>JAXDDX010000024.1:2615000-2922500 GCA_034670405.1 Hoplostethus atlanticus
CTCTTCTCCATTCAAAGGGGGAGCATTAGTGCCTGAGGGGCCGACTCTCAGAGCACACACACACACACACACACACACACACACACACACACGTAGACTGCCATTACAGTGTTTGCGTTTTTTTTCATGTCTGTCTTGACTGCAGACGTTATCTGGACAGGAGGGTGGATCGGGTTGGGCAATTACACAGCTAGTTATATACAGCTTATGCAAGCTTTTACATCGCAAAGACCAATTGCAAGGTCACTGCGAGGCCAAGACGGAGATCTGTCTCTCTGTTTGTGTGTCCTGCCGTTACAATAGGG
Source organism: Hoplostethus atlanticus (assembly GCA_034670405.1). Taxonomy (NCBI): domain Eukaryota; kingdom Metazoa; phylum Chordata; class Actinopteri; order Trachichthyiformes; family Trachichthyidae; genus Hoplostethus; species Hoplostethus atlanticus. Next base: position 2,615,306 of record JAXDDX010000024.1, read on the forward strand.
AGCGGTGGTGCTCCTCGTGTGCAGTTCATAGTTAATGTATATGTGATTCAGTGCTGGAATAATTGGAGTAATTTCAAAATCAGAATGACTCTTTCACTGTGGTTGAAAAAACAACAGGGAATCAATGTAGAAATCCCAATAGGAGTTTCATCCATATGATTATTCAGTTCATTCAGAGGTCTCAGTCTCACCTTTGCCGTGGCTCTTGACCTCGTCCAGCAGAGGTAGCATGACGGCGTTGAGGCTGGAGGGTGATCGAACGGCAGTGGTATACATGAGGGGCAGTGACTGTACCACAACTGGGATACGATGAACATGGCTGGCCAGCTTCCCTGCTCCCTGCAGGCTCAGGGGGCTGGATGGAGGGGGCGGCACAGAGTGCAGAATGTGCAAATACTGCTGACCTCTCACCCCGGCGCCAGGGGCAACCAGAGGGCCTGGCGTGAGCACCGAGGAGGCTGAGGTGATGACTGATGGAGAGCAGCAGGAGGATGATGACGATAAAGAGGACGGGGAGAAAGCGGATGTGAGAGGGGAAGATGAGATGGTCGTGGAGGTGGTTGATGATGAGGAGGGGCGGGGTTTGTTGATTGACAGGTCGACAGGCTCGGTCTGCGTGTGGAAATGCGGGTCGTGAGCAAGCAGGTCTTCCGGAGGTTCAGGTTTGACTCTGCTGAGGAGGAGGGGGACGCCGTCCATCACAGGGTAACGGCGCACTTTGGGCAACTGTGGGAGGAAAATAAACACCTGACATCAGATTTGATCAGCATTGATTGATTTTATGTTTTATGCCTTACAATGTACCTTACCCTGTTACAGCTCCTCAGTAACATAACAACACGAGACATCATGGGTGACGAAACCCCGAAACTCTTTACTCACAGTCAAAAATACAATTATACCACTGCTCATGCTCCCCATAATTTGAACTGGACCTCATCAACCAGTGAGGCCAGAAACTGATAGGGCGATAAATTCAGGTCAAGGAGAACTGTTGTTGTGTAAGCATTCGGCTGCAGGGACGGTCCTGTGTGATGGAGATGTCGCGCCATGTCAGCCAGGTATATGCAGTGACATTTACTGAGAGGGGAACATAGTAATTTCCTTGCTCATCCAAGCATTTCTCTCCCCCTGTGAAGTTTCCTTGCCTCGTATGATGTCACTACGCAGATGAAATGCAGGAGTAAAGATGGTGTCTCTCTCTCTCTCTCTCTCACTCCCTCCCCCTTCGCCATCTCCTCCTCGCTCTTTCTTTCTCTCGTCCTGGCGTTGGTTGCTCCCTCTCTTTTCCTCCTGCTTTCCATCACTCCCACAGAAACACAGATCTCTTGGCTCCACTCATATCTCTCCTAAATCTCCTTTGTGACGGTGGAAAAACATCATATGGGCTCAATTTCCTGACCATCTCTCTCTCTCTCTCTCTCTCTCTCTCTCTCTCTCTCTCTCTCTTGACAGCAACGGGCCTCCTAAGGCCAATGCTGGTGGCTCAGTGTGTCCCTCAACACATCTTTCCCTTAACACCAAGCAGACTGCAACACAACCGCTCCGTCTGTCTCCACGAGTTTCACAAACCTGTTTACTTGGAAAAGAAAATGGAGAAGACGCAGAGAAGAGTAGCGCCAGTCATTCTGCTACTATTTGTTCCTCCCTTCTCTTTTGAAATCACGATGATATCCAATCTTTGTTTACCTACACATCATCACATCTTTGGAGGAATCACTACACAGAAGTGTGGTTTCCAACTGCCTACAACAGACGTGATGTCAAATGGGCCGTATTACATGTAACGCAGCTGAACTAGGCTGACTGTGTTTGGTGTAGGAGGAGTGCTAGAGTGTGTGGTGAGTGGTGCTGATCCAAACAGCGTAGCCTGTCAGGGTCGCTGGCTGAGTCACCGTCAGGCCATCGGGGGGGGGAAAGCAAGATCCTGGATTTCCACTAATCATATAGGAAAAGATCATTAAAGCTGAGGGGGGAAAACTCTTAAACTCTGTGTTTTCCGATCACCACCGCAGCAGATGTGAAAAGTATTCTGTACGGTGGAGTTCATCCTTGCTTTTGTTTTTTAGACTCGCATTTCTTTCCCCCTCTGTAATGCTGGCTGAGTGAGGATCTGTGGTGAATTACTGAGCGAGTGCGTATCCTTTTGTGTAGTAGCCTACTATTTTTACTCCAGACTTGTACACTCATTTTCAGCCTACAGGAAATGTTACGATCCCATGAATCAGCAGCGCTCGAGTCGGAAAAAAACAAAAACGTACGCCATGAAATATGCCCTCTGGTGACCTCTGAACCTTTGTGGGGGTCAACTCAGAGTCAGGAGGTGTCAGGTCAAGGTTCATTGCACATTACTGCCTGCTTCATAATACCACCTACCAAGCGCTTTGGGTTTTTTACACAGCTTTGCTTATGTGAAAAACTATATAAAGGAGGGGGAAAAAAACATTTAAACTAATCAAATATAGTAAGAGAGTAAATAACATTTGTTTTCACAAATCAAATTAACTTGTATCAGGAGGTCTCAAGTCCCTGTTGTTTTTATCACTATTGCATAGCAACATATTTCACTTCAGATTTCCTCCAGGTAACCAGAGTCACGGTTGGCCTTCCTGGTTAGGGGAGCATAGATCAACCATAATGCAGATCATTAGTGGCTATAGTTCATCCAGCGGGGGCTGCTACTCCAGGCCTTTACCACCATTACACTTATGGTCAATTTCTACTGATGTTTGTTTGTGATATCTAACGTCCTCCGTGCTTCTACCACATCCACTCCTGATATAGGCTCTCTCTCTGCAGACCCTCGGGCTATTATCTAGCTGCTTTTGCGCGAGATCACCCCGTGGTTGCACGTGCTGTATAGGACGGCAGTGTCACAGAGTGCCTGGAGCTACGCTGTCTAGAGGCTTTAAAGGCATTATTGCCTTTATTTTGCAGTGCTGTGGAAATCTCGTCTCAGTCTCAGTCAATGCTCCCAGAGTGCATTTGGTTTGCTACTAAAACTCTGCAGTATTGCCAATTCTTCCTACCAGTGGCTGAATACAAGAGGAAAATATCAAAACTGAGGAAAATATATCATGTTACAGATGACAACCATAACTGTAGTCTGAATGACATTTTGAAATTATTTATGGTTTGTAGCTTGTAGTTTGTTGGAGGAGCGCAAAACGATGATGATCATAGTTAGGAATTTAGTCAGTGGCCCTGATAAGATGTCAAATAGGCCAATCCTCTGTGGCTCCTGTGTGAAAAGGGGAACATTGGTGTGGAAAGGTCAGAATAACAGGCGAGTATAGAGTTACATAAAAGTGAAAAACAGAAACTTATTTGCATGTTGGCTTATACAGATCTCAACTGGCACAAATGGAAAACTTCAGCCACCCCCACTCTCACTTTGACAGACACAAATGCGTTCTTACCTACACACACACGCACTTTCTCTCTCTCTCTCTCTCTCTCTCTCTTACACACACACACACACGCTCACGGACATGCTCCACCCCGAGTCGCCTGCCTGCCTCTGTCCTCACGCCATTGTCTTTATTAGGGGATACTGGTTAGGAGGGCAGATTTTCCAGCCCCTTGCGGGTGAATTGTCTAACGAGGCAGACCATTTCCAGCAAGCCCTTGGCCCCCCGCCACCCAAATGAAGACCACATTTCTGCAGCAGTCTAAACTGTCTGTCTGCGTCTGCCGTTTAAAGGGAAGCTCAGTCAGTTAGGGCGAGATTGGATCTCAGTGCACTTCAAAGCCGTGTGGGCTGCAGTGCTCACATCCTGCCTTTGACTGACATCACTACACGTATGGAGAACGACTTGAATCCCCCAACCATTAGGTAGATGGGCAAGGCCATAGCACTCAAACACTTTAGCCACAGCACTCAGAGAAAGTAGCCAACTGCTCTCCTGCCGTTTCTGTCAGGTCCTTACAGACAGATTCAATTCTTATCAACACCAAGCCCCTACACCATCAAGACTTCTCTACAAGAGGTGTGATAACCTGATTGGTTATCAGCAGCTGGTATTTTTCTCATCCATCAAGCATTAAAACCCTCAGGTTCTTCTCCACACAAATCGTTCAGCGCTTCACCCACAAAGTGCTATTAGTGATATATTAGGGGGCAACAAATTATTGATAAGACATGAATGGAAATCAATGATAACTGAATACAATTCATCATGACTATAAATATTAAGTGGCCTGCACCCGTTGCACACACAGCTGTAGCAGCAACACAAAGCCCTGGTAACCTAGCAACAGCTTCTCCATAACAAGACCACTTTATTTCTATGTATGTTGGACCAGAGAGCACTTTACGGATATGTGGGCCAAAAAAAACCCTGTACCAGTAACTCTGCTATTCCTGCCATGATTAACGCAAGAATTTGCACATCACCCATGTCCTTTTACAGAACATTAGAGACAAATCATTTAAAAAGTGGGTTAATAAAATGAACAACTGAATGAATTGTACGTTATAGCCTAGTTTGTAGACGTAACAATGTAAAATAAAGCCAGCAGCTCATTCTCTCCCAACTTTCAGCTCATAAATTATACTAACAACATTGTTGGTGTAAGCGTAATAATTCAATAATACCTACAAAAAGGTTTGCAGTGAGATTCAGCTCCTTCTTTGCTAGAAACGAATTGTAAAACGTTGAAACTTGTGTGTGTGGGATGAAGTGATAGAAACAGAGGAACACAATATAAAGGCGGCAGAGAGCTGTAAGAGACAGAGTATAGGCGTGCAAGAGACAGAGGGAGAGATGGAGCGGTGATAGTGTTTGTGTAGAGGAAGAGCACAGTTAGTTTGTGTGTGTGTGTGTGTGTGTGTGTGAGAGAGAGAGAGAGAGCGAGAGAAGATGGAGACAAACCGAGAGACGTAAAGACACAGGAACAGACAGAGATAAAGATTTAGAGTTTCCCGTGTGACCCTCCCCGGAGCAGAGACTACATCTGTGCATTTACCCCCAGCCAGCGCGGACTCTCTGCTGGCCCCAGTCACCTCACTGGAAGCCCCCGATGCATTCCTGCTCCAGCTGTGGCCCTCCTCCTCCACTCCTCCTCTGCTCTCCCCGTTCCTCTCCTCCTCCTCCTTACTACCATGCTCTCCAACCACTCCTCTTAGCCCCCACACTCACTCACTCACTCACTCACTCACTCACTCGCTCGCTCGCTCGGGCCTGGGAGTGATTATCGGCCCATCGCCGGCAGGAGGAAAGAAGGAAAGCAGGAAAAAAGGGAATTGTCTGGAAAACAACTGCTCTCTTACCCCTTGTTCCGATTCCAGGGGCTCAGCTTTGACTCGGACTGCAGGCATTCCGTCAAGCATTAACATCCTGTTGCTGGGGCCGTCTGTGGAGGAACACAGAGGAGGTGTAAGACGGATGTTTTAGCATGACTAAGCAGCTCGCACACTCCTTTACACACACTTGCACATGTACGGTCTGCATATGTCCACCGCGGAAAAAACACCTTCTAAATATACATGAATGCATGCAGAGTTTGACAGACAAGACGTGCAGACAAACTGTGCACACGTATAGCACGACTCCCTCGTCCACACACATTACACTCTGCAAAGATGTCTGAATGTTACATCGACCTGCTGTACTAATAACTCTTCATAATGCTCCATAACGCTCCTCTTGCCTTCAGTCTTCAACAGAACATAAATGACACCTTTGTATAGATAGATGTAACTCAACAGCAACTGGCAATAGCACAACCGCACAATGTTTGCTCTCTTAAAGCACTGACATTGTCAAGCAATACATGCTGCCCAGCACTTAAGAACAAAAGACACACTAACATGCTGCAGTGTTTATGTCCAGTAGACCTATGCAAAGACATTCAATCCACTCACTGTTTTGCCTTTGCTGACATGTTGCACAAACATGCTGCTGAGAAAATATTCTAAATTCTTGAAGATATATATCAGGCTGAAGTCGTATGGTGACGCGCACGCCCTCACACACACGATCACACACACGTCAACAGAGCGCATCTGTACATTCATCGCTCCCAACCACTCCCGTAAGGTGGGCAGCAGTGCCCAGCTCCTCAGCTCCGTGCTGTGGCTTTAAGAGGGATACTCAGATGGAGCCAATGACAACAATGCATGTTCCGTATCCCTCAGCTGGGGCCGACCTGAGGTAACCCAGCCTCTTATTATTTTAGCAGCAGTACATGGAGGAATGTGAGCAAGGCAAATAGACTCTAAACATCTCTATTACTCTCCACTGCTGGCACCAGCAGCAGGATGTGTGGCCCAAGCCTGCAGTCAGCAGCACCAGGACCATCCTGACCACTCTGGTGCAGAGAGAGAACTCAGTCAGCCATGGCTGACCTCTATTCCCTTTACCCTGACCCAGCCATTTGCCTGACCACCTAACCATGTAACTCAGTTCAAAATAATTCAGAAAGCCAACCATCATGACAAAATCCTAGTGGTTAAACAAACAGCTCTACCTAATAATCAAGTAATAACATCCAGTGAGGACATTTATCAAAAAAATGCAATTATTACTAGAAATTCCATTTAAAAGTGCCAGCCAAAGCATTTAATGGTGCATATTGTTGCACTGCCTCCTCGATTCTAAAGCTAAAGGCTAATCCTGACTGTGTTTGTGTGTGAGGGGGGTAGAGAAGGAGGGAGAGAGGATTTTCTCCCTCAATCTGCAACCCCCCAGATCTCTCCTCTCAGGTCTAAGTCCCTCAGGTACCCTGGCTGTGCTGCTATTGTATTGTTGTCCAGGATGTCCTTCGGCTTCAGGTCTTGGTAGGCCCAGATAGCGTTGCCATAGTAACGGCTGGGCGGGTGGAGCTGCTGCCTCAGTCCAGCCTCGAGCCATGTGTTGAGGAGAGGAAGAGGAGAGAGGAGAGTGCTAAAAGAGGGTGAGAGTAAGGTTTGTTTTCTTCAAGATGACCATCATTTCAGACAGTTTCTCCTCTTCAGAAAGAAACATATTTTCCATTGAAGAGACCTTGCAAATAAGGTCTTGATCGCCCCACAAGGCCCTCTCAGTTTTGTCAAAATAGTCTCTGCCGTATTCTGCTGAATTAAAATGCCTCTTATAGCGCAAAAGTTTACCACTTCCCAACTCATTAAGCACCTATTCTGAAGAGAATTATGATCATTTTCTCATTTCCGTAAAAATGGAAATCCAGAAACCTTTCCGTCTTCTACAGCATGGTACAGTGAGTACATTGCAGCACATCGCTGGAAGGCAACTGTCTACCCTCTCCAAGTGTGTCTACAGTCCAGTTAATCCAGTGGTTTGTGAAGACCTTCCTAATGAACTGGCCTGCAGCGGGCTCCTCATAGGAAATCAATGGCCAGTGCATGCCTCTGCTTGTGGCTGTAATGACCAATGAGCTACCAGCAGGGAGGGAGACTTAACACTGAGTAATGAGCTAACAGAGTGGTGCTGCGCATCGAGGAGGTCACATCGGAAAAACAAAGTCAATTGTCAACCACTTTTGTTCCCACAAAATTGCTATGCCCATGTTGTAGTTTAGTTTCAGCACTTTCAGATCAGATGGAAAACAGGAAGATGCAGTTTGAAATGAGGAGAATTTGTTCAAGGTAATAAAGCAATGTGTATAGTGTTCTCTATCACTAGATTTGGTCTGCTGGCAGTAGGGGTTAGGGAGCCAGCAGTGTGCTGTCCATCACTAGTATGAGGCTCTGTGTGTGGGAGATGGGGAGAGAGAGAGAGAGAGGGAGAGGGGGGAGAGGGAAACAGGGCAGATTAAGATCACCTTTCCATTTGCTGCTCTATGAAATGAAATGGCCATCCCAGGTGTGAGGGGGAGTTGGGATGGAGGGAGGAGGGCAGTGGAGTGTTGAGGCATCTCATTTCTCCCTCCTCCCCACCCTCCCATCCCCACCAAAATCCCTAGAGAGCAGGAAAGGGACCAGGTGAAGAATGAGGCCAGTTGTAGCAGGAAAAAAAAATGCTTGAAATATAAATGTCTGTGTATCTCGCACTCTTTCTCTTGTTTATGTGTGATTGAGTGTGTGTGTGTGTGTGTGTGTGTGTGTGTGTGTTTCTGTATCTGTCTGTTTTCTGTATGTGCGTGTCTGTTTATTCATTCTGACTTATGACCAGAAACTCACGTGACCATTTCCTACCAAATGTCACTATCTCCAGCTTCAGGTCCACTAGCTTCCAGCTCCCTGATGGCTATCAGCTCTGTGCTGATGGAGGAAATAGCTAGCTGCTGGCTGGAGCGCAGGGATAAGGTCCAGGCAAATGAAGCCGGGCCAGACCAGACGATCAATAAGAGGTGACAGGCCTCCACAGAAATCCCCCGACCCTCTAAGACTCAACGCTGACCTCATATACCACTGACACTCACATACACACACACACACACACATACAAAAGACAAGAACAAACAAAGAGTCAAAAGGTAAATGTGCAAAAGCTAACATGGATACACAACCCATGTAGAAGGGCAGGGGAAGGCCTGTTTTCAATCACTGCACCATGTTGGTATACCTGCTGTAGCTGTAAGGTGCCCGGGGTGCCGATACACTGACAGTGTGCTAACAGTGTGAATGAGACCAAGATGTATTCTCTTTGATAAGCAATTGCTCATTGTTCATTACTGATTGTTTTCAAAGGTCAGGTTTTAATGGAAAGTAATTAGATTGGAAAGAAAGCTAAAAGATGTGTGGGTGGGGATGGGCGGGGGGTAACGCATCAGTGTGAACTTATGTTTTTTTTTATGTGCACGCTGCAGTAGATGGTTCCTGTGCAGCACATTAGGTAACACTTTATTTGAAGGTGTGTGCATAAGACTGTTATGACACTGTCATAACCATGACATGACACCTGTCATGACCATAACCCTAACCCTAACCCTAACCCTAACCGCTTCATGAATGTTTATGACTGTTGTCATTAAGTGTCATTCGGTAAATTATGTCATTGTTAATGCAAAGTTGACATTGTTTGAGATGTCTTTACCGAATGACACTTAATGACAACAGTCATAAACATTCATGAAGCGTCCTTCATGGTCATGACAGGTGTCATGTCATGGTTATGACAGTGTCATGACAGTGTTATGCACAGCTTGAATAAACTCGTGAAACCATATTGAGTATCTGGCTTTCTATAGTAACTATACTCTCTCTCTCTCTCGTGCACACATATTTGTGCACGTGCACACGCCCTGAAACACATTGTAACAGACGGACCCACTCGGCCCCGCCAATGCTTTGTTCCCATGTCGAGCGCCCAGAGCAACTGTGTGCATCTGTGTCACAGAGGCTGGACCTGCTGCCACGGGCTGGGAGGGGGGGGGGGGGGCAGAACATGGACAGAATTAGGGGAGATATGTGAGGAAGGGTTTAGGAAGGTGATAGCAAGAGAAAAGATGGTGGTGGTGGTGGTGGGGGGGGGGTTGTTGAAGAGCACAGTGGAGTTGCTGGCGGTAGCGGTGGTTAGGAAAGCAACCAAGGAGAGTTGAAGAGGTTGAGGAGGGGGGAAGGGTGTTTAGTGGGGAAGAGGAGGGGCGGGAGGCAGAGGAGTGAGAGGGGGTAGAGAGGGGATATGGACCTGAGCCAAGGCCCGGTGGAGCGCAGAGCACACGGTGCAAGAATGCCAACAGACCCCCCCACCCTCCACCAAAAAGGGGAGAGAAAGAGAGAGAAAGAGAACAAGAGAGCAAAACAGCAATGAAAAACTATCGGTAGCATTTTAAACTCTCGCTGATTACAAATGGCAAATGTTTCAGATTGAACTTTGATATCGCCCCAACAGTGAACCGAGCGACGCGCAAGCACACGAGCTGAATGGTTTCAGAACGTTGAGTGATGACGACAGCGCCTTAACTGATGTGAGAAGAGCATTCCTCTGCGCTCTGCTCTTATTATGTGTCTGCTTGCCTCTCTCCTCTCCTGCCGCTGCTCACTTCCCTCTTCTGTGCCCCCCTGTGTGACGCGCCAGCCCGATAACTAACCCCGCCGCTAGCGCCGAGCTCGCTAGCTCACACTCCACTTCCTCTCTTTTGGTCTAACTTGCGAGCAACAAGTTTTTCAGAGCGTAGTAATAATAGGGCAGAGCCGGAAAAAGCAGTGCACACTCACAACACGCTCATTACACAGGTCGCAAAGACAACTTCCACAGTCGTTTCCACATTGTTACTGTTGATTCACACGCCTGTAATTCAGACGGCCTCGGACAGTAAAGGTCGTGTGTTTTGTAAATTACATTGTTTTTCGTCTTTTATGGTTTTGCTAGCACTCTAGAAACAGTTGGGCCGCAGCTGGATCACAGCTGAGTTTAACGACAGCTCAACCGCAGCTTGCTTCATGTTAAGGCTGTGTCTCTGATCGTGACCTAATGTTGTTGCCCTTATTCTGGCCCTGAGAGCCCTTTTCAAACAGTTCCCTGCAGGGTTACCACTTAGCAGGAGTAAGTGGACAGCTCCAAAAATGGCTGACTAAAAGCTCCCTCCTAGTCTTCACTTCCTCCATTCAGACCAAAGCTTAAGGTGAATTCGAAACAGCCCTCCATAATTCATCTCTAAACCACGCTCTCACGCTGAACAGTATGCGCCAGGTAAATAGTGTTCATGGTGTGTGTGTGTGTGTGTGTGTGTGTGTGTGTGTGTGAGGAGTGGAGGTGTGTTTTCCCTCAGCCTTCAGCCCTGGATGTACTGAGATGGACATAGTCTTTTTTTCTAATCATTCCTGGCACTCTGTGAATGGTCTCAGAATTTCCATTTCATAAGCCGTATTTTCCTTGGCAGGAGCAGCAGGCGAAGACTTCTGGATGCTTGTGGGACATTTTTGAACGAGGCTCAAGAGAGCTACTTCCCCGCTCACAGTGGCATGGACTTCTCTAACCAGCGACAGGCACAATGGCATCAAACTCCAGCAGTAGGCACACCATTTTGTGATAAAAGAAAAAGTTCCCTTTAGGGTTAAAATCCCCTTAGAGATGCACTCAACTGATGCACTTTACCTCAAAATACCCCCACCTTCTTCTTCCCCTGGGAATAAATCAGATCCACGGGGAGAAAAAACACATCTCTCTTCCTGAACACACGCTATTATTAGATGGAATGCTCCTCGTACGTTTGTTGTTTTCATCACTAAGAACGTACGGTCCAACATGGGGGCGCTTATCAGACCCCATCAATTCATAGCGAATGTCAGCCGCTATCTTTCTGATTCCACTCGGGCTGCAGTTGGGCTCTTGTGTGTGTGATGTAGCGTACTTGACCGACCGGGTTCCCTCTCGCGCTCGGAAATGCGGCCTGGAAGTCAAAAGGAAACCATCTAAAAGGTTCAACCTCTTGACTCATTGGCACGATAAAGACATAATGTAGTATAACGTCATGGCATCATTTCAAGTGGCTGTCACCAGCAAACCTAATGTAACGTATGTGCTGCGGACTGCATCTCAGTACCATATAGGCCTTGCTTGAGCACTTTTCAACCGAGCCTAGTTTGTCAGGGGGATATTATCTATATTATGCTTGTCAACGTGCCACTTACAGGAAAACTAGACATTTATAAAAAAAATGACACAGAGGACAATAGACTGAGACAGCTTCCCACACTGAAGCGACAACATTTTCACAGGAGATGGTAAAGGGTGAGTATTGATTTGATTGATCTATACAACATGTCAGGATAGAAAACAAGCAGGAAACAAGGAACATGGAAAAACTATTTATTAATTATTCATTACTTTTTATTAATTTATTAATTACCGAATCAATAAAGTGCATTTTTATCTGACTTTTTCTCACGTAAAATAGGTCTCCTGGGTTCGTGGCGCTTGGTCACGTATTCACACCAATGCGAACGGGAGCTACAACAAACCAATCTGGCAAAAAGTTGTTATGCTGCACAATAACCTTATATGTCATTTCCTGTACAAATCGCTCTAAAAACTCAACCTTACTGTTTACTTCCTGATAGAAATGATCTCAACACCATAGGAGGAATGACTGAATAAGCTGATAGGCAAGAGAGGAAGAAAGAAAGAAAGAAAGAAAGAGAAGAAGAGAGAGAGAGAGGGGCAATTAGTGATAGAGAGAGTGATAGACAAAGAGAGAGAGACAGAGACAGAAGAGAGAGAGAGAGAGGTGAACTCATGTCCTCAATGTCTGAGCCAGAGGCCTCAGCACCTGGGAGGAAACCAGCTCCATTTATAGAGAAATGATACCCATGTAAACACACCGACAACACACTCACTCACACACACATGCACACACACAAAAATGCACACACACACACACACACACACACACACACACACACAAGCAAGGCCCACGGAAGTTCCCATATTCTGGTGGATTGCCCTTGGGTCCTAGCTATTTCTGCCAGGGGCAGGGGGATCCTGTGTCAGTAATCCTGTCGGGATGAGGTGGATGAGGTCGCCGGATGCAGCTCAAGTCCACTGCCTTCACAGACACATACACACACACACACACACACACACACACACACATCATAATAATTAAGAGAAGCACTTTGCTGAGTGGGCATTGCATACAGCACCACAAGTGTTACAGTATGTTCACCCAAACAAACACATGTGCATGTGCTAAGAAGCACTCTGTGTCAGTAATAATGCATGAATGAGTCGTCACCAGCTATCCCTATAGTATGATACATTGAAATACCCAATATCATAGCAGATAATCAACACGCCGCCTTCCTTTCCTTCCGTCAGCCTGTCTTGTGAAGTGTCACCTTTTAACAGGACGTCAGGGAGTCATTCTTGTCTTTTTGCATCTGTTAAATGACATTTTTTTTTTTTGTCACGAAACCTCCCCACCTCCGCCAACACCACTGCTGTCCCTTTTCAGGTGTTGTGAAACTGTGGGAAGTAAAGAAGCTCTTTTTTTTCAGAGAGAGAACATTCAAAGCGGAAAAGAAGAGTGAAGCGCCGTCTGGTTTGTCGGTATCTCTGTCTGTGCGTTTTACCCACTTCTCATAAGCTGACTTCCTGAGCCCCTGCTTTGTTCTACAACTAAATCTGGCTGCTGCACACACACACACACACACACACACACACACACACACACACACAACCCTTGTGACCTCTGCCCTGATGGACCATATTTATCTTACATTTACAAACAGACACACACACACACATTACTCTGTCTCTTAATATTGCAGCTCTGCTCAAGAAAGAAGAATATGCTTGACGCACATTCTACACAAACAACCACCCACCCACCCACCCACCACCTACACACACACACACACACGCTAACACGCAGACACACACACACTCTCTCAAACACACACACACACACGCATAAAAACAAACACACCGAGCAATACAGACACACTCCTCCACAGTGCTCCAGAGAGAGGTAAACAGAGGAGTCTGACATCCTATTGCATCATGTGCCTCAAATGCAGCAGAGAAATAGCTAAACAAGCCGTGACCGTGACAGCTCTAAAGTGAGGTGGCATTACTCAAGTGAGATTGGAGTTCGAAGTCAAAGCAATTTGCGACACCATTCTAGACATTTTATTCCCAAAACGAAGATCATTTTTGATGTAATCGTGACAGAGAATGAGTAAAAATCTTCGGCTGTGAGGTCTGGATTCAGGACACCACCAACTATCGGAGCCACAACAGCTGCTAAAAAGCCAATTCAGTATGCAGTCTTCTTCAAACAGAATGGGGTGACCTCTCTAGAACACCCTTCACACACACACACACACACACACACACACACACACACACACATACACACACACCTCCGCATAAGTGCAGTGGTGTCAGTGGCTGTGTATCTAAAATAGCCTCTGACACAAAAACCTCACTTGTACCAAGGGGGGGGGGCGGGGTGGAGCTGAGTGAACCGAGATAAACGGGAGAATTATCCCGGTGCAACATCTTAGGGAGATATTGCAATATTATTTGTGTATTTGTTTTACATGTGTGTCTGTGTGTGTGTGTGTGTGTGAGAGAGAGAGAGACAGAGAGAGAGAGAGAGAGAGGTTAGCTCCCTCGGATCAATAAAAAATGCACTCAGTGACTCTGCTCCCGTCTCTTATTTACTCTGCACAGGGCCTAGGTTGAGGTGACTATACTGCAGTACTTAATGATCGTGTTGCTCTGAAAGAGTGGCACGGTGGACAATCTCACACACTCCCGTACGCTCGCTCCCGAATTCACCGAGATATAAAATGGTGCAAATCAGGTGAACGTTTTCCCTTTACAAATGCCGTAATGGTTAAAATGACCAGGATATACAGCACGAAAAAAACAGAAAAACACCGACGACTGTAGACAGTCCATGTTTAGAATAAACCCCCTGAGATCACATCGTGAATGTATGAGCAAGACGAGTGAATCACGCGGCGCCCAATCATCGCTCGGCTCCTGCAAAGGTTAGAGCTGCTTTTGCACGGAGCGGAGCTGTGGGTCAGATCGAGACGCTGCTCTCATCTCCTGGCCTAACAAGAGGGGCGGGGGGTGGGGGGGGGGGTGGGACGCAGTTTCTGTGAGAGCATTAGCATCCTCACAATAACCTGCATCCCTCCCATCTCCACCCACCTTCTCTCTCTCTCTCTCTCCCCCCCCACCCCCCTGGGGATGACTGTACACTCCTGCCCTAATGGGGGATTCTTTGAGTAGGCTGCTGCCTTATCCTGCCTCGGGCTCTGTCAGGGTGTGTGTGTGTGTGTGTGTGTGTGTGAGCGTGCATGTGTGTGTGATCCCCCTCCCCCCCCCCAACACATATGTACTATGTACATACCATACACAATAGCTTGTCTAATGCATGCATCAAAACACATGAGCTCACATGCACTCAAAGATCGACCTAGATGTTTTACAATAACTGTACAATGTGATACACTGACTCATCTACAGTATCTACTGTAAACAACTCATGCAGAAAATATCAGCGCTACGCTTATACACTCGAACACACTCTCTTATCTTTCTGCCTTTCCTATTTTTATTCTCATTCACTCGCTGTCTCTTGTGACATTAGCACACAAATGCATGCATGCACACACACACACACACACACACGTGCATTTCCCCTAAGTGTTTAATGGCCTTGCAGGGCCCTCTCAATGCCGCATCACGAAGCGCCTACCCTATCTGGCCTCTCTCAGCGTTTGCGCTGACACGACCAAATCCACCCGAACACGCAGCGCATGGAAACAGACAATAACGGACCAACCAAAACATTCCAACACACTGACACTTATTACATCAAATCTGTGTGCAGTTATTTTTGCTCACAAAGTTTTTCCCTTAGGTTGACCCATTCCGTCTCTCTAACTCCACTTAATAAAACCAGCAGCTGTGTTTACCTCTATTACTCATCTACTGACGCCTTCACTTTGACTGTTGTTCCTCTCATTTTCAGCTAATGCTGCCCTGCTGAAGGGCCCTGGTTGAAGCAGCTAATTGAGAGGAGTTATGGTCCATAGCATGAACCTACGTTAACATGGCTCTGGCTCTGCTAAAGCCAAACAGCCTGTGGAATGCCACAGGCCTCTAAATGGATTCCACATGTTGTTTGCATAATTTCCTCCCCTAACGGTTGACCTACAGTACAACTGGAAACAAAGTTCACAGTGATCTGTACGGCATCCCTACACAAGCTTGAGCGGGTCTGCTGAAGCCATCTGCACTCTGACTGGAGAGACGCAGCTCCCCAAAGCTGTGGAGGGAAACTGTTTTCCCTGTGTAACACGCTCAGAAAGGGTCAAATAAAGCTGCATTCAAAATACTCTTCCCTCCTCTTACTTCCTTCCCTACCTCCTTCCTTCCCTTTTCTCTCTCCTGAAAGCTTACAAATCAACCATGTAAAATAGGCGCTAGCTAGAGAGGGTAAAGTTCACCGCAGATCGACCACCAAGTGCTCAAACACCCACGGAAATATGTCAAAGCAACCTTAAATCAGTCTGAGGGCAACCTCCCCTCACTGAGTCACTTCTTTCGGTAAGCACTGAGTGTCCTCCCCTAGAGATGGTGTCATACTTCAAAAACGTGGCTCGGTGCGCCGGGCCAGACAGCATCCCCTCAGAATCTGCCTCTCTTAAGTGTGTTTGTTGTTTGATGAAGACCTTTCTTTCTCTCCGCGGGATAGCGTTCAGGTTTTTCCAACAGCGAGATGTGACAAATAACAATCCCATAATGAAAGCAGAGATGTACTCACACTGATGTTTGACATGATGTTGAGCTGATATTTCTGTTTCTGTTCAGTATTTAGACTATCTGCCTCACTGGCTGTTGCACAATACTTTCCTGTGCACTCTTTTATTTTCTCTCTCTCTCTCTCTTTCTCTTCCTCTCTGTCTCTCTCTCTCTCTCTCTCTCTCACGCACACACACACAATCAATCACAAACACACGTGTACTAGCACTCCGTGTACACCCTAAACTCAATTTTGGTAAACAAACGTGGGCTGGACACTGGGGGTCAAGGGTTGAATACACAAGAGACAACGCAAAGGGAGAGAACATTTTGTCAACTTTGGACATGGCGAAACGAGAGGAGGACAGGGAGGCTTGTTGTTGGCCGCAGCCTACAAATATTAGTCTTATTTCACACACACAGGGCAATCAATACAAATACGCCCGTACGTGTCTTGCTATGCAGACCAAAAACAACTTAAAAACAATCACAGATGTTGTGGACATTTAACCCGACGGGTGAATACAGACTGAAGAGCTTCGCCATCCGTAGCCTTTAGTAACAGTTTCTTCCCACCTCTCTTTGTGAACAGGTAAATCCATCTCTATACAAATCCATCTCTCTATTTGGGTGCAGTCTGTCTCACACATTGTATATGCCTGCCCTTGACATGCTGGTCTATTGTAAGAACATGTGTGTGTGTGGTGTGTGTGTGTGTGTGCTGGGGTCTTTGTGTATGGCAGTGACGGTACTCTCCTGTGCCTGTGAATAGCTGGGTCTGACAGCTCTGGAGACGCAACGCCCTCTCTGTGGCCAGGGGCCATCACCCACACACACACACACACACACACACAGATGGGGACAGGACAGGGCTATCCCACAATGCACCTTGAGCACACCCTTGCTCTCCACTCTGTTTCGCTCCCCTCTGGCCTCGGCTTACAGTAGGGGTCTCCTGGCAAATGAACCCAAGCCATACAGTCTCTGATCAATGACGATACAATCCATAACACGCAGCTGGATCGATGCTACAGCAGTCAATCAATACGCCAGCAGTTAACCTAATTGATAATTAAAATCCCTGTATGCTCTCTGAATGCAGGTAGCGCGGCATTTCTTCCTGAAAGATTCAATCTGTCAACAGGCGCCCAATGTGCGCGTCCTGATCTGTGGCAGACAGATGATGTCTTTAGTGTCAGATTCCTACGGAGCAATTAAATGTGCTGGGGCGAGCGGCGCTGACGGACAGATAGAGTCTGTCCGCTGGTGATTGGCTTTTTAATTGAGTCCCCCACCTGAGCTGATCACTATCATAAGACCTTGGGCTGAGTCTGGGGGTGGAGGGGGGATTGCAGCCGAGGAGGGAATCAAAGTGGCGGCAATAGCTTGATGCAGTTGTGGGGGATTACAACCTTTATTGATCTGGTCGCCAGCGGCCAGAAATAATGGTATTGTGTAAGATTTCCAGTATCATTCTTCAAATGTAAAATATTAGCGAGATATGGCAGATCTGTTCCCGCGTCATACATGCACCGTGCTGCACAGCGGCTAAGGACACATGCATGATGACATCAGTCTGCTTATGCGTATCCATGCTCAGGGAGGAGGCCCCATGGTAAACGGATTTAAGTAAGGGTTTAAATGGGCACTAATCTCACTTGCTGAATACCCTTGAGCAGCAGGGGGTCCTACCCCCCCACCCACACAACCCACCCACCCCCAACAGCCTCGCTCATACGTGCAATCCCACCGTCCCGCTTACACAAACACACGCACAAACATACAAACACACACCCTTGGGCTGTCACATAGTTCAAGGCAGGGGAGGGCCTCTCCAACGCGGGGGTAAAGTCACGGAGGTCAGTGCTCAGTTTCCACATCAAACCCCCGGAGCAGGGGCCAGAGTCTCTTCTCTCCCCCACCATACACCCGCCCCCCGCCCTCCACACACCCACCCAACCTCTCACTCCCTTTCTCCCTCTCTCTCCCTCTCTCTCTCTCTCTGTCTCTTCCACCTCCCGCCCCCTCCTCTCACCCACCCCCCACCCTCGCTGGATGTACAAATGCCTTTGCTGTCAGCTCTGCCCCGGTCCCCTGTAATTGAAAATAACAGCCAAGGGCCAGCCCCCAGCCACTCTCCCCAGCCTGGTGGCTCTCTGCCTCTCTGACAGCCACCCATCAATACCAATGACTATTACCCTGGAAGTGAGAGCGCTGCCGATGACATCCAAGACACCACCCCTGCACCACTCCCACACACACACACACACACACACAGTAACACACACAACAAACACCAACATAGAAACTCTCTCTCTCTCACACACACACACACACACACACACACACACACCTCCCACACCTCCCCCCCAGTGTCCTTCCTCCGCTACCCGAGCCTCCTAATGTTTAACCCGTTGCTAACAGCTCCGTCTCCCTGTCTCTATGCTGCTACAGTACGGTAGGCAAACAAGGCTGTCACACACACACACACACACACACACACACACACTTCACACAAATGCACACCCACACACACACCACTTTCTAACACATGCACAAACTCTGACAAGCAGCAAACTTTTTTCCGGCAAGAAGTGCTGAGAGAGAGTTTGGTGCTGCGCTGCCTCGCTTCACACTCTCACACTCCAAAACCAAAAGACAACCAGTCAGTAATATTCTACAATTCCACCACAAGATCGTACATTTTTAAGTTATAACAAGTGTAAGTAGTGTTAAATGAAACAAACAGACGTGAGTACAGTCAGGATGCTGTCCATGCCTCATTCTGTACATAATCATTTTTTTTCTCTTGTCATGACAGCTTGGGCATTCACATTGGAAGTAGGTGTTACAAGTCCAGTCAGCGCCAGTTGTAGTCTCTGTATCCCCCACTGACAGACACCAAACACAATGCCACACACAGACAACCAGTGTGCCATAGGTGATCTGAGTTGTCATCTGCTTTGAAAGAGCAATGACAGCTGAACGAGACGCACTGAACACGAGCACAAAGCCCGGCAACATGACAAATGAAGCACACAGCAGCAGAGGAACAGGACGAGAAAATGCACAGACCTTGTCAGAAGCTGCAGAGCCGTGGAGACTGTTTTCCCTTCTACAGTCCTCTCTCTCCTCTCCTCTCCTCTCTTCTCCTAGCTCTCACTCTGTGTGTATGTGTGTGTATGTGTGTATGTGTGTGTGTGAGTGAGTGCGTGAGTGTGAGTGTGTGTGAGTGAGTAGCTCCCTCCCCTTCTGCCTCTCAGCTGCTGGGCTCAGGCAGTTCTCAGGAAATGAATGGGAGCGCACAGAGAACTGTTGTACTTGCAAATGACTTACCCCCAGTCACATGATCCGCTAAATGTAGGGTGGGCCGGTGGGTGGAGGCTTCATAAGCAAAGGGAAGACAATATACTCTAAGCTTTAACAGCATGCATCGAATTACACGGGGGCCCCTCCGGGGAGGTTTCCGACGCGTCCGCTCTCAGCCAGCCCGCACTCCCTCTCTCCCTCCCGGTGCGGAGAGCCCGGGGCTGGGGGTGAGCACCGGAGCACCTCCCCGTTTAAAGGGGACGGAGAGGAAGGTGTGCATGATGGGGATGTAGTTGTTTTATTAGCTTAGTGGGGGCCATGGTACTAGTACATGTTGTAGTAATTGCTTGACTCTTTGATGTTTTTTAGAATAATGTATTTTAATTATTATTTAATTTAATTACTGCTTTACTCTTATATATAATTAATATATAAGTATACAATATTTGTATTATATTATAATATAAATATTATATAAAATATTAGAAACGATTATAGTAATATTTCTATAATAAAATAAATGATTATAGTTATATGTTAATTTGTATTTCATATATATGATGAAAGGAAATATATATATGGTATATATATATATATAATTTGAAAAATGAAATAACGGTGGCAGAGGGAGAAAACTGGTATTTTATTGTTAAACATATAAAATGTATTATTCATTTGTTAAGCTTCTATTTGAATGGATTTTGTTATTTTTATCCAACACTTTTTTTTTTTCAAATTTCTCCACAGATATTTGTAAAATGCATCTGAGTATAATTTCTCCCTCGTTGTTTCGTTCCTGAAAGGCCACAGCTCACTAGATATTTCTTCCTTGATGTGTAAATGACCAACGTTGAATAGCAGGATGGAATAGTTCATCAAAATGGGTGTTTTAAAATTCCCTCTGCAAAATGCCTCAGCCGCATACCCATGTCAATTTTCCCCCTGGTGTGTTCAAGCCTGATGAAAGGTAGCTCTGTGGTATGAGCGGCTGATGCTGATGCTGTTCGGCGCCCACAGTCAGTCCCCAGGGAGCTCTAATTAAGGTAAAAGAAGCAGGGCTCATCTGCATGGCTGATGGAGCCCACACTACTTTACATGGTAGAGGCTTACCATGGAGCTGGGGAACCATGATTACACAGAGAGAGATAGAGAGAGAGAGGAAAAAGGAAAGAGACATGACTCTTTACAGTAGTACAGTAGTACAGTCCACCTGCTACCCACTTAATATTCACTCTGTTTCACAACAGATATGTCTCCTTTTCTCTTTTATTTTCTGAGTAATGATCTTGCCATGAATGGAGGATGAAACGCTCGAATGGACAGGAGAGGATGGAACAAGAGGGATGGAAGGAAAGGAAGAATAGATTGATAGGGATGCCTGAATAGAGGGATGGCTGACTGGATGTATAGGGAGGAATCAAGAAAGTGTATTATATGGCTGGCTGGATAGGGGTGGATGGAGGAAGGTGTCCAACGGAGGAGGGGGGGGGTGGATGGATGAATAGATGAATAGATGGATGGAAAGAGAGGGAGGATGTTGTCTTGAGGATCTGGTGGTGTTAATTGTAATGAGATGTAATTGCAGACTGGATCCAGGCTCATTCAGCTGTGGAGGGATGAGTTGATTACAGAATTCAAGTGTTGTTTTTCAAGAGTTTTCTACAAATGAAAAACCGTACCAGTCTATTTGAGGTTTTCAGATTAGTAATCTCATTATCTGTATGTTTGAATAACATGTAAAATCATAGTTAAAGACAGGAGTTTGTTTTAAATCCGCTATGATTTGTCTGATGAGGGCACCGGCTGGTTAATAGGCGCTTTGAAGATGCCGTGTGATCGAACAGTATGTAACTTCAGCCGTGAGGCCTGGCGATGATCCTTATAATGACGTCCTGAGGAGATCTTTCAAATGACATACTCGCTCTCTAACTGGCACCCCGGGAGTCCTGGCATGTGTTGTAGGGAGGCAGGCAGGAGAGGAGCGCAAACAGGAGCTTCGAGGGAGGTGGAAGTGGGAGGAGTGAGACCGAGAGAGAAGGGAAGGGGGTAGCAAGCCGGTCGGATGTGTTGAAGCGTGGAGAGGAGGAACTGTAAGAGAGAGGATGATGGGAGATGGTGTGAGGGATTAGGGGGGAGGGTCACAGGAGGGATGGATGAGGCACGCTAGGAGGCTGAGGTATCTAAAGGGAGAAGGGGTGGACTCAAGCCAGGGCTCCCTTCCTGGCTCCCCAGCACAGCGTATTAAACACCCAAGTTACAAGGGCCTCTCCAAAGGCCGCGCCAACTCCGGACAGGTTCCTAACACATTGCCCTGGGGAAGTGAGCAGTTCAAAGGGGAGCGGGGTTGGGCTTGGGGGGGGGGGGCGTCATTTGTGGAGTGAAACAATAAGCTGTAGGCGAACACGAGCATTATTCACAGAGATGCCTGCGTCCAGTCTCACTCATCAAATTAGCCTCATTCATCATTTAGAAAGAGATCACACTCTCCGAATATTACAAGTACATCTACAAAACATTATGTCCGTGCCGAGGGAAGGAAGTCTGTATTTGACTCAGCAAAAAAAAAAAGAAAAAAAAAAGAAAATGTGTGTGTTGTGAAATGCTGAGAGTGTGCGATGTGATGCTCCCCTCCTGTTGTCTCTGGCTGAACTTTAGACCCAAGAGTGAAAGAACAGACATGCCAGACGAGGAAGTAGGGAGCAGAGAGGCTAAACAGAGCCTGTTAACCATGCAGCACAGCTAGTCACAGTGAGGAGGCAGGGGGGAGAGCAGGGGAATGGGGGACAAAAACCTAACCGAACAACATTATTTCACCTTATTGTTGGTTGAAATTAGAGAATATCACTGTTCTGCCAACACACATATGCAGAGGAAACATATGCTTTCCTTTCCTTTTGAGGAAGAGGGTTTAAAGAAAAAAATGTCTGAAAGAGAATTATTATAGATTTTTCAATGTTTCACATGAGTACTAAAATGTGACAGGATCCAAACAAAATAAGTGCATGAGAGAAAATTGGAAACCTTGAAGCCTTGAAAGCAAGATGGGCACCGACGTGTTCCTACTGCCGGGGAGCCCTGGTTTCTAGGCAATAAATAGCTCACCTCCAGAGCCACTCTCCAGCCCCTGCACACCCACTCTGCTCCCATTGTAGCTGCCCCCCTACAACAGGGCCAGTACGCAGACAAAATGAGAAGAGCATGCTGTCAACTTCACAAGACAGGGTATTTTTGTTCCTCTAACCATTGTATGTCTCTCAGTACGGAAAAAGGACGCAAGGCTACAGCCGGTGACATTCAGCAGTCTCTGCGCTTATGGTTTGGTATCTAACATGTCTTGTATATTCTCTCCGGTGCTGCAGCTGATTCAGAGGGGCCCCTCCTCATATGATGCAATACCTTGGTGACTTTGAGCTAATTCGGCCTTAATTTGGATGATACGTTTGAGCAGTTTGTGCAA
The DNA here is from genome assembly GCA_034670405.1 of Hoplostethus atlanticus. Taxonomy (NCBI): domain Eukaryota; kingdom Metazoa; phylum Chordata; class Actinopteri; order Trachichthyiformes; family Trachichthyidae; genus Hoplostethus; species Hoplostethus atlanticus. The sequence continues at coordinate 2,638,223 of JAXDDX010000024.1, forward strand.
TCGCCACATTGAATGACGCCAATCGGGGGGTTGGACGTGGGAGTGGGTGTAGCCCCCACAGATGAGAGGGATGCAGGGATGGGAGTGTGTGTACCGTATCCGTGATTGGCTGAACAGCTTGGGTTTATACCTCCGTTGGGGCGGATGTATGCAAACCCCCAGAAGTATTAGTCTCACTGAAGTCGTGTAATATTCTCATATCTGCTATGTAGATAATGTACTAATGAACACTGGCGAAGAGTAAATTATTGATTCCTACATAGATTTCTACATGTATTTATTCATGTGTATCTGTCGTCCGTGCATCACTGTGCTATACAGTGTACAGGAAACACAGACAGGAGCACTTGAAACGTCCTTGCACTTAAATATAAAAGTAAATATAAATAAAACATATCAGAATACAAGATATTGCAATGGCACACTGCAGTGATATTCACCCACCATTATAAATCCTTTTATTTCTCATGATTTACCGATGCAGCGAGTACAAAGGGGGCTGCAAGTAGAAGCCAAGAGTGATTGAGACAGTGAAGATGAGAGTAGTGAGGAGAGGAAAAAACGAGGAAGAAACAAATGTTGAAGGAGGATGAGAGTGAGGAGAAGACATGCAGAATAAAATGGAGCGAGAAAGAGAATGACCATGAGAAATCCAGAAGAAAGGAAAAACAGAGAAATGGAGAGTTGGGACATCTGCTTGCTCGGGGGGCCTCCCCTGGTCCAGTGGCTCTGCATGTGTGTGTGTGTGGTGTGTGTGTGTGTATGCACATGCAGGTTTTGTGTGTGTGTGTGCAGTGGGTGTGCATGTATGTAAACACATGCGCATACACGGTATGTGTGCAGAGATACTGTATGGGTGTGTGTGTGTGTGTGTGTGTGTGTGTGTTTGTCCAGGCGTCAGTACACCTGCACAGACTGAGTGGGTTGGCTCAGTGGGCTGGCGTGGAGCTCCGTGGGTCCCCCTCCAGGCCAGCTCTCTGTTAGGCCCTGCCAAGGTCAGCCTCCTGCCGGGGGGGGGGGGGGGGGAGAGAGCGGGGGCGAGTGGGGGTGGTGGGGGGGAGACGCTTCAACATGACCACCAGGGCCTCAGCACGCTGTGTCTAATAGCAACTGCATCTAGGAGAGGCAAAGCTTTTACTCACACACACACACACGCAGAGGGGGTTCCTCTGATGAACTTTTATATACCGATATGCAGCGGCGCGCACACACACACCGACACACAAGCATGCAACCAGATAAAGACACACTCAGAGAATCAGGCACACAGTAGAAAGGCAGTGGCATTTTTTTATTCTGCAAATAAGACAAGACAAAACAAAGGATACAGCGAGGCAGAACTCGTTTGTGTTTGTCGACAAAGTAACTGTAGCCCCTGTCCTTAAGAGAATGAGAGGGAGGCTATGAAAGTAACAAGGAGACCTGTGTGTCCTAAAACTGCTGGCTCCGTATTATGTCCATTCCATAGCTATCCATTACCTAGATCGTCTTACTGGGCGGCTAGAGCCAGGGTGGAGCCTACGACACTCAAGCCCTCCTGAAATACCTGACTCACGGACGTACACACCGGCAGCGCTGAAAGGCCCCACCATGAAATTAAGGTTGTTACTGAAATATCAGGCATGAAATAGAGCCACTGAAAGTGAAATTGAAACACCTCGACACCTCACTCTCGCAAAAGGGCTCACTGCGAGAATTAACAGTAACTTGACCCCGTGCGCCCACGAAGTTGTGTCTATCAGAATATCGTCACCTTCTTAAACTAATGGCCTAAGTCATATTTTGAGGAAAATGTTTTTTTTTGCCTAAATCATCTCTTCATGATGCTGGCCACCTCTGGTAAAATTGCCTACATCCATATTGAAAAGATCATGCTGTTCCTACCCTGGTAGTATAATGGCCTATGTCAAGAGTGTGACTTAGGCAATTAAAAAAAAAAATGGCTTAGTCACATTTTCTTGTGACTTTACAAGCTTTACAAGATGGCGGCTGCTTCCAGAAGAAAGAACAACAATATATTTGGTTCAGTTTCTGTTTTTGGAAAAACTTTAAAATATGACTTAGGCCATTAGTTTAAGAAGGTGACGATATTCACCTCACCTCATTCGATCTAACTCTGAATTCCTGATTTGCCCCAGATACAGGAGACTAAACGACGACGACGACGACGACGACTCTGAGCCCTGCTGGAGAGATTAGCCGCCTCAGATGGCAATGGAGACACCTGAATTGTGTGGCAGCATTGAAGCAATTATCCACTGCCACTCCCCCACATCCCCCCACGGCTGTCAAGCCTGTCAGGGACACTGGTGTGTGTGGAGCAGGGGCCGATCTGACACCGGAGCCCCCAATGTTGCTCTTTTGTTGCTCTTTTCCCAGTCAGCAGCCCTTTGGTTTTTGTGGAGGAGAGACCTTGCGTTGTTCCCCTTGGCAGCTCCACCCCTCCCAGCCTCCCTCTCTCACCTCCATCCCCTCCCTCCCGCTCTCTCAGCCTTCCCCCTCTCCCTCTCCATCCCCTCCCTCCCTCCCTCCCTCCCAGGCGTTGGGTAGAGAGGGAACAGCCAGTGCTCTCCAAACACAAGGAGAGAAGCTGCCAGCAGGTAGCCATGGCAACAGCTTCTCTCTCACCCGCCACTTCCCTGCTCGGTAAAAGGGAGTGTGGAGAATCGCAGGGCCCCTCTCTCCTCTATCTCACAGCCCAAATTAAACGGGTCACAGTCATTTTCTGGCACCCGTTTAAATAATCATAGAGACGGATGTATGTAGAGGGAGAGGGAGGAAGAAAGAGAGGTGAGGTGGGGGCACACTGAGGAAGTAGGATGGGGGTGTTAATCAAAAGACGCACATTGCTGCACAACAAATGATTTTTTTTTCTTCTTTTTCCACACATAAGACCGTGGTGGGTGGAGACGAGGATGCTTGAGATATTTTGCAAGCCTTGTGCAGAACTTATCTCAACAAATGCGAGCGCGAGGAGGGAAAGGCTCGGGTCGCAATCGTTTCCAAATGCATTGTCTCGGCGAGAGGATGCAAATGTCTGGAAACAACTCAATCCCCTTGTTCCCAGCTGGCAGTTCACGTGGCTTTTTCGAAAGATTCATTTCCAGATCCATCCCCGCAACTTTTAGTTTAGTGTCCGAAACACCGACACAGAGCACGTAAACAGTAGTACTTACCCAGACCTTTTCCTTCCACTCTTGCTCTAATTTGAAAGTGCTCATATATCGCCACTGGCAGATATACTTTACAGCAGGGGTCTTGCACATTTTATGGAGCTCGCGCTTCCATACACTTCTGCTGCAGCCTGAAATATAGCGCTTCCTGTGCTTCTGACAGTTTATGTATCTTCCAAGAGGTGCTGATATTAAGAACAAGAAATAGTATGATGGAAAACTCTGAAATGTTTTCTTTTCATGAGCTGCTGCCACGGGCCTGCTCTGGTTTAATAGCACGCTGGCTTTTGAAAATAATTCAACCCTGCTTATTTTCTACTTGATTTACTCTGTGCAAGCCGTCCCTCGTCAGACCAGGGTTTTGATATTAGGCCAAAATAAATCACTTTCTCTTTTGAGCGATATGTTGAGCCTGCACCGGCAGCAAAAAGAAAACTTGAGAATACAGCCATGGGATTACATCACAGCCAAACAATGTCTATTTTTACCCCGGATAAAGTTTTTCTTTCGGCCAGGAATTTCCAAAACAGGGAAATATCGGAAAGATTAAGCGCAGTGACGAAGAAAATAGAATTAAACTGCAGTCATAAAAAAACAGGGTGTTTGGAAATACACTTTATGGTAGTCTAATGGAAAGTTTGTAAGGGAACATGCTCCTGGTTTGTGTCTTAGAAGGGGTTTCTCATTTGAAAACACACATTTATATTGACAACGGTCCACAAACAAGAAAATGACTTGAATTCTATTATTTTATCATTGTGCTCGTTCATTTACAGGACGTACATCTGTCAGAAAGCCCTTCGATAAATGCACTCTCCGCTGTTACATTGTTACGAGGATGTTTTCATCCATTGGACATGATGTTAGCCTTGGTCCAATGGCAGGCGGCCGCATGCTGAGTGTAATTGTCCAACCGCTCACGTCCGCTGAAAGGTGACGTCCCCGGGGTGCCTCCCCACGGGGGGACGCGTATTGTATTTGAAGACTGTACTCTGAGTGACAGGTCATTGACAGGATGTTCAGGTGCTGCCCCTAAGCTCTCAGAGAAAAAAGAGAATCATGTTGTCTTTGTGTGTGTGTGTGTGTGTGTGTGTGTGTGTGTGTGTGTACAGGAGCTCGCTTGACTTCCCCACATTGATACCAGATGGCCCTTCCCATCATGGCCGACGGAGGAATTCAGCTGGCAGGACCTCTCCCTGTTCATGGTCAGTGTGTGTTTGTGTGTGCTTGTGTGTGTATGTATGTGTGCATGTGCATGTGTGTGTGTGTGTGTCCCTCCCTTTGCCCCTCCTCTCCCACACTGACCTATTTGTATTCTGGGCAGAGCAGATGAGGCTCCAGGCCCGCTGCCCTGCTCCCCTCTAGCCCGTCCCCTCGGGAGGGCATCTGTGGGGCTGCACTGGACAGATAGGGCAGACCCATCATGGCAACACTTTAAAGACCACCTCACTGGTCCGCAGAGACGGGATGTGCTTGGATTTGCGTGGGCGTGTAGTCGGATGTCCTGGCCTGTCGCGATGGCCCCAGCTCCGGCCTTTGTCTCAAGTCTTTTTCTGACAGAATTCGAGTGATAAAAGCAATCACCTGAGCCCAGTATGGATCTGAGACGCTCTTGGTCAATACCGCATGTGACTCACTAGTCCATTATCATGAATTCATACTGACACTTCACCCCATAATAACTCATCTAATGTAACTCAGTCCTTCATCTCTTCTGCAGTGAAGGAAGATAAAATGAACAGATGATTGAAAGCCAGTGGGAGTTGAGACTCTCCATCTCACACTGATTAGTCAGTCAGAAGGGGCACACGTCTCCCACCTCTCTGAGACGGCCTGCGTGGTCAGTCTGTGAGTGTGTGAGTGTGTGTGTGTGTGTGTGTGTGTGTGTGTGTGTGTGTGTGTGAACGTGAATTCAAGCTTAGAGGGCTCATTTAAAGCCACTCAGGCATCTCTGATAGACCCCCATTTTCCACCCCCGCCCCTTTCACCCTACAAACATTATTTGCCGATTTGCAGTTGCGCACACACACACACACACACGGGGTGTAAACACACACACAGATATACACACACGCGTGCATACACACATACAGACACAGGGTGCCGAGCCATAGAGGAATGCAGAGCAGGATAATCACAGCATCATCAGCTCTGTCCTCTGAGAGAGCAGGCCAATAATGCCCCTCTAATTGAATAACTTATCCACAGCTATTTCCCAGGGGGCCGAGCTGCAAGGAACAGTCACCGGGAGAGGGAGGCATATGGCGCCGAGCAGAGCAGATCAGCGTCCTCCGAGTGCCACAATGAAAGGTGGAGTTAGACAAACACATGTAATCAGACAGTATAGTATAGTCCCACTCAAAGAAAGGCATAATTACACAATTTGTCCTTTTTAATCTCACATTTACAACAATACACACCTACAATTAATACACTCACCGCTGATAGGTGCATAGATCCCACACATACAGAATAATTCACAACTATCTGAATTTCCAAGCACCGCAACAACAACACAGCCCAGTCTTTGTTTCCTCTTCCTCTTGGTCCTGCAGCATTGCTGAATTTCTCCGTGTGCGGATCAGAGCAGGACTCCTCTCTTATTTAAGTCTGAAAAGCTTGCTATATCCCCGGGCCCGGGAGTAAGTTTAATTCCCCTTAAGACCCCTTCCTCTGGCTCCTTGTTCAACCACCCCTGGGCTCACTACAGGGGGGTTACTATACATTCTGGTTTCCATTTCTCCCATCAGAGAGCATACCACACACGTACACCGATACCAGGGAAATAATGGTAGGGATAACAAGGGTGGTACAGCAAAAAAAAACAAGTGCTTCAATCATTATTTTGGATCCCACTGATAGTGTAAAATGCATCACCAGACCATGGGAAAGTGCATTGGGAGATTGTAGTATGCTGCAACCCTGTTCCCACGATGTGTTGAGCTCAGTAGCAGCAGCTCTCAGAAACAATGCCACACGCCAACACCTTCCTGGTGCCAGTTTGATTGAACAGAGATCTCCAAGTCCTGATGATTCAGTGTTTTTTTGCCTAACTAGCTGAATTCCTCTCCGGTGAGCTGTACCTCATCAGCGCGCATGATACCTACCCAGGTCAATACCTTTATGCCCACAAGCATAGTTGAAGTCAATGGAATTTTTATTAGACAACAATAATGGGGGGGAGAGCGAGAGGCGGAGAAAGAGAGAAAGCGAGAGGTGTAGGGAGAGGTAGTACATTGATTTACCCTTCATAGTTCGTTGCACTACATTTACCCAGCAGAGTGCTCAAATTAGTGCCCTCCAGCTCTCTCCCAATTAGTTTCCACAGAGACGAGGTGTAAAGCCAGTCACTGGCCTCATTACCTCTCCGCTCTCCTCCTCTCCCTCGCTCTGTTCGCCACCTTCCAACTCCCTCTCTGTTTCCTAGCCTCCCCCTCTCTCCACTTCTGCTGCTCTCCTCTCACTTTCTCCATCTCCAACTCCATTACCCACCCCCCCTACTACTCCCCCCCCCCCCACACACCACCCCAATCTCTCCCTTTGCATATTTTCCCTGGTTAAAGCAGCGAGCTGACTGAGCAGAGTACATTCATCTCCAGGACCCTGTATTGGGCCGGGCTGCCAGACACCCAACTACCTGATGGAGAATAAATGATGATTCTCTTTTTTTTTCGTACTCAATCAGCCTCTCTGTGGAAGCTACTGTGTGACTCCTCCACCAATACACACAAGTTCAGTAGAGAAATAACTTTATCCAGTATTACCAGAGAACGGGAGACAGAGGCAGCTAGTGCCACGCTAGGAGGTTTACTGTACCACTCACATTACGTTACATTATTTGTGTTCGATGCAGCCAGAGAAACATTTGCTGCTGTGCTTCTATACCTGTAATGTGAATAGTAAAGTTCTTAGCATCCTAGCATCCTTGTTCTGATCTAGTATCGGATAATGAAGATGGTAATCAGCGGGATCCTGTTTTTATTTTTCTATTTAGCCTCTATTTTTCTCGTTGCTGTGTGGTTTCTGCACTGCACTTCCCAGAGATCACTTGTCAGTCAAACAGCGTGTCCAGTACTGTGACGTCTTTTTCCGGCTGTCGCTGCTCTTGATATTTACCGAGGTCTTCCTACGTTTATTCCAAACAACAACACTTCCTGTGCACCAGATGATTGTTCCTACCTCACAAGGGTGTTTAGAAAGAGCAAATGTAAAATATTTCAAATCTTTCATGAACTGGTTATAGGTTAAATCACTGTTGTGTTATATCAATTGTGTTATATTATATCAAATTTATTTATGTGAAATTATTGTGGACTATTACTTTAATTTTGACCTAAAGATTGATTCTTTTTTCTTGCTTATACTAACATTATGGTTTGAGTACTCTCGGTCATAGATGCTTGGCCTTGGAACAGACACATTTTGCCTGCAGAAAAGCAAACACCTTTCTCTCACTCCCCCCCCCTCCCCCGCCCCCCCCAGCCCTTTCTCCTCCCTCCCTCACCGTGGAAACCCAGAGAGAATCTGGGTGATGTGTCAGGCCAATGTACTGCCTGCAAACAAAAGCCGCCCTGTCCACCCCAGACCCAGATGTTCTTTATTGATCCCCCTGTGGATTTGGCTGAATGTAACCGCTCCAAACTCTCTCTCGTTCTCTCTCCCTCTCTCTCTCTCTCTCTATGTCTATCTCTCTCTCTCACTCTCTCTCTCTCTCTCCGTCTCTCACACAAACAAAAGGGAGTCATTTCTTACTGTGTGCATACGTGTTACTGTGGCTGCTTGTGTGTGCACGCGTGTCCAATTGAAGCTGGAAGTGCTGTTTCCCCTATGAAGTTTACAGTACCAGCCAGCAGTTTGGGACTGCCAAACTGTAAGCCTCTCCCTCTCTCTCTCTCTCTCCCTCTCTTCCTCTCTCTCTCTCTCTCGCCTCCTGTCCTCCACAGCCCCTCTTGGCTGCTTCTGGTTAATAATGTAGCATGTCTCACTGTCTGATGTTGTGTAGGGTTGCTGTGGCACCAGAGAGAGGCTGTCTACCTGTCGGGAGACGCTGCAACTGGTTGCCAAGGAGTTGGTTACAGCAAGGGAGGAGGGAGAGTAAAGTAAAGGGGTGGCAGCGACAGACAGAGACAGGGAGAGACAGAGAGAGAGAGAGAGAGAGAGAGAGACAGAGAGAGCAGACAGGGACAAAGCAAAATGAATAAGGCAAAGAGAGACAGAGACGGTTACCAAGAAAGCGAGATGGAGTTCGAGACAGAAAGAGAGCGAGAGATATGAGTTAGGACATGAGTTAAAGGAAAAAAGAGAGAGACGGAGGAGAAAGACAAGCCAGCCCAGCCCTTACTCAGTACAAAGCCACTTGATCCAGATAATAACCGTTCAACAGCTTGTTCATAATGACAAAAAGACCCAGACAAAGCTGGCGGAATGTTCCTGAAGGCAGGTATGGTGTAAGAGATACTGCACAGGAATGTTGATGGCATTTGTCTAATGTCCTGTGGTGTAAAGTAATGGGCGGCGCTTTGGGGTTGATAAGTTCGTCGTGGATTACAAGGACGCTATTCAATAAAAAACAGTGACTGGGTTTACCAGAGGAGGGTAAGATTTCTCTTGAATTCCCAGAAGACATGTTCAGGTTTACATTGTAACTTCAAAGCCTAATTCTGTTTTCACATAACAAAACAGGTATAATAAAAAAAAAAAACACCACGGCATAATGATCCCATGTTTGGTTGGGAGACCGGCGGTGTGGGCGGAATATGTCATTCATATGTGCATAGTGTGTATATGTCATTACAAGCAAGGACATGGTTCCTGAAGGAGCTGATGGTTTTAACGGCTTGTCAAGTGTCTCGGTTAAAGGTCTTTCCTTAAAGCCAACAGGTTTATGGTCAAAACACACACACACACACACACACACACACACACACACACACACACCAGACAGACCATAACTCCTAGATATGCTAGTTTGTATCTAAAAGCTCTCTCTCTACGGCGTTGCCTCCAAGCCCATCCGTGGTATTTTTGCGCTAGTTAATCTAATTCTAATGCAAGGCTAACGCAGGCAGGGTTGTGTCAGAGATGTCTCTTCTTCACCAGTGAGCTGCTCCTACATCAATGAGATTGCCTTTATCTGCCTGCTTGCAGCTTGGGCTCAGATTCTGCCCTCTGTATACGGGCGCTGGGTCGTGGGAGGCGAGTGGGCGAAGGTGCGTGGCATCCGGCCTAATGCACAGCCTGGAGAAAAATACTAACACTTCATATTCACTGTGACTTCAACCACCGCCACAGTTGAGGCTCTCGCTTTTTGGACAGAGATTTACAGTGAATGAGTCACAGGTTTGGAAAGACATTCCATGGGACATGGTCTTCTAATTTGGTTATGGTGTGAAATGAAAAGAGACGAGGGAAAACCGATCGCATCCGTGTTGCGTTGTCGTCCGCACAAGAGGACATCGGGCGTACAGAGCGTCATCTGTCTGATTGCAAATGCAGTTTTTAAATACTTGCCACAAAGCTTTTCTCCTCAGCCCCCCCAAACGGCCTTCTCTTTGACTCAGGATATTCCCCGCTGTACCACATTCCACTGTTGTTCCGTTATTCTGGACCAGGTCCCTGCCTCTTCCTGCCAAAACGCTCCAATAAACACACGTCCAAGCCTCAAGTCCTGACTCTGCAGGGGGCATTCCAGAAGTGTTAGCTTTTCGAGCCCTCCTCCACATTCAAACACACACACACACACACACATACTCACACACACATGCTGCGCCGTTACCCTTGCCCTGAAAAGAACAAAAAAAAAATCCTTCTTACTGTACATACAGTGCACTTTTAAGACGATAACTAACCTGTTATTGATTATATACCGCAGCCTGCTGTGTGATATCCTGCAGTAAAATGACACTTTAACTTAAAATTTGTGTTTTTAATCTTTTTCAGCAGGAGACTCAAGTAAGAAAGTCTTTTGCTCTGGGACACATGTTCATTAAAATATATTGCTTCCCTTGTCACGTGGGGAGCCACCAGCAATGTGCCCGTGACCCTTTGTAGCCCATGAAGTACTGCATGATACTGTGTTTACCATATTGTTGCTCCACCTCTCGCTTCACTTCCTGTATGGATGTTTCCTTAGCTCAGTCTGACTGAGGTGTATACGGTACATTTACTCTGTACATTTGTGAGCTGACTACAATGGGGAGTTAGTGTTGAAACATTTCTTCGCTCAGTGTTACTGCCTCATGTTTCTTGGCTCTCTTACAACAGTACCGCCCATGAGGTAACGGGAGTTGCTCCAGCGCTCGTTTGACTCAGTTTGCACAGGAGACACTGGGTGTCTCTTATCAATCCAGTGAGCATGAGTTCACATCCTGTTTTCCTTCGTTTCTATTCTCATCGGATGCAAGTCTCAATTTGCTATCTAATAATTAACAGCATTTTGCAGTGTGACTAGGATAGTGACAGCTTTTTTTTTTTTTTTTTTTTTTTTTTTGGTGCTTTAACTTTTTTCATTCCAGGTAGGCATTCATAGGACCCTCATGGAAAACAATGTGTGTTTCCTCATGCACAGGAATGCTAAACACACACACCATCTCACCACTTTTCCCCCTCAAATCTCTTCTGGAGCAACTGCGTGTGCGGTGGCCGGTGTGTGCTCAGACAAACTCTCAAGGTGTAGAAGTTGATAAGTGAACTCTACGCATCAATTATTCAGTCCCATCACCTAGCTTCCTCACTGTCTCCATCTTAGCCGGCTCTCCTGCTGTAGAAGGACCTGCTGTGCAGACAGGCGCAGTCGGGGAGGAGGGGGTAGCCCTGTAGATAGCCTGACTGGAGCCAGAAGAGGGCTGGAACAGGAGTATTCATTAAAGTCGCCCCGAGAGCACAGGCATAGGAGAGGATAACAAGACCCTAGGGTGGCTGGTGTGGGCCCTCACTCCTCAAAAACCATAAATGTATTCCTCTTCATCCAGACAAATCCAGAGTCTACTGCGTCAGCAAAAACACACACACACACACACACACACACACCCACTGTCGCTGGAACATGGACTTTTCACTTTTTGTTTTACCATGTACTTCGTTCACAACTTGGCGTATAACAAGTGAAAAGTCGGTTACCAGTGGTATCGCCTACTCCAAATTATTTCTGCAATATCACAGAACACGGTAACCTAAAACCGTGACATGCTTACACTATGATATATACTGTGTGGATACGAGAGGAGTATCAGTGAGCAGCCAAACCCCTGAAACCAAAAGATGTCGTACCTTTAATGGGTTTTCTATCCAGCCGTGGACTATTGGCTTTCTAATAACCCTCACCTCCGCGTGGTGAGAAGTAGCTTTTTAAAGAGCCATAACTAACCGAATCACTCCTGAGGGAGCTTTGTCTGACTGACGTATGTGTCTCTGGGGTCTCTGAGCTTTAACTGCGCGGGGCTGTTGTTCTGCCTTGTCCAGCCTGCCTGGCTTGTTGGGCCCCATACCCGGGGTCTCCAGAAAGACCCCCAAGCGACGCCGCACTCAGCCAGGCTGAGCAGCGAGCTGAAATTAAAGCTGTTTCACTGCGGTTAGTTAAATAGTTGGACAGTGAGAGCATGGGGTGGCCTGGAGTCAAGGCTAAGGCTGTCTGGGCTAGTGAGTGGAAAACTCAAAAAAAAAAGGCTAAGGGTTAGGGAGGGGAGGGGGGGAGGGGAACACTCAAAATAAAGGATTAGGGGAAACTCTTATAGTGACCTGGTTAGAGAGTTTCGGGGATTTGGGCGAGGAAAGAAGCTCGGAAATGGACGTGGGTATATACAGTAGTACTGCTACTCTGTTAGCCTGCTGCCACTGCTCCTCAGCTTTACTGGTGTAGTGGCACATTGGGAAGGAATGCAAACTACATTACATAAGATGATAAGATATACACTGAACAGGACATACACAGAGGCAGTGTTTGCCCTGCCGTTATGTAGCAAGCTGGAGTTAGAATGTGGTGAGATCTTGGTAATGCTCAGCGCTTCGGTAAGACCATAATGATTTGGGGGATCGGTTCCTATTTTCCCCCAGAAGATACTTCAACGCTTCCACTGCTGCACATTCCTGGTACGAAAACAGAACGGCACTATCAGCTACGAGCAAACAACATGACACCATCAGTTATGAATCAAACCGTGTAACAGAGTTGACTCGGTTGCTTCATTTTTTCCAAACAGCGCCGTAATTGGTTGGTAGTAATGTATTTGAGAACGCTGATCATGTGGTTGTCTGAGAAGTTAGCTGGCCTGTGGCTGTGACTTCAGCAACAGAGTTGGAAGTGTTTATTGAATTACATAACTGTTTGGCAGAAATCTGGGCTAAGGAGCAAGGGGTGGATCTACGAGGTCCCTCTACCCCCCATGATTTGCCGGGTTTGACCGCAAGTCCTGCCCACATTCTTAAGCGTCTGCTCACTCCTTTTTTTGAGGAGATCTGTGTGCTTTTCAAGGGCTGTGCTCTGAAAAGGGGGCTCAATCCAACATGAATAATGTCACATCTTTCTCGTCAGCAGCGGATTTCCTGACAAATGATTTCATCTCTTGCTCCCAGTCTCACTTCCAGAGCACATATTGAAAGTATCATGCACGGCCGTAATCACGATTATTGCCTTTTGCTTTTTTAGTTCACATTATTTTCTATTTTTATGCATGTTGGATGCCGTACAAGAGAAACATTTTCCCTCAATTTTCCAGGCTACAGTGGATTGGCTGTACATAGTGAATGGAATGGAGGATAGTGGATTCTTACGCCAAGTTCCTTTAAATCCATGGGGTTTCATGCAGCATATGGATCAGTCTTCCAAGAGGAACAGGAGCCAAGACATCTGTGTGACTAGCAGGGACTGATCCCTACTACCAGAATACTGGGAATACGAAAACCAGGATTATCTGGCCACATTGCATATCACAGGCATATATTCTGCGTACAGTAGCTCCTGCCCTGCCTCATCGCCATCCGTAAAGCGCTTTGTACTAAATTCATTACGCAATTTGAACAATACAGCCCCATTAGCATACATTGCAAGATACAATACACATATTTGTGCAAGCGTTACAATCTCTGTAAAATGAGTGAGTAGCAAAGGAAACACACGGGGGAAAATGTATCATTCCCTACAGTAATCTACTCTGTGTAGAGGTTTTCACTATTCACTATCCACTGTGTTCAGTGGGGTCTCTGTGGCCAGTTAGAGTCCCACTAGCCTGAGGGTAAAAGGGTGGTGATGGGGATGATGGGAGAGCAGGGCTTAACTATTTCACTGTGTAATATTTTACACTTGCAATAACGCTGTAAAAGCAGAACATTATTTCATCACTGCCTGATTATGATATCCGCCATGCTTGTAATTTTACTTTGTTGGGGTTAGTAAATCAAATGAAATCACTTTGCAATGGTACAGACTGTTATTGGAAAATACAGTAAATTAATCTTGACTGAAACAAAGACTATTGATTGAACAGATAGTGTTTTTAGTGGTTTCAGTGTCGGGCTTTATTTGTTGTGCACAAAATGTGTATAATGTAAAAAAAATATGCATTAGGTGCGCATGCAGGAGTCTGCAGGAATGGAAGCTTGTGTTCTCACATATGTGACCTCCTGTGTCCTAGAATGCCGCCTCCACCCAACCACACCCCCCTGGTACACACACGCATGCACACACACACACACACACGCACACACATGCGCGCTCACACACACACGCACACATGCACACACATACACTAAGTATTCCGCCCTAGACAGGCCAGGTTGCCAGAGCTACACAAACTCCCACCCATTAGCGGCAGGATTCCAGGATAACCATGGCAACCAGTCTCTCACCCCCGGGGAGACGAGCAGTAGAACTGAAAGGCTCCATTCAATTTCCACATCCCAGTACAGCACACACAAATGGACACACATGCGCACTCTCGCGCACCCGCACACACTCACTGACAAACGCGCACACATAGACATGGACACGTCCAACACAACCCACTTGCTCTAACAGCCTCCCAGTCGCTCCAGCCTTCCCTGCCTGCCTCCACTGGGGTGAGTGGGAGCTTGTTAGAGACCACGCTCTACATCCTCTCACCCACGGTCCTTCACATACACAGCACATGCAGTGAAATAATAATTACACCTCACTCATTGTAATTAGACACACATTAAGAGAAAGAAGATATATTTTATTCTATGCACAAAGCTCATTTTACTCTCCTTATAGACATGGAGCATGTAGTCGACAATGAAACGCTGTACTGGGTCATGTCATCTGGGTATCAAGACAACATCTACAGCGAACAACATGGCATGTTTGTTCTTGTCCCTCATTGGTGTGATTTCACACGACAGTTGCAGGGAACTTGCAAGTGAGATTGGTATTGACTAGTTGTGTTTGCCCTTACACAGGCATGAAGGCGAAGGTTTGAGAGAAATATGGTCCTCATATACCGCAGCATAAGATAATATTGGAATATGAAGAGGGAGAAAACTACAGTTTTCTCAATTCAGTGTGCCTAACAAGGATGTAGTTATGATCTCTGGTGAAACCCCATCCCACTTGAGTGAGTGTGATGTGCTCCCCCAGTCTCCTCGGTCTCAAGCAGAAGATTCTACTCGCTGGGTTTAACTAAGAGGAGAGAAAAGGTTAATGACGCACAGTGGGAATTCAACCTCTCTAAGTATCACATGGCGACAGATAGAAAGGAGAAAGACCTTGTTAGGTAGAGAGAGATAGAGGAGGATGGCTAGACATAGGGAATGAGACAAGAAACAGATTAGCAGATTCTCAGAGGAAAATGGAGCAAGGCAGTAAAAGAATGAGGGAGAGAGAGAACGGGGGGGGGAGAGAAAGAGGGGGAGAGAAAGAGGGGGAGAGAGTTGTACGAACAGTCTTAAGTGACAGACAAACAGAGACCTTCTCACAGCTCGCATTAAAGAGCTCTGAAAAGAAGGGGAGGATGATTTCCTTCTGCTCACATACTGGCCCAGACCTTCAGACGGTGAGCCCGACCCAATTTGGGAACATCTATTCAAGCAAATCTTTACTTTACTACCACACGCACACTGTGTCTTTACCCCAAGGCGGCTCGCCTTTTATAAACTCACATAAACACATAAATACATAGTCTCTAGTTTGGTGAAAGACAGTAGAGCAGACGGAGAGGTGTACGTGTTTTGAGTCTGTTGAGATGGATGGATAAGAGCGGCAGAGTTGAAGTCAGCTAGACATTACAGAAGGGTGTGGTGTTGTTTGTGAAGCAATGCAGAGAGAGAGAGGGAGAGGAATAGAAAGCTGGAACGAGAGAGGGATGGAGAACAGTGGAGTTAGGCTGGCACTAATAAAGGGTGCACCCCAGGCCACAGAAGTACAGCTGTCTCCCCTCACAACTTCAGCAATGTCAGATCAGTATAATAAAACTCTGTGTGTTAGTCTGTGCTCACAGGAACAGCTGGGTGGCTCGGTGAAAAAAAAAAAAAAAAAAAAAAAAAAAGGGAATGAGAGAAGTGCATCACCAAATCCTACCCTCTCTGCCCCCAGCTTGTTGAGTTTCTTGAACAAATCCCAGTGACACCGAAGGAGGACTGCAGGGTGGAAGAGGCTAGTTTGCACCTCTGGCAGCCTCTGCTTGCACAAATCACTGTGTTTTTCATAGAGTTTTCCCCAGCTTGACGTCAGACTACATCCAGAGCACACTGAGTCACACATAAGCAAAAGCTCTGCCCACCGCCTCAGCTTTGTATCCGTGCCCTCAGTGGCCTTGTGAAAAGGATGTACATGCACACAAAGCATGATGTCAGACGTATACCTCACTCGGTCCCTTATCGCTGATATCATACCCCGGGTCTCAAGGGCTTAACCCTGAAACACGCAGATGTCAAGGAGGAAGGAGGAAACAAACGTGTCCGTGGTGTCTCTGCGGGACTTGATCTTTACATGTTATTTGCCCTTTTGGTTTGATGGACCTCGATGTAGGAGGATACCTGCCCGTCTGACTCACTCCTTGTCTGTCTGACCACCCCCTCCTTCTACCCTGCCAACACTTTCTCTCTCTCTCTCTCTCTCCCTCTTTGTTTCACTGTCTCTCTCTCTCTCCTCCTCTCTCGCCTGTGTTTGTCTTAATCATTGCTGAGGTGATGTGGGCCGGGAAGGGCCAGTGGATAATGTGATTAGAAGGGGCTCAGGCGCCAATGTCCCTGCTTTGATCACTCCAGTCACCTGGGAGTACTCGTCACATTTGTCAGGAATCCTCAGTTGGAAAAAAAGTGGCCCCAGTCAGATCTTATGTCTTGTTACTTACGGTCTTGCGAGCCTCTCCTCTTTTTAATCTTGTTTTTCTTGCATGTGTCAGTATGTGTGCACCAGCTCTGGCCCAGATGTCTGCGAGCAGCCCACCACAGCCACAGAGCATGGAGGCCAGAGGGAATGGGGGGGGCTGGGTAGCACGTCTGCGGGCTGCGCCTGTGTGTGTGTGTGTGTACATAGGCGTATATTTGTGATTCCCCATGTGTGCACGTAGGTGTGTGTAAGTGTACCGCGTCTTTTTGCAGACCTCCAGAGGCTCCACAGATGAATGCAGCGTTGGATCAGGTAAGCCCGGCGATACTCCCCAGAACGTACAGCAGCCGGCCCCAGGGGATTATGGGAAGTGTGTCTGCTGGCAGGGAGGTGGGGTGGGGGGGTGTGTGTGTGTGTGAAGAGGAAGAGTGGCGCTCGTCAGGAAAAAGATAAAGAGGGATTAGACATGACAGGCGTGTCATTAATCACAAGATTCTCCAGGCAGTGTTAGTGGATCTACCTGCACTCACTGGAAACCAAAGCGAATGGAAAGCTGGACTAGTCATGGGAATAGGAAGTGTGTGTGTATAGTTCTGTGTTTCTTCTGTGGCTTCATTATTGTCCTATTCCCTATTCCTTGTGTCGTTCCCGGCTCTGGCCGTGTGCCATCAGCCCCTCCGGCAGACACATCCCTGACAGGTACAGAGAGAGCAAAGCACTCTGTAGGAAGCAAATCTGTCACCACGCTAACTAAAACATGTCATTGGAAGTGCTGTGCTGTACGTGCACGCGCGTGCATGCGTGTGCGGTGTAGATTGTTGATTGGAATCCAAGACTGCTATGCTGAAGAGTTCATTTCCTAGACTTAGAGTAGGAAAGGAAAGGGAAAGAGCTTTGAAAGAGCCGAAGCAGAGGTACGTATAAGTGCATAGTGGAGGGTTTGGGGGAAAAGATGGAGAGAGAAATCAAGGCAGGCTAAACTATGACAGAGGGTGTGTGTGTGTGTGTGTGTGTGTGTGTGTGTGTGTGTGGCCTCAGGGGAGCCAGCTCCTCTCTCTGGACTAGACTGAGCCCACCTGGGTCTCTCTCCCACCCCTCCAGCTGTTTCCCTCAACATCTCCAAATCCCCCTCCCCACCGCCCTGTCACCCCCACCCCAGTCTCCATCCTCCTCTACCTCCGTCCTCGCCTTCTCCCCATCTCCAGTAACTCCCAAACTCCGTCTGTGACTGCAAGTCGGCGCTGCTCAGATGAGCTCATTTGCTTTGCCCCTGTATTGCTGTGGTTGTGTAATGTTTGTGTTTTGCCTGACAACCATATTATTGATTTGAATTGCGGCTAACCGTGCCGCAAAATCAAAACTTGTTCTGGTGCGTAGATATTCCATGACCTGGAATACTTTGTACTGATGACTGTATCCCAGTGCCGTCTACTGAATCCACTCCAGCCTCCAGACTCCACCACAAGCGAAGCAGTATGAATTCCCATATAAGGCAGGAGGACCCTCTCTACCCTCCTCCCCCCTCCTCCCCCAATCCCTCTCTCTTCTACCCCTTCACTCCTTCGTTCCAACCAACTATAAGCTCTACGCTGTCAGCTCCCTCTTCCCTTTCTGCTGTGACCGTGGTCCAATACCCTTAAGACACACACACACACACACACACACACACACACACAGGAGGATTTGGCCAACCTCAGTAGAGAGCTGCCTGACAGTGTTGAAACTTAACAGTTCATCTGGTTCATATAGTAGTGATGTTTTATTATGGTGTGTTTTCAGTTTACCTGTCTGGGAAACTGCGTTGCTACATTTGTCTTCTGCAGTCGCCCCGTTAGAAAGGCAGATTCGGTACATATTACAGAGCCTCATTCCTAACAAAGGCTTCAGATTGAACCTCATAATTCCAAAGGGAGGATGAGGACTGAGGGAAGCAAGGAGGGAGAGATGGATGGAAGGATGAAGATAGGGAGGACAGAGAAAAAAAGCAACACAAACAGTACTGATAAGACCCTCGGCAGAGGAAGTGTCGTTCTTGGCCAATCCCCAGCGGAGTCCCAGTATCCCACTGTTCCCCTGCTGCAGGATGTGTCCGCGTGTGGGAATACACCAGGAATGTGGCCCCTTTTGTTTAGTGTGCGATAGGCTCCTGGTTGGCGGTCATTTGTGTGTGTGTGTACGTGTGTGTGTTTATGTGTGACAAGCTCCAGGCTTGGCGAGGGTTGATCAGAGCAACACTCCAGTCTTCTCTGGGCAAGACCCTCCTAGGAAAACAATGACTGGGCATACGCCTGCTATCTCTCAAGCCCCCTCATTGGCTGACTGAGCCCTCGCTGGGTTCCTGCAGTGATTCATATCCATGGACTAGATTATAGAAAAGGCTAGGAGAGAATCTAAATGACAGAATGTTAGTATGCAACAGTGATATCTTAAATTCATGAAATGAACCAACTTCATTTTACTTAGTCTGCATTTCCTGATCGAACTCAGAAGTCAAACATTTGAAACATTTTATTTCATTCACCGTTATGGCTAATTCAGAAATGTATACTACATAGACTGTTTGAACAGATACTTTGCAAAGAATAGATTCAAAGGTTTTTTTTTTTCCAACCGTGGTACCTGTAGTTGTCTTTGCTCAAGGTGTTAACCAAAGTAAAACTGTTGAAAGGCCTTTAAATAGAGCCTCTAAAACTGTAGGAGCCTACCTAGGCCTTTTACGCAATAATGTTTCCACACACAGAGTCTGTTTCAGCTTGAGGCTACAGCCTACACTTACAGTGTCACCTCGTACAACAGTAAAGAATCATGATTTCTTTATGAGAGCTTACTGGACATGAAATACACTCAGACATGAGTCAACAGAAAACAAGGCATGGTGAGGTTTATTGAAGAACTTATGGCAGTTTTTTTTTTGCTTTGTGTAGCCCTCACATTGACAGAAAAACAAGCAATCAATCTTTTATTAAGTGTCTTTCCTTAATGATTAAACACAGTGATACAAATACAATTTAAGGGTGTGCATCAAAAACACCAGAAGTAAAGTAGAGACCAGTGAAAACCCTTAGCTGACCTGGAGGACATGCTTTCCATTAGATACAGACATTAACATTGCCAAAATGTTCTCATCTCTCTGAGCAATGGATAATAAAAGGCTGTCGTTTGGCACTAATCAATAAGCAGAGAAGCAGAAAAATCACTGGGTAAGCAAGAGTAAGCAAGCCTGCTGATGGTCAGTGATTGTTGATGTAGTACTTAATGTACTTAGTACTTAATGCCAATATTTGGTATCCTTGTTGAACTGTTTGTATGAACCTGAAGAGCTGCTCTCACTTTGCTGAACAGTACATGTAGTGATAAAAAGGTTATTGCATTGATTATCACATCAAACATCGGGATACATTACAGCATTTGTGATGAACTGATGCATTTCAGAGACACAATCACGTCTTTGGTTAAATGGCCAATGCCTATGATGCACAAATACTGTGAAAGGTGCAAAACACTGGCAAAAAGAGCCAAGAAAGCAGCGTAGAACTGTATCCCATCTGTCCTTCAGCATTCAAAGTTTTAAAATGGAGTTTCCTGATATATTTCAGTACAAGCTGTAGAGAACTCACTTCTGTTCAGTGGTGACCGTTTGTCTATGGTTTCTGAGAAGGTTGATGCAAACCTTTACAATGTCACCTCAATTATCACAGGAACATTTCACAATGAGAGAGAATGTCAGGTTGGATTTATCAACCTCTGGCTTGTTTGGATTAGCTGCTGTATTTTCAGCAAACGTACAAGTGGGCAAGTGCTCTGGGTATATGAAAATATAAAGCATTGCTGAACAGAACATGTTGCATTGTATGCCAATGACTATGTCCATTTAGTAAAAACACACAGTGAAAAAGAATGTCACAACAAGGGAGGAAGACACACACGGTTAACAATGGCAGAATATTCTGCATTTTTCATACAGACATCACCTTGGAGGCCAGGCAAGTTGTATGGAAGTGGTGTTAAGCCCAGGAGTGTTTTTTTTCCTTCAATCAGACCCATTGGAGATGGTGAGTCAGACACGGAGGTGTGATGAAACAAAACTGGAGAGAGAGCCAAGGACACTCATTGAACCTGCTGTCTATTGGGTCAGCTGTTAGTTCAAGGTCTGCCTGAGTGTGTGTGTGTGTGTGTGTGTGTGTGTGTGTGTGTGTGCGTGTGTGTGTGATCCAGTGGGCCTATAGACTCAGACCATTCAGAGTGCTCTCTACTCAAAAAGACACTATGAACTGCCTTTGGTCTTTTCATTTCCTGTGTGGCCTCACTCTCTCTCTACTCACTGACACACACACACACGACACACACACACACACACACACACTTCACTTTAAACAGAAAGCAGCCCATGCAACCAACGGCGATGTAACCACAGGCATCTGCTGTCTCTAAATCTTGAGCAAGACAACATCACCATCAACGTCACGGAGAAAACGCTGGCTGCTTATAGGCCCACATTCAGGAGCCATAACCATAGCGATGGTGCTGATCACATGAAACCTCTGCATCACTGATGAGGTGGACAGAAACAGAAATTACATATAGACATTTAGGACGGAGGCACGTGAGCCGTGGTGTTGGTTCACACGGATCCCTCCGGTTCCTCCTGGAGAGCTCGAGCTCTGTCTCAGCGTCTGATTATAGCCCTGACGTCGAGGTGACACCACGGTCAGTCACACAGGAAACTGAGAAGGCAGGCGACCTCACATCCCGCCAGGGCTTTGGACTGAAGCACTTCCTCCAAAAGAAAAGCAGCAGTGCAAGTACTGAATATTTGGTTCTCTCACGCGACTGCAACTGAAGACATCCCTTTGTGGTGTGTCGCTGGGAGAGGCGCAACAAGGTACTTTACGCGTCTCTTGACGAGTGGAGCCTGATGCGGCAGACGTACACCCAAACAACACGAGGCTATCATGATGCTCTTTGGAGGGAAAATAAAGTTCACAAAATATTCAAGTAGAACTGTGAAAAAAAAAAGCATATTGGAAAGCAATGTGATTAGTCTGTTGCATTGTCTGTCACAAACAGTCATTAGATGCAGGGTGTTCAAAAATATTGGTATCAACTCCAGCATTATAGTCACTGGTAATGGCCTTGAGGCCCCAAAGGATCGCGTCGACCTCTGCAGCGCTACTGAGAAGGTGAGGTTGGTGTATACGTCAAGGCAGTGCTTAAGAAGGATTCAAGAGGCAGACACATTTTTCACTTGTGCCAAACCAGAAGACGCACCTGTGATTACAGAAATGAATAGGGATGTTGTGCATCTTGACATTACCTTCAAAACTGGCACAGAAGCAGATGAGAGAGAAAGGAAGCTTTGATGCACCGGTGGAACAGTCTGGGGCCAATAGAACTGAAACCGCCCTCGCACCACAATCAAGAGTTTTATCATACAGATATCTCCCATACAGTCTGCCTGTCTGAAGGTCCAGACAGCACACATTGACAAAGCCCTGCCACTCTTTGTGTAGCAGTACAAAAGTAACCTAGGACTAAGAAGATGTCTGTTTGTTCACCACAGTCTCTGCCTGTCTGTCTGTCTGTCTGTCTGTCTGTCTCCCCAGAGCAGCCAGTCCCCCTGGTAACCATCAGGGCTTCTTGGCCATAGGTTTGGCTTTCCCATTGGGTCCTGTTTTCATCTGGGTCATCTCCACATCTGCCAGGGCGTCGGGGGGAAGGCACGAGCGCATGCGTTCAATGGTCTTCTGGTAAGCTGCCCTCTCCTGCTCCAGAGAGCGCATCATGTGCTTCATCTTGCTCTCCCGAGACAGGAAGTTCTCCACGTTTGTCTCCAACTTCTGGATCTTCTGACGCGCAGCCTGGGAGGACAAGGACATTTTACCTCACTATATCGGTACAGAGCTAGCTGTTTGGACGGGCAATATACAAGCTGTGAGAAAACTAGTAGGGGCATACTTGTTTTGATAACCACAGCACTAATGTGTAGCACAATGCAGTGTAATATGTAATGTGGTGGATCTGTACAGAGCCTTTGGGTTTGTGGTGAGCCACGTGCTACATTTCACATTAGCAACAGCTATCCAGCGCCGTCAGTCTAAGCCTGCTAAGGTTTCTGTCATGTCAGAGAAGACAACAGCACGGGGTTCTCTATGTCCAGTCTGACCTGGATTCATGCTAAGACCCTCAGCTATGACTTTACCTGCCCTACAGTACACATTCAAATAGTACTGAATCAAATGATGGGAATATTTTGAAAGAATAGCATTTTATCTCCGTCTTCCTATCTTCCGTTACTTATGTTTTAGTGCCATCTATGGGTGCTCTGAGACATTACCCATGGTAGTAGGCAATGTAAACAACATGACAGAAACCTTTATGAGCCAATCAAAAGGGAAAGGTGAAACTATTTTTGTATGGACTGAGCAGTAGCCTAAATCTTTCCCAGAATTCTACACGCTGGGTTAAATAGTTTGTTTATAACAATGCACTGGCCTCTTCATGATCCCACACAAGTGATATACTACTGACACAGTAAATATTTATACGAATGACATACTAAGCATTTCCCCAGTTCATCCCCAGTGATACAGATGAACAGCAGTAGGTGAAGAGAAGGTTTCTGGTCTTTGTAAGACCTATGCACACAGTGAAGTGTGATGCTCCTCTTCCTTACCTGAAGCTTTTCCAGCAGGTCCATGTTCTGTTTCTTCAGCTGGACGTTGGTCTTTTCTAGTTTGTCTAGCCGCTCAGAATCATCAGGCAGCGGCCCGGCATCCAACATCTCATCCTGCAGGACGTGGTACTCCACCTCATATGCATGCAGCTGCTTGGAGATGTCCATCTCCAATACCTGGCGGCCCAGAAGTCACATGCCATCAACCGACAAGTCACAAGATTCTGATAATGTTACAACAGCTATATAATTTTCAGCCAAGGATAGATAGATAGATAGATAGATAGATAGATAGATAGATAGATACTTTATAACCCAGGGAGGGAATTTTGAAAGGAGCCTGATTTTTATTAATTTGCTGGATAATCTAAAAATTCCACAATTTAAATTCAGGGAATGCACATAAGCGAACAATACGATAAGTACAAAGTACTCCAGGGGATCTACATACTGCCACAGACATCACCATCATCACCAAATCACCCCCAACCACATCATATTGTTATTTTTTAAAATAGACAACTGTCATAAAACAGAAAGGGTCCTGGTCAACACTCGTATTATCTTAAATAGAGGAAATCTCAACTGTTTTTCATTGTTTATGGGCTGCAAACACATTCGCCACCACAACAGGCATCCATAAGTATTCATCTTTCCAACAAAACAAAGTTGGGGTTAAGGCACAAGGCATGAGAAGTATAAATGCAACATTTTGTTTGATTACTTTGGAAACATGTGACTCCATTCCTCATAAATCTCCACCCTGTACCTTAGCAATGGTCTGCTCCATCTGTGTCTGAGTGAGGTTGGGAATTGTAGTTTTTAGGTAGTCCACAATGGTCTCAAAGTTGTCACACTCCACTATCTCCCCTTCATGGCTGCTCAGGAGACACAGGGCCACTTTAAAGATCACCTCAGTTCCCTGGACAAATAGAAAATCTGGAAAACACAAGAGGCAACACAGCAATAAATAATACAAATCCTCTACACGCTTTAAACGATGCAGTTCAGTTGTAACAACTAACAGGCAATTCAGATTTATGGCCTTCCTCATGTGGTGAGGAGCAGTGTTTGTGCTGATAAGTATGTGTGTGTGTGAACAAATAACACTGATTTCTAAAGATGTACCAAAGATGCGGGAGACAAAGCAGAGGGGGAACTGGGAGGCGAAGAGCGTGAGGAACCACGGTGCAGCGTAGAGGCTCGGGCAGATCTCGTGCTCCTCCAGGTGATTGTACAACTCACGGTGGTAGTCATGCAACAGGCGGGAGAGCTGGTACATCTGAATCTGGGATAATGTCCACACACACACACACACACACACACACACACACACACACACACACACACACAGAGATACAAACAGATACACACACATACGGGTCAGAACATGTAGCCGTGCAGCAGAAAACTGGTATGCCTGGATCTGCAGGATCTATTCATTTAACCTTTACATGACAAGGAAGCTCCTTTAGTATGAAGAATGTTGTTTCAAGGACGTGCGCGGACACGCATCAACGGCAAAGCATTTGAGAAGCACTGTGCAAAAAAAAAAATTTTTCTCTAACATACTGATGTGATCCTGACAGTTGAGCATGGCAGCGCAAGAAAAGAGAAGCAGAAGTTACAAGAAGCTGAAAGCCAGACCGTTATCAAGCTCACCATTTCCTGACAGTTAAAAGTAAAAAGCACTTTACCTTTATACTGAATAACAGCCAAGAGAGAATAGCGCAACTTCTTTCCTGCCTTCGTGAAACTTTCGGTCGGTCTTAGAGGAGCACAATGGGAGCATAGAGAGACCCGGGAGGGCACCGGTTGACTGAATGGCTACCTGGTGCAGATTAAACATTACCACGCCTGCTGATGCTTTTACCCCGGTGAGGTCAGCTGATATATAGCTGAGCTGACACAGCGAGACGCCTGGTTTGAATAAGGGGTGGGGACGCCTGGGCTGCCAGAGCTGCTGTTTATTGTTGATAGCTAACCCACACAGGTGAGAGACATGTTGGGACTCTCCCAGCGTGACGATTAGAGCTAAACATTGAACACCGGCGTCCAGCCTGTTACTCTCTAACTGTCTGTAAAAGTTAGAAATTTATACCATCAAATTTTAGTAAATTATTTATTTTTTGTCTAGTGGCGTATGTAAGGTGAGCTCCCTTTATTTAACATTATGCCGGTAAGCTGTACACACACACACACTGCAGGCTATTGTGCAAGATCTGACTCGTTTGACCTGAAACTGAATCTCAACTCACCAAGAAAAAGTAAACATGTTTGATGTTTAACCACAAGACAAGTGTGGATTCAGTAGCTAAATGTCACTGTAGTGAATTTGAGTTTCACAACAGTAAACATTGTTAGGAAGTGTCAGGAATTCACCAGCAGTCCCTGGGATGGAAGTTTTCTCATCTTATCCTACAATAATACGCATTGTATTGCTCTATCCAACAATGTGCTCACCTGCAGAGAGACCATGTCTGGCCTGTACTGGCGTCTGAAGCCGAGGTCATACATCAGGAACTTGAGCATATCGAATGCCTGGTCCTCACTCATGTGGAGCAGCAGCACCCCGGCCACAAAGCTGATACCCTGGCAGTAGCCCACCTGTGCAGCACAAAACACGGAGCATAATGCATGAGGTGAAAATGTAACGATGTTCCGTTCCACTGCGGCTTTGCAGCGCCGCAATATACACATGACTGCAGCGAGTACCTCCGTGTCCAGCAGAGAGTAGGCCTTCAGTAGGTTGTACAGGGAAAGCTGCCCTGCTCCCAGCTGGGCTGAGAAGTACTGGTGAGTGGGGAAGGTCCGGCCTGAAGAGGGAGAGAGAGAGAGAGATAATTTCCTGGTTCACTCCCTGTGGTCCTACACATGATCGCCAATTAAAAGCTTTATAAGAATAATTGATTTGAATGCCCCAGTTGTTGTTGTGGCTGACCACACCTGTCACTTCAAACTGCATGTAATCAGCAAATTTGTTATGTGGGTTTTTGTTCCTTCTGATAAATAAATAAATAAATAAATAAATAAATAAATAAATAAAAATAACAACAATACTACTGCTACTAATAATAATGATATAATAATAATAAAAAAATATACAATAATTTATTCTGATTTATTTATTATTTATGATTAAAATGTGAGCAATACATTTAAAAAAACATAAAGATACGTAAACGTAAAAGATTTCCAAATCTTATTATTACATTATTCTCCACAACTTGCCCAGGTCTGGAAAACACAATAGTCAAATTCCTTGACTTTTTTTTTTGGCTGTCCATGACTGTAGGAACTGTGTGGATTGGTGTGCTCACCTAGGTCCACCAGAATGGCATGTTGCTGTGCGGTGAGCTGCTTCAGCAGGTCGTAGTAGGGGGTGTCCGGGGCTTGTTGGCGCAGGGCAAGTCTGTGGTGCAGCCGGTGCTGATGGGAAAGCAGCAACCAGACCTCCCCTCGCTTGCCCTTAGGAACACCTGGACAGAGAGAGAGGGAGTACATGTGCTCACCCATCACAGTAAACACGTGTAAACCTCCACATGAAGAAACATGCTTGCACACACACACACATACACACCCATCCTCTACCTCCTTCTCTCACGCTTACACACAAATACACACAGAGCTTTCTCACCTTGGCAGAGTGCATTGTGCATCTCCTCCTTGTCTTGTGGGACCGTGGTCCTGCCTGGGGCTGTCAGTTTCCTCTCCCATAATGCCTGCACATCTTTGGACCACTGACCCACTTCCTGGTAGTCCAGTTTCATCTTGCGGATGTGCAGCTCATCCCGGCTCGCTGGATCACCAGAGAAGAAAGGTTTGAGTGAATGCTGCATCTCAGTTCAGGAAGGTTTTTTTTTTTAAGTGGTATAAACATGTGGAGCCTCAGTTGACACACATAATAATGGTATCAGTCAGGTATTTGTGCAGGCTGCACACCCAGTTTGCAGGAGGCCAAAGGATCAAGACAGGAGCGTGACGCGAGAGAGGTGTGTAAAAATAAATAAATAAATAAAGCACTCGGGTGTGTCTTCGTCAAACAGAACGTAGCTGATTAAAAGAAAGCAAGAGTGCACCGTAGCTACAGTCCCTCTCACCTTGCGTGAACATGAACCTATGGCAACCCAAATACATGGACCCCCAGCCACAATAACCACATAACACCCATAATACATCCTTACTGACAAGGCCAAATCAAGTACACAGTGACCAGAAAATATGGTTGACCCTGAACATGCAAACAAAGGAGGTTGATTTGAGTGCGTGAAGCCCATACAGTAACCAACACCAAGAACATGCAAGACATCTGCCTTGGCCCAAAGGGGCAACTTTAACATCTCTTACCTTCTATTCAAAATGGTTACTCACAGTTAGTCCCTCAGCATTGGCATCATAGTAAACAAACAAAAGGAAAATTGTGTTGCTGTTTAGAAAACGAAGATTGCTTGGCAGTAGATACGGTACGACCTTGGCCAATAGAGGGCGATCTTTTCAAAAACTGTACCCTGTTTTCTGACTGAGCATGACTGAAGAAAACAACTCGGTTGGTTCTACATGAACTTTAACCTACAAAGTGTGTGTGTGTGTGTGTGTGTGTGTGTGTGTGTGTGTGTGTGCGCACATGTTCCACCAAAACATTCCTCTAAATATAGCTGTGCTCCACAATCCTAAACCGAGAGACGACAACATTTGACTCCAAAATAATCAGGAGTCAGAAACGAAACCTCAACGGGCGGCTAGCTCTGGGCTTCCCATCCCCATTCACTCAGTAAGGAGGCGTCAGTGAGGAACAACAAGACTTCTAGTGTTACGACATGTGGTGCGGACTATCTGTGCAACCTCAGGGTTATCCTGATGGGCAGGGAAGAGGAACAGGAAAGGTAGTCTCCATTACAACAACCATCCTCAGAGGGAGACAGTTTAACAATGACACCCAGTGTGAGCGTTTTTCAATCACAACAGCCTCGTGACACCAATCATAAATACCCCCCAGTGAACATCCAAGAACACAAGAACTTTATATTTGGGATTCATATGACCACAGATTGACCCTCACCCTCCAGTCTCTGGTTCTCTTTCTCCATTCGCAGCAGCAGGATTTGCTGGTGGATTGCAGTCTTCCAGAGGGCCCGGTAGTCAGCCCCCGTCCTTTTAGGCCTCTCCCCAGTGAGGGGGTCAGCTGAGGGGAGCAGCAGGCGCCCCAAGAGGTCCTGACTTGAATCCAAGGCACGGGGAGAGAGGGGTAACAGCTCCCTGGCATCACAGTGGTCTACAAAATAAAAGTCAAAATATATGGCCTATGTTTAATATTATGTCCTAGTGGCTCAATGCAGAGCATGGGAGAAATACTGCCAGGGTTAGAGGTTCAATTCCCACTCGGGCCACCCCTTCTAGCAAGAAAACAACTATGCTTTCCCTGTCCTGGAAGGCGTTTGTATAAAAGCAGTCAAATTTTCTATTTGGGTTCGGTGCATCAAGATCTGGGCTTTAGAAAATATTTTTTTAATATTTTTAAATATGGAAATGGGCAAGGAGCTCACGATTTATTTCATTTCTTGGGCATGACTCCATGCCACCACATCTCTCAACGTGTTATGACTTTCAGTTTGATTTGCTTTCACTTTATTAATGCTGTTGATGTTAAAAAGATAAAAAGATGATTCGCAAGATCATGTTTGAGGACTTAAAGGCCTAAGATGTTTTACAATTGCTTATGTTAATATCCAAGTTTAAATTCCTCAGCTATGAGATCCCTTGAGGTAAACAGACTATAAGCTTTAGGCAAGATTGGATAAGCATGTAGAAGAAGGTCTGAAAATTCCATGTATGCATGCAATTTGAAAATCAGGAGATACTTAGTTGTAATTTTCCTTAGTGCTTTGTACTATTTTCTGTGCTTGTGGATTATTCAAACCCTCTTTGTGCATCATGTTTAGCCTTGCTTGAATGTCAAAAGCGATTGTGTTACAGCCGGCCCTATATGTATCTAGTGTCAGACCTGGGTGCTGCATGGATGCTGAAGGCTTGTTCATGGGTGAGGCGACCCTCAGGAAGATCTTCTGTCTCCAGGAGACCCTGCGTGGGGTCAGTTGAAGAGCCCCCCCACTCAGAGAGTCACTGCTGCAGCCAGACAGGGTCCTCTTCCTGCCCTCGCCATTACTGGGAAGAGAAGACAACACAGTCACCGACACCCGATAAAAGAGTCAGGTGTCATCTTACACTAACAGCCTTTCAGCACCCTTGTAGAAGGGATACACGCACCTACAAATGCACAGACGCACAAGCACACATCCACTAATATGCCTACACACACACACACACACACACACACACACACACACACACCTAATCTCACCACACAGACAGGTCAGAGGGAAACCTTATACAGGCTTCTCATCAACACAACCTCCCTGAGTTGCTGAGAAACAGTCAAGATGAACCTTAAGAACACTGTTGACAAACACACATGAAGCCAATACATTGATAACTGATAACCAATACTACTGTATAAAGCATCAATACAGCAGAGGGTGGGGTTGCAGCTCATAATTAGTACGTAAAGCAACAACAAACAGCCACACGAGCAGCCAAGGTTGCGGTGCATTGTGTTTGCTCACTTCCTGGAAAAGAAGTCGCTTTAGTGGGGAGGGAAGAGAACAATGCTAGAGAGGAGCTGGAGCTACTGAAAAACCTGCTTGCTCACTGACTCGTGTCGTTTGAATTTCCCATTTAACACATCACACACACACGGGAGGCCAGAGCTGTTGAGTGTCAAACTGAAATGTCAAGGGCAAAAGAGGTTTCGCGACAACACACCATAAATCCTTTAACTTTATTTTATTTTGTATTCTTTTCACCACTGAAGAGATGAGCCTATTCTGCCATTAGTCATGCCATAGGGATCAGTTTACAGCTAGGACAAGGCCGGGTCAGAACACACTGCCTGTCCGGTCATGTGACCAATGAATAACAGGAAGTGACCTCAGATTGAGGCCAGGGCCATTGGGACGAGGATTGTGTTCTTACAGCTGTCCTGCAGACTTAACATCCCTTCCCTCCCTTGGCTTCCATCCTTCAACTGAATTGATTTTAAATTCTTCACTTTGTCATATTATTTCACCGTGTTTTCCTGCCAGTACAGATAAAGTATAGACATAAAGACAGCACTGCGGTAAAGTCATCTCTGAACATATTCAGATGAAAATACGCAGACGATCGAGGCTAGTTGTAATCCAAACCTGCTCCTGACATTAACAATGCAAGGGCTTCAAGGACTGGACTGCTGAGAGAGGGGGCGGGGGGGATCGACAGTCTGCAATGGTCTGCACAACTCTCATTCATAATGGAAATGTTAACCTTTACTTTCCCCCACCCAGACATTCTGCCATTTCCTCACACGGTTAGACCACGTCGAGGTACTGCAATGCCAAACAGCATCAGGAGGCTTTTGAGCGTCCTGTGTTTCCTTTAACTGATTCATTCCTACTGGTGAACATCAAGACAAAAGGGGGACACAAATCCGCGACCTTTGAGGGTAAATCCATCACTAACCTCAGTCCGAATTTGATAACAATGTTTATAGTTGTGACACTTTAAGCAGCAACTGCAATGGTCAAGAAAGGTGATAGTAAAAAAGTGGCTTCTGCAGTTAATAAAGGCTATAAATTCAGGTTAGGTGCAGCCTGTGCCGAGCAACGAAGCTTCACATCCACATGCAGATAAAACAAGGGAGAGGGCGCCTCGGTGTCCCCTTCTACTTCAGAGGAAAATAGGAGGAGTCCAGCTGCACAGACAATAGAGAAACCAGCTGGCAGATCTGTTAATTAAAAAGAGGCAGTGGATGGATAGGAAACAGTAGAAAGACACAGGGACAAAAGCTGGATGTTAAAAGGTGTGGACAGAAAACATCCCAGAGAGGAACACCCATCCCATCCCCTTTGTCAAGTCCCTGGCCGATGCTTTTGCGTCCAAGCAGGGGGGGGTCGGCTGTGCACCCCCTCTCACCTCTTAAGGCTCCCACTGTCAGCCAGGGAGCTCAGGGACCCCAGTGAGCCCTGGTAAAAGCTTTTCAGGAAAGTGGGAGCGGAGAAGGAGGAGGGGAGGCCGAAGGAGGACTCGCTCTCCGAGACGCTGCGCGTTCTCGAGACGGCCACGGGACTGGGTGAGCCAAACACATGAAAATTCCCACAAATAAAAACAAACACATTAAACAGAGAAAGGGGCTGCCGCTCGGAGCACAGAAAAACACTCAGGACTCATCAAACAGTGACAGGAAACGTGTGATGCTATTGTTCGAGGACAGTGAGGCGGGAAGTGGGGAGAGTTCAGGACTGATCAAAGTGCTGAAAGTAGATTACGTTGTCTGTGTCTAGTGTCAAACTGATTAAAAGAGCAACAGGTTAAGCTTTTCCAATGACAATGTTAGCCATCAAAACAGAAACCCTCCCATATAGCCCAAACAGTTCAATACAATATCCTTTGTGCAAACCAAGTTTACAAAAATGTGCATGTAGAAGATCATTCCTTATTCCTACAGGTTCAAACTAGAAAGGAAGTGACTTGGAAAAGGCAGGCGGGAGTGGTGTGCTGGTGAGGTCACCTGCTCTGCAGTAGTTCTTGGGTAACAGACTGTTGTCTGCGGAGCGGGGCCTGTTTGGCCGGCTGGCCCTCGAAAGAGATGCGCTTCTTCACAGGGGGGTGGCTGAAGGTGTGGGCACGCCGACGGAACTGCAGGCCGCCCTCCGGATCATCATCTGGGAAACAAGGGGGGGACCCTGGAGGGGAGTGACCGGGTGATTCCTCGTCCTGCTGAGGGTGACGGAGATGAACGCGTCATCAAGGGGGGGTGCGATGTTATTGTTGAAAGTCATAAATCTGCAATGCTCTTTTAAAAGTCACCCTTCGATTTTCTCATCTATCTGGTTTGAGTGAAATGTTTAAACAAGGAGAAGAATAATGAATCAAACAACAATTATTGAAGTCATCTGAAATGAGGTACTGAGGTATGGAATAACCTGGGTCTGAATGAGGCACAATTCAACAAGCAAATAGTGTAAATTGCTTTGGAATTGAACAAACATGCAGCATATAATTATTTTCCAGAAATCCTGTCAGCCAGATAAACTACGCTAGCTCAGTTAGCCAAGTTACAACAGGACTGCACTCACCTAGCCAGAGCCCCCCATGACAAGATTCATTCCAGGTTCAACTCCCTGCAACACTTTTGGACTCAGTGCAGCCTCGTGCCTTGCCATGCAGCTCCCACATCTATTGTATTCTAATGGCCAATGTCCTGTGACTCGCAGCATCACACACTATTGGTGGGGAGATCCTCGATGGCTCAGCTCCTAACCAAACCCTCCAATCTCCTCTCTTCGTGCTCTGGGAGACCTCCCTCCCACAGATCTGACACGATAGGAGACGTTCAATAATATTTATACCACGTCTTAATCGGTACAAGAAGCAGACACTTCATCGCTGTAGGGGTTGCTGGAATCACTCACGCTGATTAAGTTGATTTAAAACAGAGAACACCGTTGCAAGAGTCACTTCTTTTGTACTTAGTAAATCCTGCTACATATGACTGTCACTTAAATAGCTTAATTGTCAATTGCACAATGTAGGATAAGATAGAAGTGGTTTTGATTGGGACAGGGCCAATATCACATGGTTAGCTACACTTCTGCAGAGTTGGGTCGTGTTTACGGGGCGAAGAAGAGGAAGCCAGAAGAGGCATGGCTCAGCAGACGCAGAACTGGACATCCTGACTTTATTTCCTGCAGGCCTGGAGATCCGCATCCTGACACAATCCCCAGACTACCACATACTCAAGCTTCACCACAGGGCAAAACAACATTCCCGGTCGTAACACCACTTCGATGGATTCAACAAAGCGGGAACGAGGGTGAGGTGAACAGGACAGCATTAAAAGAAGATATAGCCTTGAAAGTGAGACAAACAAGAAAGGATATCTAGTGATGTCTCTTAAAAAGGCAAAGTCATAGGACAACTAGAACATGTCAGGGCACAGCAGGTTCTATTTCTTGTGATTCACACATCCTCCCAAATACCTCTCTGTCATGACTGACGGGGGCCAGAGGGACTCCATCACACACTGGCCCCACATTTTGCACAGCAGTGACATAGTGGAGCCCTCTGCCATCCAATAACCCCAAATGGTCAACGGACAGCTCCGCAAACACACTCCCTACTGTTCTGTTTGTCTTTGGGGGCTACGAATGATCCAGGGAAATATCTGGGAATAACG
Source organism: Hoplostethus atlanticus (assembly GCA_034670405.1). Lineage (NCBI taxonomy): Eukaryota > Metazoa > Chordata > Actinopteri > Trachichthyiformes > Trachichthyidae > Hoplostethus > Hoplostethus atlanticus. The sequence goes on from JAXDDX010000024.1 coordinate 2,671,621, forward strand.
CAGCTCTGCACTGGTGGTAATCTGAGGTTTGCATCTCAAAGCGGTCTCAAGTTTATCAGACTGTCCCTTTCCAAGGTCAGGGCTGGAATATAACATCCTTGTAATGGACACTGGTTCAGAAGTGAGATTTCCCAGAGGCCTCTCACGAGCACACCTCTGGGAAATCTCACATTCCTCCTCAAGGACACTTACTCTCTCAAAGCTCCCCATGCTTCCCATGCTTCCCAAACGGCCTCGCATCCGACTGGCACCCTGGTGACAGAGGGGATTACATCAGACAGGTTTCTCAAAACACAAATGGTTACGATAAAAGCATACAACGTGATTAAACACAATGAGGTCAAACATCTTTATACAAAGACTTCCCAAAATGTAACAACTGTTCTTGATATATATAAAAAAGTGACTTGCTGTAATATCAGGAAATAAGTAAAAAAAAATTGATTGATTGATTTATTAAAAAGCACAAATATTTCCTGACTGACAACCTTTACAGTGTCATTGTTTAGCCACGTCTCTGAGACAATAACAGATGGTGGTCGAGGTCTCCGATTGTCTGGATCCTTCAACTAAGGAATTATTGTCACTTATAATGTCACTGGCAGATATGGGTCAATCCAAATCCCCTGGATGACAATGACACAGAAACAGCAACAGATACAAAGAGGGGGCTGAGAGGGGGGGATAAACTTAAAAAGAGAGAGGAGAGATGGCGAGCAAGAGAGATGGGGAAGATGTAATAACAGGGTAGGAAATACAATTCATAAAGAAAAAAGGAAAAGAAAAAAAGGAGCAAATTAAAAAAAAAACTTTCGTCTCAGATGTACCCTTGAAAAGATGTTCTCCAGAGAGCTGGTGAGGGAGTTGCGAGCTTTATTCTTCAGGACATCTAGTTTGAAGCGACCACCGCTGGCTGTACCGTCTCCTGCTGCCGAGTTGTTCGCCGCATTCTGTTACAGAAGAACGACGGACAGAAACATGGCGTCAGAGGCCAGGGACAGAGATAGTTAACATGTGAATACGCTGACTTCAGAGCACAAACTGGTCAAGAGTGTTGGCACTACAATCGAGGAGTAAGAAGGCATGAGGGCATGAGATACTGAAAATTTGGTTGGGTTGAGCAGCGTGAATCTTCAACACACAATCGCTCCATCTAGATCATGTTAAAGTAATAATCCATCACACTGATATAAATACATGTCTGTTTGCTACTCTCTACCACCCTGAGATGTTGAAATCCTGTGAAAATCCTCTGGCGCAAAGGAAGCGGTGTGTCTGTTTGGAATGAATTACTTCATCGACAGAAAATCCAAAGAAAAAAACGCTACAGTACCACTCTGAACGTGTAAGAGGTTCATCCCTGTCCGTGCGATATGGAAGAGTGAGCTCTACAGAGTGCTGCAGGGATGACGTATTTTTGTAGGCCTACCCGGAAGTCAGCATCGCCCTGGTTCCCTCGACAAAAAGCCAATGGGATTTTTCCATTGGATTTTGGATTATTGCAGAAAATAAGCTCTGTGGCAAACAAAAGTTTATGATACTTACACGTTTTGTTCAGCAAGATAATCTTCACAAATGAACACCACTTTATGATTTTTGAAGCTTAAATGCAATCGCCAGAAGTAAAAAGCTAACGTTAGGCTATAAACAAACTACACCACGGTCGCATGACTTCAACGTCACCACCACTAAAAATACTATAAATTGATGAATCTACAAGTTGGAAAGTTTGAGTTAGAATAGTTTGGAAGAGCGTGAGTATAAACACAACTAGAGGCTGTAAAGGCGGACTAGTGAGTAGATGAGTTTCCGTGTTCGGCGTGATGCGTTTAATGTCCCCGACAACCTCTGTAGTCTCATTTAGCCACTTGTTAGCAACACGTAAAAGCTTCAACATTCACAAGTGGGGTATTTACTGACGTATTTTATGTCGTAGAACAAAACGTGAAACCTCTTAAGCTTGTGTTAACCACAGACCTTATTTCAGGCATCTAACCAAAAACCCATTCAAAAAACCCATTGACTTCTAGACGAGGGAACCGGAAGTGCAACAATGCCAACTCATTCTGGTTTAGGACTCTTTCCTGCAGCACTCTAATGTTACCAAGGTGTGTAATTACCTGAGGGCTCTCTCCGATGTGGAGGTGGGACTTCTGCTTGGTTCCACACAACTGTCTCAGATGGAGAATCACAAGCTCATTCTCCTCTTGGTCTGAGCTGGGCTTCATTCTCTGCAGACATGGACACACACACACACCTCATTATGGAAAAATATGACCCTGTCACAGTCGACCATATCTAGTAAAACATCACCAAAAAACTGTTAAAATGTCACTATACTGCCAGTGAAGAAAGAGTGTCTTGCAAAGGGGCGTCAACCTACCTGAACCCGCTCAAATATCTCCGCCTGCTCATTGTCACTCAGCTGAGAGAGATATTTTTGGATGGCTAGCTTAGCTCTGGGTGGGTATGAACCTGGAAAACACACAAGGAGACGAGAACGCTTTACAAATTGACCCTGCATTCATAAAATCACGAGTCAAAGCCAGAGGAAAGCACTGGACGTGTGGCTGAGTTCACACTGCGTACCCTCGATCCTCTCACAGAGCTTGTGCAGAGCGTGCATGGGGCAGGCTTCGCATAGCTGGATCTGGGTCTTGTTGCTCTGTAAGGCTGCTGCTGTACTGAAGGCCTGCTTCAGGGTGAGCATCACCTCATCCACCTGACACACACACACAGACAGCGGGGAGACTTGTAGTGACTGAAATCAAGGCTGATTCAGGCTAAAAAAAAAAAAAAAACCTGACGTTGCTTCATGTCATTGCTCCATGTGACTCACCAGGGACTCACTGGCACACTGGAAGACATAGCAGACGTACTGACTGGGACCGGGCTCCGCAGGGTCCCGACAGATGAATCCAAAATGGTCTGTCTGCTTTATACCCTGTATCAAAGACCAGAAAACCGCAGTGGGGTGGGACGCTTTTAGGTCTTTTGAGTTTAGTTTTACAATAGGGATGTTAAAATTGCCACTGCTGCAGGATGTCATTGATGTTATTATATTTTTCTATGTGTTCCGCAATGCAAAAAATATGTAATCTAATTTGTAGGTGCTTTCTTTATGCAGGATGTCAATTCGCATGAATGGGATCGCATCTGGCAAAGAGAATATATTCTAATGTCACTGGTAAAGATTTGAAAGAGGAAGTCATTTGCAAATACGTCAATGATGAATGGCCCACTTATTGAAGAGGAGCACTTCAGCATTAGCAAGCAAAAGATTTGCACAAACAAAAATATTACCTGAGAGCAGGACGAGATGTCTTTAAAGTTCTTCTCTAGCACCACCGTTTTACTGTCTGGACTTATGAGGTTCACCTCAAAACGCCCCACCTGTGAAAGACAAACAGGCCAACAGACACACACACACACAGACACACGTTAATAATAATGGATGCAACTTTAACAGGAAAGAGATTCACAATGTTTAATTATGTATTATCTCATGACAAGGACTATGGCTATTTTCAGAGACCCATTCAATGAAAGACACACACACACACACACACACACACACACACAGTCAATAGTCTGCACAAATGCTCCCATAATTGACTGCTACAGAGAGTATCATATTGAGCAGTCTAGTTTTCTAAATGGGCATGGTGTGTGAGGAATGGCAGCTGGCTACCTCCGCAGCCTGCATGCTAATCTTAAAGAAGTGGCCTTACGTCGTCACGGGAGCAACGCCGCAGTCATGAATTGTACTTTGGAGAGTTACGGCCTCTTTAAATGAGGCAGTAACACGGGGCCTCGCTCGCCTGCAGTTTGTAACTGCCAGCTGCTTGCACATTAAAATGATTTGCAGTAGCGAGCACCGCAGAGGCTAGGCTAAATGCAGGGAGGATTGAATGACAAACAGCGCTGAAGCAAGCAAGCGTTTGGTTTTTCTTGCGGAACAGAAGGCATCAAGTATTTAGCCTCATGATTACTTGCCACCAGTAAGACAAAGAGATTTATGTCAGTCCATCTCATTGATAAAGGGAATTAACAGTTCCGCTCATAAAACTACAACTTGGAAGAAATCCAAAGGGCATCAAATAAGAGAACAATTTAACAACTATAAACTACATTTTTCCATTAATACCATGATCACACTCTATATTCATTCCCCTCAGTGACTGGAATACAAATATAATGGATCCTTTGGTCCTGGCTAAGCATGTGAGTGCATGTTCAGCCACATGTTCCACCACATGTTCCAGCGAGAGGGCATGTTGTTAGCTAAAACTCTCCACGCTGTCAGGTTTTTTTTCTTCCAGCGGACTGAGTGACTGCAGAGAGCTGGACTGCTAGAGCAGAAACATCTCAAGAGCTAGGCTAAGTCTGAGCCCAAGACGCTAACAAAAGAAAAGCCCATGATTACATCTCGTGACATGACATTTCACACAGTCGCTAGACGCTACTGCACCGTGTTTATTGGCTACATGGTGTGAGGTGTATTATTAATTGACCGCATGCACTTATTTTCTGTACCTGGAAGAGCATGGTGCGGTTCTTGTCTGTGTCAGTGGGCTGAACGTGGTTGGGTGCGCTGGCATGTCTGCGGCGCATGGGACCCATCATGGCCCCCTCCCTGGGCGTCTTCTGCAGACTGCCCGCCAGGCTGCTGCAGCGCGTACGAAACTCCTGCTGTTCCTCGAAACCGGAGTCCTCCAGGATACACTCAGGGGAACGATCCCCTCAAGCTACCCTGACTGGCACTGCTGGACAGGCCCATACCTGGACCAGATACAGCAGCAGGTTGATAGAGAAGTCACACGGCAACAGGCAACAAGCCGTCCCCCATGAATGATGCTGTCCTCCTCATAGCCAGTCAGTACCTTGTTTTGACCTGTAGTTGTAGCACCCCCCCTTAGTCCTATTTAGTGTCATTTTGAAAATGCAATAGTGCATTGATGAGATGCATCACCCCGGCAACTTTTGTGAAAGTCTAAATCAGTGATGTCCGAGATATTGTGTGGGACACTTGGACAAACCTATGAACGATGTAGCACCACTTTTTAGGACAAGTACAAATGTGACAATGCAGTGGTGGGAAGCATCATTCCTCCAAGTTTTACCAAATCTGATCAGTGGTGTCTAGGAAATCGTGTGTGCCGGAAAAACAAACAAACTGATCCATAGTCCTCCCCCAGATTTCATTGTGGACAAAACACCCTAAAAGAGCCAATCTATCCATGAGTGTCAAATACATACTTGTTGACACATTTTCAAATCTCTCTTTCCTCCCTTTTCTATTCCAGTTGTTATATATTTAGCCATTATTTGTGCACTGCCAATTCTCCATCAGGTCTATGACCTCCAAGATGGAACCTGCTGTGGACTTTGAGTGGTGGCGAGTTTCAAATGACATCACAGTGTCTATGTTTGGCCGTGCGAATGAGAAAAATACACCACCAAACAACAAAACGGGCCCAGAAATTCAAAGTAAGTGTTTTAGGGTGGATGTTCCCTTTAAAGTCAAATAAATAAAACAGGTTAGGCAAAACCTCTTCCTGCAAGAGGCTCTTACCTCCACCATTGGTTATGTCCTCCACTCCGGGGCTGTCGAGATCCTCCAGGCTCTCGTTCGGGATAGAGGAGAAGGGGTCTCCGTCTCCCCCCACGATGAACTCCACGGGGGCGCTCTCTGTGGAGCCCCGTTGGCCGTAGAGCAATCGCAGGCGTTTGCGCTCCACCTCATGCTGGCGAAACTTATCAATGCAGTCATCGATGAGGGTGGATGGAGCTTTCTTGTGCCCAACGGTCACCTGGATGTTTTAAAAATGTAATTCAAGTGATTCAATGACGCCGTCAAACGCAAACACTCCATGGAGTACAATATGCACGTTGATTTCTACCTTGCCACAGTAGAGCACTTCAAACTTCTGGGAGTTGTAGAAGGCCTCGTCGGTCTCCTGCTTGGGCTTGGCGCCTTCCTTCAGGGCTGATTTGGAAACTTGGCGGATACTGCTGATCACCTCAGGAACCTGACAGAAAAGAGACGGAGGGTTCCAGAGTAGGGGAAGGATAAACAGAAATAATAAAAAAAAGGATGACACATTAACAAGGCAGACTGTAACAAAAACAAAGGAAATATGTGCAGGAGGAGGATTTCTCTGTTGTGCAGCGAGAGGTGAAGCAACGGTTCACTCACACGGAAGGATTATAGATAGTAATAGAGCTGCTGCATTACCAGGAATGACAGTTTTATTTCAGTTGTTTTTAATTTCTACAATATCGGAAATGTGAATGCAGGTCACCCTTTAAAATCTCAAAACACTAATAAGAAGCCTAAATAAAGCATTACCGTAAATAAAATTACCACTGCAACTTGCACTGGTAACCCCTTACCTATATAATAATGACATGACATGACATCTTGTCTAGACTGTCTGGACTTAAATGTACTGTAGACAAAAGCATCAAAAGCACCAGACAACCCTAAACTCTAAACTCGGTTGGCAGTTGCAGCTTACAGGAGAACTTCTTTTGATTAACACTTAAGACGGGCCGACTGCACGTTGCAACTTAAAATAGTTCAAGGCTAACAAAACAACACAAGATTTATACCAACAAAGACCCGTCGACACAACGAAACAACCACAATGGTGACAGAAGTAGGCGAGGAGCCAGGAAAACGCCCAGGCCCTCTAGGACTGAAAACACAAGGCTGGAAGAAATGAGACACTTGAAGGTCAGCAGGCCCGTTTCTGCTCCACTGTGTTACACAATTGATTGAGGAGCAGCCAGTGCCACCCATGCCAGAAAACACAGGGAAATGTTTTGTAACTCATGGGAAGAAAAAAAGGAAGAAACTAAACGGCACAAGTCAAGACAGAGAAGGTGTCTTCCCAAGTCTGTTCTTTAGCAATAGTGAGGAATGTGAATCCGCTCCATCAGTTTGAGTTTACAACCGTGTCTGATGTCAGAGAGCATAAAATCAATACAGCATGCTACCATATAGCTTTGGCAGACACAAGATTGATAGCCATGCCAGTTCCCTAAAAAGCAAGAGTACTTGGAACTAGGGGCCACAAACAAGGTCAACAGATACCTTGTTTGAGGCAAGCATTAATGCTAAAACAAACAGTGGCTCCACATTCTGCACACATCTCCTATCAGGATTTCGGATAAGAACTATATATGGCCCGTTGAGCAAATAGGGTTTCAGTTTAGAGGGAGGGAAATTATGTAACAAAATACATCAGTCCCGCTGTTGTAATCATAACAGAAAAAAGAAAACGCAAGGGGAAAGGCAGGCCGATAGGATAAGTCTCAAGGAATGAATGGGAGAGGTGCAAGAAGGAAAACCTTATCCTGAGGAATCACACCCCTCCAACTCATAAAAGCCAATCTATCCACATGACACGGGGGGGATCAAATATTTTTCCTGACCCCTGTAATGTTGTTGCTGCGGCTACATGAGCCATTTTAAGGTCACACTTTCCAAGCGCCTGCCTTCCCCAGGGTTGAACACAGCATGGCTGGAGACAGAGGGCTCCATTGAGATATGGGGCTTGGGGGGGTAGGGGTCGTACATACTCGGCCATCTCACTCAAACAAAACTCTGACTTGTAGAAGTCAAAGCGAGGGTGTGGTTGGTTTCTAACTGTCAACTGGCTTATACACAGGAATCCTTGAAGATTTCCAGTAAATAGTTTGGGAGGACAGCCAACTACAAGCTGCCAAAACACGCTATGATGAATTACCGTGGATTAAAACAATACTGTGAAGGACAACACTTAAGGGTTCCCTTACTGACATAAACACATAGAAGTGCAAACACAGGCTAATGGAGCAGGAGCATAAATATAGTAGCTATCATTGCATCTCCCTGCCCCCTCCCAGGATGCAATGCCTATCGAATGTATAAATGCATTTTACTACAATATGAAACGCACCAACATCACCAGTCTGACATCTTCATGGAGCCTTTTTAACATTACACATAAAAAGGGCTAACCTCGTGAAAAACACTGTGCCTCTAAACACAGGCAGTGTTGACACAGTGAGGTCGAGGTAATTAGGAGGCCTTGATAGGTGAGAGAGGATCCTGCCTGGGAATCACAGCTGTGCTGTCCAGCCTTGGGCAGGCTGTTATGTCTCGCACCACTTAATCATTGATGAACACATGACACACAGTGTCGGCTTAACATTTAAGAGAGGTTAGATTATTGATGAGTAAGATGAGGCCACAGCACCATTTGATCTGATTAATTATTTGTAGTGAACCCAATACGGAGCCAGTGAAGGCACTGGTTCCTTGGATGGAGGCAGGCACGGTGGTCTGTAGCGACTAGCGAGGAAGAGGAGACACGAGGAAGAGGAGACACGTGCAGCTTCCAGTAGGAATCTATTCAAATGGATCCTCCCACTCCCTATTGTTCCTCTAGCTGGTTTTCATGTCGAACCTTCACCCATCATTGTCTGCCCTCAGACAATATCAGTAACGTTGGCTGTGATACAGAGCCCGTCTACATAGACACTAACAGCTGAGCGCAGATTTAGAGCTTAGGAGAAAATAAACATGAGGATTGTCCCCTGGGGTGCTGAGCACTTTCAGTGAGTCAGCTCATGTCTGTGCCCACTTCCCTACAATAGGCCTAACATCTGATCAAACAGTGGCTGGCAGTGGAGTTTGTTTTTTTTACTTATCAGCACCATAATGTCACGACAGGGAAACAACACACACAAGGTTTGCCCATAGAATCTGTAATTTAATCCAATTAGACTCCCTTTGAGAGACAGAGGTTATCATTTTACCAATATGAGACAAGGATGGAAATATAGGGTGAGGCAAGGGACATAATGTCCAGTGTATCCTTGCTTATTAAGTTAAAGGGAACAACGGTATACTGTAGGACAAAGTTACAGTTGAACGTCATGTATCCAAATTTCAGACTTCAAAACTGGTTTACCAAACAGACATGCAAACATGTGGCAATGAGAAAATGGCTCATGAAACTGCTCACAAAAATAGAGTAACTGTAAAATTTGCCACACTGATGGATGCAACTTCTACTGCAAATTACATTTCAGCTTTCCAACCCGCCCCCCAAAACTAAAAAAACACAGGCAGACACAGGCAGAGTTTCTAGTGTGGTAGGACATCACCTGGAAAAATACTGTAATTTTGGTAGACCTGATGTCTCCATTTCAATGTCCATGTAATGATTTTGTTGGCAGTGCCTAGCTAGCTTAAATGAAAATAAGCCCCTCATACTGATCATGAGAAAAATCCTGCTGGCATTGGGTGTCTGTTGTTGACTTAACTTGACAACCTTGACAAGGAAGCAATTCTGCTTCTATTCCAAGTGGAGCCATCCCTTGTATTCACAGTACAATAGTTAAGGTGATTCTTGGTGGAACAATTGTCCTGTTCTAAGTTACCGACAAGTCTATTGTCGGTTAAGCTCATGAAAAAAAATGTGAACCGTTTCAAATGTTGTCTTCAGGTTACAGACATGTTGAAAGGGAAATAGAAAAGGGCATCAGGAAACTGCCTACTTGTCAGTGAAAATTTGCTGTTTTGTTGAAAGACAAATTCTCTGTCAGCAAATGCTCTTGTGTAACTTGGTTTCAAAAGAAGCTGTCTGGTGTCCTGGTGACTCAGTGGTCTAAGGCGGGTACCACATAACCGTGACGTCCTGGGTTCGAATCCGGCCCGGGACCTATGTCTCATGTCATCCCTCCTCTCTACTGACTGTCAAATAAAGGCAAAATGCCAACAAAATAATCTTTAGAAGAAAAAAAAAAGAGGCTGTCTATTTCTGTCCGACCTTGCTGTTGTGCTTCCAGCTGCACCTCAATACAGCTATGACGTCCTCCCAGTGCTTTTCCATCTGCCTGAGGACACACCAGCAACAGCAAGCTGACAAAAGTCAAGTCCCAACTCAAAACAAAGCAAGACACAGGCACCTATGTCACCTTGACAGGAGGCGGCAGCTCATATCACACTACAGAATCTCAACATGCCAGGAATGTGGTGCCATGAAGTGTGAAGCTTTTCTCCTTCTGTCAATTTGTTACTATAGCTTACTGTACACCTACAAACCATTCATCCACAAGTCTCTTACATTCTCCACCTACTCAACAGGACAGGACGGGAATTGAGGTTCATGTTACCTATTTCTAGCATTTGTTCACTGAAATACAATGTAAGGGGAATATGTTATACTAAGGCCAAGGACAGTCAGTTTTGTATTAGTGAATATTCACTGTAGTCTGTCTAAATGTGTATCTTTATACACTTTATTTGACCCCATAATGTAGTGTACTATAACGTAATTACATTACATTGCAGTCATTTAGCAGACGCTTTTATCCAAAGTGACTTACAATAAGTGCATTCAACGTAGGTAGGCAAGAGAACTACTATCACCAGAAATCATAAGTGCATTTCCTTCCTAAACAAGCATCTAAGAGCAGAACCAGTGCTGGGGTAGAAGTGCAATAAGTTGTCTGCCTACTTTTTATTTAAACAAATGAGACAAGTAAGTGAAGCAAATAAACACGAGCTAAGACAAATAAGTGAAGCATATATAAGCATATATGCAAGAGCTAAGGCAAATAAGTGAAGACAAATAAGCAAGTGCTAAGAGGAATTGTAATGACCCCAATACACTCAACAAACAACGGAAACAGGTGTTTGTTTTCTGGAGACAAAGGTATACTAAACATGTTCTCATACGTAACACATCCAGATAAACAAAGTCTCCATCACCAGATCAGCTCCAGGGTGTGCATTTCATCAAATGTCGCATGACATCACAGACTCGGATCTTGGTTCTCTGGTGTCTCGTTTTAAAAGAAACCTGATCATGCTAACAAAGTGATTGGGTTTTCTCAGTGATAGGAAGAGGTGAATTCTTGAAGCTGCACCAGTGAGATTTTTATGTAAAAATACACACAACCTATCGGCCTAAATCACAAAGCGGCACCACAAGCGTCCCACTCCCCCTGAATTAAAACCCCAGAGACTCGTTCCATCTGTCCAAATGAAAATTCTAGTACTGGTAATTGAAACTTAAACACGAAATAAAAAAACTGTCCCCTAAACAGACAAAGCTGGATTAACCAGTGTAAGATCCTTTATTATCCTTTAGTATAACGCGATAAGAAGACTACACCGAACGGTTAACATGAGTGTGCTGTATGTAGTTTACCAACATCACATCACATGACTTCTGGGTATTGGAGCTCAAACGGTCAGGGATTTGAACAGAACTTTCTTAAATTCTGCTTTAGACGTTTGAAGCGCTCTACTCATCTACAGCCCCCCCCCCCACCCCAACCACGCGACTAGCGAATCTGAAATAGCAGCGTTGTCTCCAAGCTCGTCACACTTGCCCTGACTTGGCGCGAGTGTCCTGCACGTCACCGACTCAACAACAGAACTCAGACAGCACAGGGTCACCCAGTGGGCTCGGGGTGTGAGGGAGTCCAGACTGGTCTTGTTCCAAGTGCGAGCACGGGGAGGAAACCTGGGCCCACTGTACAGGCTCAGGCCGTCTATCGCTGACTTGATAACGGCAGACAGGGTTGAGTCAGTGTTCTATTTGTGCCCGCTGCTATGCCGGTCTCACTGGGGACATAAATGAGTATCCCAGACGCTGAGCCAGGTAAAAGGTTACAACTAAACTCCAAATAGCACGTTGGAGGGTTTGCTCAACGTGTTTGGTTGACAGGTTTGTGTAATTCATCGTTTTGTTTTGCTGTTGTGACATTGTTGCCTGAACTTGTTTTAATGGATACACAATAAACAGTCTGCTTATTGTTCCATCAGTTGACCTTAAATGTGAGTGGCTACACCAGATGCATAGCCAGTTTAGGGCTTAATAGTTTCAAAATGATAGTTTGTTAGGACTGCAAACCACTGCATTTCATGCATGCAAGTTCAGCAAAATGCCAACCTATTAGACTAAAAAAAACACATCATGAGGCGCGGCGCGTTCATAAGCATAGGCTTTTCTTTGTCACCAGTTATTCGTGTTGGACTTGATCGTTTCCCTCGGTTACGTAATTTAATAGCTTTCCGTGAATCGTCCTTGTGTCAACCTTTCTACGAGACATTGTGACAGCCAGCTCATCTTATTGACAGATCCAAGATGTCTGTCCTCTGGCTTTACACAATGTACACCTGTCATTCCTAAAAGCCAATAATAGATATGAGAACATGTCCCGCTCCTACTGTCCCTCTGCCTAAAAATGGCAATCATTTATCAAGTGTTAAAACTTAGTTGGGGTAAAACAAAAAAGAAAAAGACGCAGTGGCCCAATGTCATAAACAGGAAATGATGGGTTTAATGATCAGTTTGGTTTTAGTGACAGGTTGGTGTACAAGGCAACACGGGTCTCATTCCATGAAGCATGCATTCCATGTAGTCCATCTTGCACATGTTGCTGGCTGCTGGCTACCAAACCAGTTTTTCTTGCGTAACAGTGCAGTGAGTTACTGTTCACATTGCCTTTCTAACTGCTGTATACATTTGTGTCCCAGAGGGACACACACACACACATCTCGAGAGTGCATCTGCCTCTAACTTGTTGCCTCTTCCACTCTCAGCTTTCACCAGCAGACAAACAGCCTGCTCTGGCGTTGCACATACCACAGGAAACGTGATACAGCCAATACTGGCACACTTGAGATCCTCGAAAAACGTGAGCATTACTCTAGGTTTGTTTGTGAGCAATATTTGCGAGGGTATGGGCAAGTATCAAAGTTCGGCTTGCCATTTGGGCCTATGCTTCTGGTTGACTTGTGTTGTGTGGAGAATGATCTTGGCGCAACCACAAGCCACACGATTCATATATAAACAAAGAAAACCTGCATGAAGGCCTAGCCCCATACATGGTTTAAGCACACGTTCTGATTCGCTCCCTCAAACACACACCACACACACACCACACACCACACACTGCTGCTAGGTTCAGCTCTTGAGATCAGCTGCCCTAGATATCTGTCATACAGAATATTTCTGCAAAAAAGAAAAAAAAAGTGATTTTTCTGAGGCTTACTCCCACCTAGCTGAATCGCAAGTGTTTACCAGATTTCGGTTTGTTACTCAAGAGTGACGTGCTGATCAGAGCATGTAAAATGTGCTGATTCAATATTGTACCTATAGAGTTCCTGTCACAACACAGGCGGCCAGAGATGTTTGATCCTTTAGGGAAAAAAAAAGGATAGGGATGGATTAAGTTTACCAAAAATCCAGGTTGCCCACTGCATTATCCACACCAACTGGTGGCCTAAATACTTAATACCAAAAGCAAACATGTTTTGGCCATCCACTAATCTACAGAGTGTATTTGAAATTAAATGGCTTTGCAGGACATTTCCATCGGCCCATGTTTACCTTTATAAGGATACTATCCAAATATCACAGCAAAAGTCCCTATAGGAACATTATTGTGATACGGTGAGATTTAAAAAATTAAAAGGTATGCTGCAGCCACTTTAACTCACTATTTAGAAGAAGAAATGTCCCAATAGGAATAGTGTAGTGATTTTTCATTAGGGTAAAATCAGTATACCCTAAGTATTTATGCCCTCATGAAAAATAATGCAGAAGTCTGTTGCGGTTTCACAGCCACATGCACTGCACGATAGCAATGGTACGCGCTGTGCTCGTGTCCTGTTCCTGGAATCACTGCTGTGTACCAAGTACAAAGGTTATAAACCTACCTGGTTGGGGTCGCAGGCCTTGAAGACATGACAGGACATCTCCGCCTCGGGGTTGTCGGGTTGGCCCCGGAGGAGATAGGCAAAATAGGTTAGGTCATTGCAGTTGTGAATGAACCGAGAGATGAGCTGCGCTTTGTGCTCGAATATGAAGACGGACGAGCTGGCGTTGTTGGAGGGGACGCACCGGAGGAACGGGGGTATCAGGACCAGCTGGACCTCTCTAGCCTGAGCCAGGGGACCGCAGTCGATCTTCTCACCTTTCCTCCGGATCTCAGCCACCAGCCAGGGCAGCATGGGCAGGGTAGTCCGCCTGTCCAACGAGGACCAGCCGATGTACGACAGGCTAAACCTTTTGTCGGACTTCGGTGGGCTGCTCTCCTTTTCGTCCTGACACTCCATCGTGTCGAGCGGGCAGATTAGAGCTGACGCTCGGTGACAGCGACGTCGGGACCGTTCAGGGAGTCAAAGACTGCGTTCAAAAATGACGCTGATTTGTCATTCTCTTGAGCGAAAAAGCCAGGCACAAATCTGGACTTGTTTTCTTCCAAGTTGCGTCTAGTTTGCAGCAGTTTGCATGTCCACGTTCTCCGGAAAAGTTGACACCGAAGGCGATTACATACACACGCCAACACGTGCTCCTCGCGTCGACCAGCGCAAGTCCTTGTTATGCAGAACACTCCCCACCCAAACCTCTCAGGTAGACAGTTTCCCTGCAACAATGTCAACTAATGTTACTTATATGATCATGCACTTGTAGCTTGCTCCCTGCTCTGCTCGTTCACTCTTTGCACGAGCAGTGGGCAAAACGCTAAACAATGCTACAGTTTCTCCCAACCTTGCTTGCCAAAACGTGGCGTTGGTAGCCTCCGATGTAAACAGTAGTCGCCCAGAAATCAGACTTCTCATAAGCGCAACACCGGCCGAAGTGTTTACTAGTTATAGCTCTCAAACCCTGTTGCGTGTAACCCTCGCTCCCTTGCATTTACTTTGTCAATACTCTCTAAAAGGAAGACATTGATGGTTGTTTATCGCTTTGCTGCAGCCTCCCGTCTCTGATCCTGCCATCCACAACGCCTTGGAGGAGGAGCGGCCCTGCACGTCTGCAACCCGCCCACCCGCTGCATGTGCAGGAGGAGTGGGCTGGGCTGTGCCGCTTGGCTAAACGTGACAGGGGCGAGGCTCCGCCCGTCCCCACACTGCACAATAGTTGGCAAGTCAGTATGGAAAGTGTGTGTTGGTTCTATGGTGGACCCAAAGGCTAGGCAGAGTAAACTTGACTTGGCCAGGTAAAAAATCATTTTGGACACACAATGAAAAGATGCAATACTTCAATGCATCATAGAGTGACACTTCACAAACTCTGAGGAATCCTTATGTGTGTGTTTGTATTCAAGCAAATTGCTCTTGGAGGACAACCTCAGATAGATGGTATCACAATTGATACATTCTGGACTGGAGGAGTTCCCTTGCTGCCAACCAAATTCCATGGTTTCAAGCTCTCCCTCTATCCCAAAAATAGTAGCTGCGCTAGATGTAACCTTATCATTGAAGCAGTGGCCTCTCAGCACCGCAGCCAACCAACCCTGCTGGTGCAGGCTATAATATATAGCTCTAATCACTAGACCAGAGGTTCTCAAAGGTGTTCATGCCACAGACCCCTAAATAGACACACATTAGGCCATGGACCCCCATATTGGAACGTTTTTGTTGATTTAGTATTGAATTATAACTCTATATAACTGCGCATGGGGAGGTCAGTGGTGAGAGTGAAACCTATGATTAGAGTAATCATTCTTATACTCTCTCTAATTGGGATATTTTCTAGTAAATTATAGTGAAATTAAAGTATTAATTTTGCTGGGGACCACCTGGACCCTCCTCAAGGGCCCGGACCCCACTTTGGGAACGACTGCACTAGACTGTACAATTATACATGGATAGGCCACAATCATTTCTCTTCAGATGCATTTGCAGAGTAGTTAGAAAAACAATTACTCATTTATGTTTCAATCAATTCAACTCATAATTGAGTTTTATTTTGATTCATTAACTGAGGTTGGGATCAAATAACCACACAATGAAGTTTGAAATTACTTGTTAAATATTTATTACATTATTGTTCAGTGTTATCTTAATGACAGACAAAAGTAAAACATGAGTAAAGGTCTGCTTAGGATCATATACAAGTGTTACCTGGCAAAAACACACACCAATAACCATAAAGCGCCTGCATGATTCAGACATTAAAATAAAGTACTAGGAGTTAATGTAAACACTTGATTTGGATAATGCTTCCTTCATAAGCTATTCAAACTACAGATAGATTGAACTACTGCAAAGCAGAAGTCTTTTTAGCCAGTAACAGCCAATACAATATGGAGTACACAGTATGTTGTGCGGCAGGCTAACCACAAACTCCTAGACAGAAATTATGTGCTCTGACAAAAAGCACATACCATAATTCACAGTTGTGTTGTATTTAGATTGGTAATGTATTTTCATTTTATACAAGTCAAAAGGTGCCAAGACAGAAGCAAATGGAAGTTTTGATGCTAACCATGTCACAATCAATATAAACAATATCAATGTCAGACAGTCTTTGCAACAAATGTGGCGCCCCTACAACATGAATAAGGGTGCCAACAGTGCCAACAAATTAGTTTCATATGCTTCTAAAAATACATTCATCCCACCTGGAAAATTTAAAAGGAAGGAGCACATCTTGGATGGACATTTTGAACTATTTTCACAGTTTATGCTCCTAAATTTCTTTCCTGTGCTCCATGGAATAAGTGGCACATAGAGCCTCGCCATTGAGAAGCAATTGGCATTCCCATCCGCAATGTTGACTAACATCTAACAACATATCCTCCCACTGTTTCCATGTAAACCTTAAGTAAATTGAGTTGCTCTCTTATCATAAACACATCTGGACAGGTGGATCTGTGCTTGCAACCATCACACAGTTTCCAAAACAGCTGCCATCTCCTTAAACTGCTTGTGGAAGTTCTGCAGAGAAAAAAAGAGCACAATTAATCTTTTTTTTTCTTTTTAAATCTTTATCAAATTGATGGCTTACTGTGATGAGGACTTCAACCCATGAATTACACTGCCATTAAAGCCAATGCATTTTAGGCATGTACTCAACTAAGCACTGTATTCACATGACACACCCTTTCACATACAAACCTGGAACTGTGGAATGGTCATTTCTAAGGACCTCTGATGGATCTGTCCCGAGGGCTCAGCGATCTTCAGCAGTAGAGAGACATAGGGGGAGTTGAGAGACCGACAGGTGTCAGAGCTCACTGCCATGCCAAGTTTCCACTGCATGTCCACCAACTAGATCAGTACCAGCAAACCAGGGTTAGGTCTCATCAACACAGTTCAATTATCACTCTTCTCATTTCAAAACATTAAGGGAGCTTCACAAATTCAGCTTTCATGTTGTCAAAAAATGCATTTGCTTACTACATTTGCCTTGCGTTCTCAATAACATACCTGACCAATGTTGAGCATGGCTTGGGCCTCTTGCTGGGCATGCACTATTGCAGCCTGTTCACTCCAGAGCCTGTGCATCACCTGCAGGGAAGCTTTGGGCCACTTGTTGCTGCTGTCTTCCAGCCTCGACACAAGTTCATCCCCAGAAAGGTTGTTCTTTCCAGCCGACCTGAAACATGGCAATACAAATTTTTAGGATCACATCCTACTGTACGGCTATGTGCATATTCATGTGTGATTTATCCTATTACCAGGCCCATGACCCCAGGATGAAGCCATGCCCCATTACACTAAGCCACTGAAACCAATGCTACAGTCAGGCTAAGCCAAGTTCCTCAGCTTCATGTGGTCCTACTGAGTAAATAGTGCATTTTGGATCAACAGGCAAATAAATCAAACTGCTCCCTAACATATTGATTAACATGCCGATATTGATACTGATACTATTGATCAATTTTGTAAATCAGGAACAGGTCCTAACACGGAGAAGGGACACCCCACCCATTACAGATATGGTAACAAACCACTATCAAAAGCAACAATAAGAAAGAAAATACCTGAATGTTAGCAAGAGAAATCTGATAATGTTTTGTAGAGCTTCAGGGTCAAGTCTGACTCCATCCCTCTGAAACCTCTGCCCAGAACAAGAAAACAAGTTATGAAAGAGGAACTTGTGGAGATGGGTTGCTGAGAGCGAAAAATTGTAAGGAAATATTGACTCACATCAGAGATTTCAGCTGAATCTACTCCCCTGGTCTGCCCTTGAAGATAAGTCAGAATGTGCTGACACTGTGGAGATTATAAGATTAGTTTTCAGAACTATAACCTCAAGGGAAACAACACATCATCCATTGCAACCTTTGCAGAGCATGGCTACTTATAACCCCAGAATGACAACCATTACATTATATTCAACAGCCCACTGTTGTTCAATCCAAGGGCTTTGCCTTATAACAGCTTGATCAAGCAGCAAATTTCCAAAGATGCAGGTGCTATGGTTGCATTGTCAATGGCAATAATCTGAACCTTCAGCTCAGGAGCATTATTGTTTAAGTTTTTGCAAGAGACAAAAATGAAGAGTTGGACAACTACAGCACTGAAACCACAGCTGTGTGACCCCCATAATGAAGCTGCAAGGCTGCTGCTAGGCAACTGGTAATTGCCTTTTTAAGTTTGGTACCACGCCATGGTGATGTTATAAATGTTTACATTTTTGAGTACACATTCTCTACATACTCTACAAGGGCTTGGCCCTAGACTTGGTATCTATCTAAACTTGTGTTGACTGTAGAAATAAAATTAAAAAAATTGTGTTTGGCTTCTATGGGGATAAAAATAAATTTAAAGAAAGGAGAAATATTCTTACTGTTTCGGCCAAAATATCCGGAGAAAGCTTTTCGATGTTGTCAACAATTTTGTTTACACCTGAAATGCAAACGTATAGCTAGGGTTAGTTAACTTAATACATGTTTATCAACTCCTAGTCCTTCCGATGACCGATACCATGCTACCTGTACCTGTATGCGTGCTTTGGCAGCTAACGGCGTTAGCTAACCATATAGGCGTTGGGTATGACAGCTAGCTAGCTAAGTAAGGTAGCTTTGTTTTAGCTACCGCTAACAAGTAGCTAACATTGAGGTTCCGCAAATAGCCTGAATGGTGTAGAATGCTATTGTCAAAACCGAGGCATGTCCTTAGACGGTTTCCTGTTCTAACTGCCATCTGTTGAAACTGTTCTGTGATGTAAATTAAAACCCACCATATGATTCATCTGGTGCTGGCATCTTCTTGCTCATGAAGTAGCGTTAGACTAGAGCCTAGACATAGACCAGAACAACCGTCCCCCATAATCTGAAATGAAGGACAACAGCGCCCCCCTCTGGCTGCCATACATCAATGCAACACACTTTGTAACTGCACAAAAATAAGACACACAACACTTTCGCTTCGATATGAAGCCGATTGTATTAACTGTGTTTTTTAATAATTACTAAAAACTACGGTGGCCCTGAGAGCTCAACGCGCTGCAACTTAAGAAAACACATGCAAGTAGACAAAACATAAGCACATTAAGAAAACATCTTCATCAATTTGACAACACACGCAACAAATTAAGAAAACATCTTCATCAATTTGACAACACACGCAACAAATTAAGAAAACATCTTCATCTCCTTTAAAGGCAAGCGGAAGATCAATTTTCAGGGCACTGGCGACAGTATGTGGGGCGAAAGGGGCAGCACTGGTCCTTGTTAACGTCCATTGACCTTTGTTGTTGTGTGGGAGCAGGCTGCAGCTCATGCACAGATTCACTTTCATCATCAGACATAGTGGGAGAAAATTGTACGGTTCAAAAAACACAAAAAGCACCAAATGTAACGTGAGGGTTCGATAGGTGGTGGTTGGATCACACTTAATGAGAAGCAACATCAGGATGGAGACCATGGGACCATAACTTTCTTAAGTAGCACTTTACTGTTCTTAACACTTCATCAGTCTCACAACAACAACACTTCCTTGTCTCTAACTCACATGTGGCTGAACTAACCAATCAGAAGCTAGAAGGACTTAGACTGAGGTAAATGTGAGGGAAAACCACAGAGGTAGATTCAGGAGATTATTTTAACTGTTTTAAAGATGCTGATGTAAATATTTAAACATGTAAATATGTAAATAATAACTGTGTAAATATTGTAAATATATTTTTAGTTAATTAACTCAAATATATTAATTAACTTAACTTCTAAACCTTACAGTAGTATTAGTAGTATTTTGGCTACTGTATGGTACAATAGTATTTGGGTTGTGTACTATATTGTACTATATTGTCTTTATTGTCATATATTATGGGCGATGATGTAATGTGATGCCATAAGATATATCATGAATCCGTCCTGAGCAAGCAGCAGGACTGCGGTGGTCTCTGCTCGCACCTCTCCCTCTGTGTGGCCCCGCGGTGGCCGGGTCAGCTCCGTGATATTTAATTTTATTGGTGCCTTTCTCTGACTTTTTCAAATGGGACCAAACTGATGAATCTAATCTTTCACCCTGGGATCCAGACCCATGAAAACATATGATTACTCTTGTGATGTGGATTTTGGACCCGCCGGCAATACACCCATGGCCCATTTTGGGGTCTCCAACCATAGTTGAAGCAAAGTCCAACTTGTCAGGTTCATGTCTTTGATTCGTTGAATGAGATTCTCTCCGCTAACCTCCCATCCATAATTACTTGAACAATACAGGAATTCACTCTCCGTGGGAGAGTCATGTTTCAGCTTCATGAGACATCGTGGACCCAGAAAGCACCAGCATGTAAAAATGAGGCTGTGTCAGTACACGGGCATGATTTATTAAAAACAAGCTTTAGACCTGAGCTGCATGTTGTGCTCTTCACTCACCAGAATGCTGCATTCAGCTGTTAAAATGGTAAAAGTGTAGGCAGAACGCCCCCTACTGGTGTGGGTTGAGAACAAGTTTGCAGCCCAGTCACTCTCCAGTGAGCTGATGGCTTCAGGGCCACCAACAATATCAAGACATAAGACACACTACAGGAGCTACAGGAACCGACACTAATGGAGCTAATGAGGACGGGAGGCAGCACTGGGGTTAAAGGTTTATTTAGAAATGATTATAATTGATGATGATTGATTGTGATTATATAATGATTATAAAAAAGTTAATTAAAGTGAAATCTTAATACTATACTCTAAAATCTACAACTATCTACAACAATCTACACTACACACACAGGGGTCTTTAGATACAGCAGCGTTTGGCTGGTGGCAGGGCTCCCTCTCTCTGTGCAGCTCTCTTTCGCCCCCTGCTGTTTACTCTGTCTGCAGAGTAAACAGCTGCTTTCCCTCCCTGCATCTTCCTCTGTTTGAGGATGGCCCGGATGTTTTTGGCCCACTTTGGAGCACCTCGTCCTGTAAGCAGCACCCTCAGAAAGCACTGAGGACTGTTGGACACCTTTGGGTGCCAAGCAGCGTGGCTGTATTGTCCAGTCTCCTCAACACTGTGGCCAGGATTCTGGGTGGCCTGGTTGGGTTACATTACATTACATTACAGTCATTTAGCAGATGACACGAGAGTCTCATACTCTACCAACTGAGCTAACAGAGTGTCTATGGACTCACAGGGATGCTCATTGTTGGGAGCTTAGCCAGGATCATCCTCATGCCGTTGGGCTTGTTGGGGTCCTGAACTAGGTTGGACTGCCACAAGGATTTCTCCTGCTCCAGTGGCTTTGCAAGAGAGGAGCTTGGTGCTCTGACTCTCTGCCGGATCATCCTGAGGGAGTTTGGCCTGTTGGGATCCTTTACTGCCATGGATCTCCACACAAAGGAGGAGTCCTGTTGATCAATCTGATAGGCAAAACATAGTGCTGCTTTGGCTGATTCCCAAACAACTTCATGAAAGAGGCCTATGTGGTCTATTTCAACATAGACTTGCATTACAACAAGTTCAAAGTTTATTCATCAAATGAACAGTACACAGTATCAGTTGCTCTTCTCAGCAACAAGAAAAAAAAAAGTACAATGAATACAAGTACATTTAAATAAAAATACAATAAAGTGAAATAAAAGTGTCTAGTTAAAATAAAGTGACACTGCACAATTAAAGTGACAGGTTGTATTAGTATCTACAGTATACAATACAATGTAGTTATATATTAAATCAACAATAAATCCATGAATGCATTTTGCATGGTTTGGGTTTCTTTTTTTACTTTCAGATATTTATTTAAAGTTGAAGGTAAGGATAGAATTCATCAAACATTCAAATAAAACTGAAAATTGGGTCATTGAGTATTATAACATCCAATACCTTCATACATTCATGCAATGAGTGGATAGCAAAAAGTAATGGGGTTTTTAAAGGGTTATTAAAACATTTTTAAAATAAAATGTATTTTTATTACCAGTCGTGCTTAAGGATTTAACAACGTTATTACATTTTGGTTGAGATTCAGAATATTAATATTTGGAAACAAAATAATTACCATACAATATAAAGAAAATCACGAGATTCATCAGCCTTTTCCTTGTGATAAAAATAACAAAATACATGCGTTACACATCTAAAGCCAAGAGCCAATCAGCTGCCTACGTAGCGTCAAAGCCCGTCTCCCTTTCGTTGTGATTGGTCGACGGTCACATCACGTTCCATACTTTTAAAACGATTTTTTTTTTTTTTTTTTGATTCAAATCAGTTTTCTCCTGGTAAGTGAACTGTTCAGACGGGTTTTACTTCGTTCGGAGGAGTTTCGGTCACTTTCGTGTTTCAGAGACTTTTAAACACTTGTCTCTCGTCTTTGATGTTCCTCTGCAGGTGTCTGGATGCTTTTTATCAGCTTAACGTTACTTACACATAGCATTGATACGGGCCGTTCACTTGTACCTGAAAGCGGCATGCAAAACACATTTTTGAACGCCGTTGAAATGTTTTTCTCTTAATAGAAAATCTGCCTCCCGTTGGTATTAAAGTCAAATATTTGGTATCACTTTGAAAGAAGCACCAACACAGCAGCCTTTTCTGTTTCTAATATTCACCTCTCCCATGGTTTTGTGTGTCTGTTGACTGTTATCGCAGCACTACAAGGTCCGAAGCAGTTCAGTGTGCCGTGCAGCAGAAATGACCTGCGGTTCCTCTGGTGAGCGAATGGATTCTGCTGGTGATGACATCACAGAGACGCTCACCAACCAGAGACAAGCAGCTAAATTGGGAGAGCACTCCGTTATCATGGAGTCCAATTAATAATTGTGAAAATGAACAACTCTCGCAACCAGAGAGCTGAGACCTTTATGCTTTCTCTTATTTGTTATTAACCGCAACACATCATTTCACTGTCAGTTTGCAAGTGGAAAGAAATCTGGAAACAGAACAAAAGTAATCTGGAAACAGAAGTCTGGAAACATTTATTTTGAACCAAATATGACTTTTTAACAAGTATTTTAACTATATGGTGTCTGTGCTTTGGTTTAAATGCATTCTGTCACATTTAAGTGAACAAAAATAGACCAGTAGAATAAAATGAGGGAAAAAACAAGCATTCAAGAGGAAAACTCTGAAGTGAGTTATTAGATCAGGGCCCAGTAAGGGAGCCCTTAGTGGAGGATCAGAGCCAATCGTGGATTCCAGATTTAAAAACTACAGCTCTAATTTCATAAAACAGACCTCTCCTGTCTTGAAAACATTCTGATGACCATTGGAAATGGTTTTTTTTTATGTGAAAAGCTTATTGCATTCAAAACCAACTAAGACTTAATGGATTTTAATACACATTAAAGAAGAAAAGAAACAGATTGACCCCCCCATGACATGTACAACTAATAAAACTCACCTCTCACATATCTCTATAACACTTGATATAGACACTAGCACGAGTACAAAAATAAAAGTACCGAAATATCTTAGGCTGTATCATCAGAGACCAACATCGTTTTAAGTGTAGGAAGTTAGAGCACTTTTCAGTTCAATGAACAACTTCCGATGCATGTGTGTGTGGCGAATCCCAAACCATGGAACACATCATGAGATGTAGCCAAGCTCCACAATGTACCGGAGATGACCTGGCCGAACCAAATGCCGCTGCGCTCGCCTGTGCCAACCACTGGAAAGACGTGATATAGAAGATGGCCGGACACGAGGAAGAAGAAGTTCAATGAAACAAAACAAAACATTTGATCATAACAACAAATGGTTGCAGGAGTGTATTATCGGTAAATCATCTGTACAAAGAGTAAGGCAGCTTATTGCAAGCTGAAGTGCTTTAGATTAGACGGAAATCTCAACGTTATCAGGCTCCAATTACTAAAAAAACAAACAACCTATATATTTGATTTTTCAAACTCTTACTACTCTTATTCATTTATAGAGTACTAATGATAAAACAGGTTTTCTTTCCAGGTGTTAAAATGCTCAGTGCAGCTTTCACTATGGCTCGGATGGTTTCCTCACAACAGACTTGAGGACTCCCTACACAAAAACAGGCACAATTGTATGGCTTTCTATTAAATATGATTTGAAACGGATTAGTTTCAGATTCAGTGATCAGTGAGCCTGAATGGAATTGATTGGACTGCTGCCAAACAGCAAGCCCAACTCATATTGTACTCCATGAGACTAAATCGAGTGATCCTTAGAAGTAAAAGTCCAATTTTAGAGTGAAGTTTTCAAATTTCCTCATGTAGGTAAAGAAGTTTTGAGTTAATTCAGAGTTAAAAGCAGGAGAGTTTGTGTAATTTCAGGACACATTTCACACCAATTACAATCAAGTCAGAAGAATGTTGGTCAACAAACCTTTTATGTGATGAGAGGATTGGCAAAAAAATGACCATGTTAGATAATGCTAGTTGCCTACGGGCACCTAACATACTATATGCTAACACATTGCACGGGACAGAGATATTTACCAGAGACACAAGAGATGATTTTGGCGCTACTCCTATCAGAACATGGAAAAGGTAAGTTGACCAACGGGCCAATGTCCCAAAAGGTCAGTGTGGTCCTTTAAATGGGAACACCCTTAAGTGCATGAAGCAGAGGGGGTCTTCATGTTGGGAAAGGTAGTGGGTGTTATTGGACTGGATTGCCCATCACCTCAACACCATCGTCATATGAAGGCAACAGGACTCTTTTTGGGAAACTAATGGGCAAAAGTCCCTAAGGAGTTTCAACATTCATCACATTGTAACATCATGGTGGCAGGACACCTTTGAACAGCGTTTATCAACACCATGACACACAACATGCAGGCTGATGCAGGGGAAGAAAGCACCTGGACTTCTTTCCATCTTGTTTCCTTCTGGGCAATACCTGAAGGTGCTATGATTCACTATTTATGTGCTACACTAAGTTACTATTCAGAAAATAGTCAAATGCCGTTCTTAGTATTATTAAAAATGGGACAGTCACACACGTGGGCATGTGCACACACAAACACACACACACACACACACACACACACACACACACACAGGGTTGTGAATATAAAGGAGTGATCATCAGTGTTGTGTTAGAGTAACATTGTTCTCCACTAAGAAGTAATGTAATAATGTAAGAATAGAAAAAAATACGTTTTTACCTTTTCTTCACCCCTTCTAAATATCACACACACACACACACACACACACACACACACACTACACTATCCCAGCCACCCTGCTTCTTTTAGCTAGAACCAGTATTTTACCTTTTCCAGGCCAATTCCACCCTCTCAAGTGGAAACGACACCTCAGGGAACGTGACTACGTCGCCAACGCGGATCAACGCGAACCAGACAGCCAATAGCAACACGACGCTACTACTGTATATATGTCTATGATTTTCCAACTCCACTGACTGTCCAGACGTGTTCACTTTTAAGTGTCCTCTGGAAACACTTCCGTTGTCGTTTGGCGTAATTGCAGCGCGTTTCTGTAATGTGTTGTGTTGTCTGTAATTTGTTGCGTGTGTTGTCAAATCGATGAAGATGTTTTCTTAATTTGTTGCGTGTGTTGTCAAATTGATGAAGATGTTTTCTTAATTTGTTGCGTGTGTTGTCAAATTGATGAAGATGTTTTCATTTTCTTAATTTGTTGCGTGTGTTGTCAAATTGATGAAGATGTTTTCTTAATTTGCTTGTGTTTTGTCTACTTGCATGTGTTTTTTTTTAAGTTGCAGTGCGTTGAGCTCTCAGGGCCACCGTAAAAAACGGATAGAAACATGACCACATATAAATTTAATTTCAAAATCATTTATAGCCGATACAAAGCCAAGACTTGGCTGTCTACGCCTGAAACACGCCCATGACCCTGGAATGGTCCATTGTAGCGCTAGAGGTGTGTGTAATACATTCAAAATGAATCCTTTTGCAGGCAAAGATACAAATAACAACAGATTTTAGTATAACAATAATATAATATCATATGTTATATACATAATTGAACATATGTTCATTTAGTATTTGACTGGGAGTATGTAGTTATGTTTATAAATAAGTAAATACCCCTTGCCTTACGTGAACGTCAAGTTCACTTGTCGACGCGGAAGCGCATGCCAGCTTGCAGCTGTCAAACAGATTTGTAAAAATTAGTTACATCACTCGGTTGAAAGGAAAATCACAGTCAAAGTTAGTTGAACATGGATGGCCCACGCTGGTTGCCTCTGGAGGCGAATCCAGAAGTATGTATTATTATTATTTTATCAAAGTAATTCATTCACAAGTGTCTGAGAGCTAACCGGTAGCTAGCAAAGAGAACAAAAGCTGAAGCCGGTGTGGCTAGTTTTCTAAACCTAACAGCAATGGATTAATTTTATTGTTTGTTTGTTTTCCCTTTCAGGTTATGTCAAAAGTGAGTATTTTCCTCTTATTTCACCTAACACTATTCGGGCCAGTCTGTTGAAGTCTGTTCTGTGGCCAAGCGACGTTCAGAGGCAAAAGGCCTACCCAGCATTACAGTGTTGATGTCTGCACCCATTTCAGCCTTAAGTAATACATTTTATGAAACCATATACTAGTTGAAAAATGACTCAAAAAGACGGCAAAACAGAAAATGACAGTAAAGGCCACCATGACCTAAGAATAACTAAATGTTTTTTATTTGTTTGTTTTAATGTCATCATGAACTCAGTCCACTGAGAATTCAATATGGAATACATATTTACGTACATTCTCTTGCCTTATTTCTCCGGCCCACACCCATATGAGTTTCAGAGATGTTTCTAAGCAAATCTCACAAACAAGTCAGTTGCGTTTCAGGAAGCTGTCCATCCCCTTATTTCTTGGACATCTGTGCCATACTGGCTTCTTCCCTGCAGTGGTCTGTGTCAATGTTTTCAAGTCCCATAGACAAAAGAAACCTATGGTTACTTGATGTAACACTGGTTCAGTGCTCATTCAAATTGTACAAGGTAACATCTGTTGGTGATGTTTGTGCTGCCCTGCCCTGAGAGCTGGGAGGTCTTTGGTGGTTAGGCAGTGGTAACCTCCATGGTCCTCTCCAACATATTGTTGTGTACAAGATTCATGGTTACTAATAGCAGCCTGTACTTGCTTGATTCCCATGTATTTCATGGAAAAGAGATCAGGATCTTTGCCTGAGATATAGCCTAAGACCTGCATGCCACTGGGCGAAGGTGGGACATGGGTTCCTTTCTTTCTTACCTCTAGTACTTGAGGTAGAGACTATATAGCAGAAGGAAGGGCGGGGGGCTGACTTAATTGCTGACCTTGACAGCTAGCTAAATGGCCAAGTATGAGAAGCCAAGTGTTCGTGAACAGTTTAAAGATGAGAAGAAACTTTAATGATCCCTACAGGGAAATTGAGCTGTTTCAGCAAGTTGCAAAGCATAGCAATGTGTAAGCTGCTAAGCTAGCGAGGACACACTCGGCTTAATGCATTACCTGTATGGGGTAGCTGACCAAAGTTAATTAGCAGATTTAAGATGCACTGCTACCAAAAGTTTGCCTTAACACATTGACTTAGCTAATGATTGTTCTTAATGAAAAACAAGTTTCTCAGCACCTATTTCTGAAGGAGAAACCATAGTCCTGTGCTCAGCAATGAAGTCCTTGATTATTTAAGCAGGAGATGGACCTGGTTGTGCTGAGGAGAGGACTTTGAAGTCTTTACAGGGAAGAAGGCAAGAATATCATGACTGTGTTCCACAGTGGTGTATATATTGAGGGATGTGGGGCTTCCCCTGTCCCTGTTTGGATCTTTGCCTGCACAGATTTCGGTTGTTTTTTGTTTTTTTATATGCCATTTTGAGTTAACCAATTTAGTGAGCTATTGTAAAGTTAGCTATGTGTTTGCATGCATGAGGTTTGACTCTCAGCTTTTGTATAGTTCCTCCATTGTTTGGGTATGATTCCAACCTGGCAATTTGGGGATGTATATGGACTGGATCCAGAACTTCTCAGCATGGTACCAAGACCAGTGTGTGCTGTTCTACTCCTCTTCCCTTTGACAGAGAAGGTACTTTTATTCATCCTTATAATAACCTGGCCTTTTATACTTTGTAACAAGTATTTAGGTCCACGAAATATAATGATGTCTCCAAAATATTCATGTAATAATAACGATTGATAAATGTTTCTGTTTCTCAACCTCTGTCCAGTATGAGGCATTCAAGCTGGAAGAGGAAGAGAAAATGAAGGCTCAGGGACACGAGGTTCCTGCTGATGTCTACTTCATAAAGCAAACCATTGGAAATGCCTGTGGAACAATAGGGTTAATTCACGCAGTGGCCAACAACCAGGCACATCTGAAATTTGGTAAGTGCTTAACACAGATTGTCCCTTCTTGGATTACAAATGAAATCGTGAATGCAACATTAACTATCAGATTGTAAAATAGTTAAAGCAGCACTGCTGGTGGGTGCCTGGAGCAGGAGGATATAAATGGGATGCTACTTAGAACATGGATGAAAATGAGATATGATTGTACCATTGGCACCATTGTGAAAATTGTAGTTTTCAGAGCAAGGAATAGCAAGAAAAGAATTCAACATCTGATCACATTTTTGCCCATAGGCACATTTCTACTGACTCTGTATGTTGTCCATTCTCCTCAGAGCCTGATTCTCCTCTCAAGAAGTTTCTGGAACAAACTTCTAAAATGAGCCCAGAGGAAAAAGCTTCCTTCCTTGAAAAAGATGAGGTGAGAAAATGCTGAAGAGCCGTTAATGGGAGAATTGCTCATTGGTCAACTTACCCATTAAATGATGACAACAGTGGACACCAAAATCCTACATGTGTCCCCAGTAGGTGACTTGCTCTGGTGGTCCAAGCTATTACTTTAGCATACATGATGTTAGGTAATAGTAGGCAACTAGTCTTATCTATAAGGTGAGCTCTAAAGCAAAATTGTAAGTAATCTTAAATGATATCTGGCAGTTTTGTATCTGTAAAATTGACATGAAATATATATAATACTAGAACTAGAACTAGCAGGGACTCCTTTCCTTGTTGACATAGGAAGTGAAAGTGGGGGCAGTGGGAGATTGTGTACAGCTAAAAATCGGAGCAGTGGAATACTGCGTAGTTGCTCACCTGAAATGGATCCAAAAATAAACCTAGCTACATCTGATATATTGAGGTAATGATATTTCATTTCCGAAATGGATTATTCTACAGGCCATATAGTAAAGAACACTATCAACCTTTTATTACTAAAAGGTCAGTCTTCTTACTTTGGATAATGCTAGTTTCCTACTATCACTCAACATAGTGTATGCTAAAGAGTGGATGACTTTGACACATGGATGACATTCTCATCACTTAAACTGACCAGCGGGCCCATCTCCCAATCCCAGGTTTCTCTCCTTTGTCTCCCCTACTTTGTCCCTCTCTCTATTTTCAAACTGTTTGGGGGGGAAAAAAAGTTTAGTGGACTGCCCACTCACCTTTTTGGAAATGAGTGATGACTCAGCTCTTGCAATGCAAAGCAAGTAATACTTTATTTTTTTTTTTTTTTGCTTCCTCTTCCAGAGTATACGCGTTACACATGAGTCCAGTGCACATGAAGGACAGACTGAGGTTAGTTTTGAGTGTTAAGATTATCTATATTGTATGATGACCACCACACATATTTAACTATATCGTAGAGTTATGTGATGAACATGCAGTTTACCAACAATCTTAAAGCATGACTTGAACTCTCTTGAACTCAGTGTTTAATGTTTGTGTGTCTTAGGCCCCGAGCATAGACGAGAAAGTAAATCTGCATTTTATATCTTTCGTGAATGTTGGAGGACAGTTATACGAGCTGGGTAAGTTATCCACTGCTGAAGTGTCTTGTTTCATGTCACATACAGTAAATAGTGTTGTGAGTATTTGTCACAGTGTTGACAGTAATAGCTTTGAGTGCACGTGATTGCAGTTCAGTGATGGATTCCAGTGGTGACAGCTTGGTTACTGCAGTAAAATGAACATGTCGCACAGCTCTTGATGAGCTGTCTTTTATGTACTGTACCTAGATGGCCGCAAGCCTTTCCCTATTGGCCACGGAAAAACGTCTGAAGACACTTTGCTTGAGGTAAAACAATAGAATATAAGACACATTCTCAGAAAACATGGATATACAAGTTTAATTGTATTTTTTTCCTCTTGCTTTGTGTCCCCGTGCACTGCAGGATGCTATAGGGGTGTGTAAGACTTTCATGGCTCGGGACCCTCAGGAGCTTCGTTTCACGGTCATTGCCCTCTCCAAAGATTCCTACTGATGGCACTTCACCGAGAAAAGAAAGAAAACACGACTGCCAATCATTCTCAAGTGCTGACTTTATTAGAAAAATTTAATTTTTACCAAGTAGTTTAGCCTGTGATGTGGGGAAAAATGAAAAGAAAGGGATGTTCCACTTTTGTTAAACATTACTTGATGCTTACGAGCTGCGTGGCATTCTGACAGAATTGAAACGTTGCTGTGTCACTAAAAGTGGTTGGCGTACCAGTTTCCCATAGTTGAAACATCCCAATAACTAGACTGCAGATTTCAGTTGGACCTTGACGCTGCACAAAAGCTTGTTTACGTGGCACATTTGGCACTCAGTTAAGACTGTGGAAGTTGGGCAATGTTCATTTTAACGCCATGGGCTTGAAAGATGGACATAATAATCTGTGTTTAAGCCCAAGGCATTAAAACAAGTTTAAGAAACAACTTTTACATGGCTTCCTAATTATATTCATTAGAGTAATGGCTTTGAAAATGCAGTAATGGTGTTGAAGCGCTAACTAAAGGAGCCTGCCTGCTATATGTCAGGCTAACTGATGTACTTTATAAGGATTTATAAGCTCAAAGCAAAAACATGTGATAGTGATACATCTATGCGGAAGGTGCCTACATTTTTGTAATAAGAATTAGACTTTCTGTCAAATAAAAATCAAATTTATTAAACACTTGTGGATCTACTAGACTTTCAGTTATTTGGAATATATCTGCTTACTGTTATGTAGTTTGTGCTTTGTACTTTAACAGGTATGAAAGAATTATTATTGAGACGGGTCTGACTTCAGAAGAGTTTTTGAAATCCTGAAGTAGGCTGGGCACTGTAGAATCTCAGCAATGGCAAAGGAAAACCTGTTTAGTAACTTGATGAGACCATTTAATAGGGCCAGCTGATCACACTGGGTTTTCTATCTTTCTGTTAAACCTCCAAAATAAACAGACAAAAGACAACAAGCGGCCACTGCCTTGACCCAGCAACAACTTTGAAAAGACATTCACTTGTCTTTGCAAACATGCCTGTAGCTGCTTTGATAACAAAGAGGGTGTGAAGGCCTTATTGTAATCCAACACATTGATATGGTTTTCATTTACATGTGTTGGGCTTCTCCACATCAGTTTTGCAGGTCAGACGTTTAGTTCTCATGATGAATTTGATTCATGTAAGTACACAAAGCTAGTGGTGGGTGGATAGTGGTGGGTGAAGCTGCAGGAGTTGCAGGACGCTGTCAAAGTTTTTAGTTGTTTATCATAGTCCCCCCCCCCACTTTGACCAACAAGTGTATTCTATAAATGGGGGGAGGAGGAAGATGCAGAAGAGGATGAACTGATGATGAGAAGAGGGAGGCCCTGGAAGAGGAAATGATACTGTACCATTACACCATCCCCCTACTTACCCCAACACCACCACGACCACTGGTTGAACCTCCGTCAAAGTGATCCAAATATATTAAAATACTAATTTATCCAAGTTATACTGTTTGTAGTAAATGATCATTCAAATATCCCGTCAAGCCTTTCCGGATATGTTAGTTACGAGGTTTTGAACTATTTAACAGCATATGGTCTCACTTGTGTGTTCTTACAAGAGAAAACAAGTCAATTTTTAGCTTTTATCAAGCGTTCAAATTGTATTTTGTACTAAGACAATTTTGATATATATTTTTTGTCTGCCCATTTGTTTACGCCTGGAGTATTAATTTCGCCATTTCTCTCAGTTGCAGGATTAACATACAGTATTGCAGGATTAAAGCCACCGCTGGGTGGCGTGTTAGGAAAGACGTTTTCAGGAGTGAGAATTAAAGTTCTCTGTTAAGTCCAGGAGTTCCCAAACTTTTTCATGTCTAGGACCCACAATATAGAAGCACATTAGACCACGGACCCCAATTT
Source organism: Hoplostethus atlanticus (assembly GCA_034670405.1). Taxonomy (NCBI): domain Eukaryota; kingdom Metazoa; phylum Chordata; class Actinopteri; order Trachichthyiformes; family Trachichthyidae; genus Hoplostethus; species Hoplostethus atlanticus. The sequence goes on from JAXDDX010000024.1 coordinate 2,703,952, forward strand.
GATAAGATTTCGTCCCATCTAAGAAGACTTTTGCAGTTGTTTGTGATTTAGTATAGAATTATTGTACTGTAGGTTGGGAGGGGGCAGTGAAACATATGATCAAAAAAGTCATCCTTACACATTTTATCACCGAACTGACTTTCAGGGAGTGAAATGATTGTGAAATTAAACTATTCCTTATTTTGCTGGGGACCCCCTGGAGCCACCTCGAGGACCCCTGGAGGTCCCTGGGCCCCACTTTGGGAACCACAACTTTAGCCTGAAACACAACCTCCAGATAAATGAGTCTGTAGCGCTCGTGCCTGTCTGTCTGTCTCTGCCGTCTTTCTTACAAACGAAGTACGTTCCGCCTCTGAAGACGCGTTTGATATTCTCCATAAAAGGTGGAGTACTGCAAACAACGGGTTGAGAAAAAACAAAAAAACAAAAAAGCAAAGGTGTGTCGGGGGAAAGAGCAGGTATGCAACATTAGTTAATACAACGGAATTCAGTATTGTTACACCCTGCATTCCTCCAGTGATGTGTCTTATTGTTGATATTACTAGTTCACGTGGTGCGTTGACAGCGACTTTGAGTGTCTTGTGTCTGCTTGTTTGGGCTGGCCCACTTCTCTGCCCTCGGTCTTTACATTAGGAACTGACTTGGTCCACCGGTGTTGGCCAGATCGCGCTTGGATAAGTTTCAGTGATGGAGTGGCGCGAGCAGTCCGCTGTCAGCTGCGACGAAGCCTACTTGGAGGCGCAGAGATGGCTTGAGGTAAGTGCAACCATCAAAATCTAGCCCGAAACTTTTGTCTACAGCTATACTGTGTCCAAAAGACACGCCCCCCACCATTTCAGTTATTTTTAATGCAAAGAAATGTAATTGAGGAAATGTGAAATATAAGTGGTGATGTAGTAAATGGATAGACGTGTAAACTATCATCATCACAAGACAAGCAGCCACCAATAAAAGCGATCATCTTTTTTCAGAAGTGTATTCATTTATGTGTTTCCTTTTAAAGACTCTATCCTCATATACCTTACATCAATTTGATACTACTTACTACGATGTGTGCTCTGACTTCGCATAATAAAGATTTATGTCAGCCCAAAAAGTTAAACTGAGTTTAAGTGGGTTTACTTTCCAGTACACCCCTGAAGGGGAAGTATGTTGCGCCAGTTTATAATCCTTTGGGTGAAAACTGATCAGGCTACCTCAACTGCTTGCCCCCAGAGAATACTAGTCTGGACCAACAGTTGCATGAATGGATGTGTCGGTCTTGGCCTCATATCTCAGGTAACCTATAAGGTAGTAACAGCTGGAAGGGTCCTCACTTCCCTAAGCATTTGTCACCTCTGTATTGGAAACGCAATATCTTTGTGTGTTTTTTGGATTGAACACCATGATACCTATCTATTGTTCTGTGTCTCTCTTTCTCTCTCCCTCCCTTCCTCCCTCCCTCTCTAGTAGCAGTACAGGTCCATGGCTTTGACCCCATTCATCATTATTGTGTGCTGCTTTCTTTGTCAGATCTTGCCTAGACCTGCTCATCAGTTTTTTCAATGTTTTCAGCAGTCTCAGGGCTTCAAAGCTCCAAGTGGAAGCAGGAAGTGAGGAAGAAATATCAGAGCCATTAAATAAATAGGTAGATTCAGTGTTGTACCACAGACTTAAGTGTTTACATGCAGAGAACCAGTCAGATCCACAGAGCGCCTGGGTTTTGGATTTCACCTAGTTTATAACACATGTAATAAAAATGTTACTCCGGACCCACACAGAGCATATGGACTTGTTATATTAAATGGCAGTATTGAATGAAAACCTTTGAAACCTCTCTGGGACAGTCACACAATATGACTTTTATGACAGGCTTGTGGAAAATCTGTAAAACTCAAGCTGCTCGTAGTGTGAAAAACTCTTATCCAACACTCCCACAAGTTTTTTTTCTTCTCTGTCAGGCATATACCATCTACCACCTGTACATGCCAGCAGCATTTCTGCTGAGGATGACTCAGCCATTGAGCAGTAGGATGTAGCATGTATGACAAGCTTGTGATCTTTCAGTAAGTGAATTGATTTCTGAGCCAAAGTGCCATTTTTTATGATCTATAATGTGTCCCCTTTCCTAGTGCAATAATCCGTGCTGAATAGCTACGTACCCAACAAACTTTTCCAGCTCTTTCAATAACACTCTTTATTATTATCCCAAGTTTCCACCAAACCTCCAGCCAGCCTCCCATTCTCTTTTTTTCTCTTTATAAGCGAGCGAAATTATGTCTCCTTGTCCCGCGAATTCCCTTCCCAGCAGGGCGTCATGGAGCTGGTGCACCGGCTGTAACTAAACAAATATTGTTCTAATTTCATGAGGGGTGAATCTGAATGCTTTCTATGTGACATCAGCGTCTCTCACACTTGCACACTGGCCCATTGTAGTGGCTTGGCTCGTGGACTTTGGTGCGGGTATGATCTCAGGCAGGAACAGGACGAATTGTGGGGAGGGTAGGTGAAGGGGGGCGTGGGTAGGAAACTGAATAGGTAGAGGGCATAGGTATAGGAGGCAGGGGCTTGGGGCAATACAATAGAGAGCAAAGACCAACTTCTGGGGCAGGAGTAGCAGTTTCCCTTCAAAAGAGAAAGTTTTGTGACCATGGGGTCTGACACGGAATGATTAACAAGCTGCTTGGCTTCACAGCACGTTTAACAGAGGCGTGTGTGCATGGCTAGGTAGGTGGTGTTGTTAAAAACTAGACTAAATGGTCTGGAGTCTGTCACATGGACGCATTCCTGCATTAGCTTCCATGGCTGTAAGCATAGCCCCCTCAGAGCTGGCCCGCTGTCAGCACAGTTCACCATGTCCTGCAACTACAAGGCCTTGTGCAATAATAAAGGTCCTTGTGAATTGAATAGAAAGGCCTTTGATCAGTGACTGTTATGATCATCAAAAACAAAGTGCCAGTGTATATGCAATGTGTAAACATAACAGGTCTATTATGATTAATAACTGTTGAGGCTAGCTATTAAAGGTGTAAGGTTGAGAAGTTATCTCCGCTAGAATGCTGTTTATGGTTATAGTAGTGGAGTTTTTGATAGTTTGAACGTGATTTGTTAACTGTGATTAAGTGATGTGTCACATGTATAGGGGGTGGCAAAAAACTGCCATGCCAATTTTTGTAGAAGCATGTTTCGTTTAGCATTGGGATGGATTGCTTCACTCAGAGAAGTCTTAGTATACCTCTTTAAACAATTGTTTCTTTTCTCTGAGGATTAGGCAGAGATTCAGCACAGCAGCTAAGGAGCCAGTTGGAGGTCATTTAAGATTGCGGGGTCTGATTTGTTCTATATCAGATTTTAGATCTAGCTTTGCTTTTATTTCACTGCTTTTGTGTCAGAGTAACTGATTGAAATGGACCATATCAGCCAATAGAAACATAACATTATCCTGTGGAGTTCCTGCTCTCATGCAGCATTGAACAAAAACTATACTCTAAAACTTTCTTCATAGCTTCTCTCTGTCTGTCTTTAGTGCACATCGTTTGGAAAACAATGCAACATGATGCTGCTTGTATGTGTATGCATGCATTGCTCATGGGTCAGCATGTTTTCAATGAATTTTATCAAACTTGCAGAGTAAGAAAGCAATGATCAAATCACCACTTTTGATATATCCTTTCATTGTTTTCTTGCCCGCTCTGCCGTTTGATCGCATGCTGTGCGTTGGTCCTGCAGGCCACTCTCATGAATGGCTTTCCGTGACCTATAGCGGCGTGTTGTTTTTCACACTACGAGCTGTGTGGCTGGAGCGGTCCTTAATCACGTCACTGCAGCGGCATTCTGTTTGTTGACTGTTTTGATAGAGAGCATGTGAACAGTCAGCTAGGGCTCATGCATTCAGATGAACTCATGTGAAGCAGGACCTCACCCAAGCAACTGCTCCCATAAAGAGATCAACCCCCATCACAGTCACACACTGATTATGTGTATCATGCTGATATGATATTGGTGTCAATGGTAATATCTTCAACAATGGTATATTTTTTGAAATATTTGGATGACATCCCAATTGCCCTCTGGTGACACATCCCCTGTCCTCTGCAGAAGGAGCAGAGTTCTAGGAGCAATTAGCAGCGGGCTGCATTTCGTGCGTCCAAACAAACCTTGCATACTGACTTGCCTCAGTGCCCTGGATGAATTAACAATGGTGGTCAGGGACCCAGGGACTCCCCCTTTCTCTGATGATTCACATTCTACTAGGACATAATCCCATCATTTATTCCTGACTCAATGCATTTGTGAAATATCTCCAAGGCAATCCATTTCTCCTTTGATAGGAAGGTGGGGAACGTCGTCATGTTTCTCTATGTGCAGCCGTTCCTCGACACCTTCAACTGTGAGGAATTCTAGCACATTCTTAAAGGGAGGGCGGGGGATTTTGCAGGAAGGCGATCTGTTTTTCCTATTTCTGCCCCTGCCCTAAGTCTCCCCTGTTTGGTCCAAGTAGCGGTATGTTGTTGCAGATTAGAGCTGTAATCCGCCATGGCAGGTTCAACAGGATAGGGAGGGTAAGGTAGGCTGGATCTAAGGGGAGTTAATACCGGTAATGATGACGATACAGGGGAGAAAAAGTACCCTCTTACAGGCTGCAGCCAACTTAGTGCCAGTGCCAGGACGGGTCACGCCTTACACACTTGGGCTAGGAGATGATCTTAAACGGCCCATTCAACTTGAGTGATGTAGCTTGATAAGAGACTGTATCGTCTTGGATGCCAAGTCTTTAAATTGCTGCAAAAACTGGCAGGCACTGAAAGTAGGAAATAAACTGTTCCGTTTCCCTTCAACCTGATTTTATTATTATTATTATTATAATTTTTATTTTTTTTAATTTAATTTAATTTTTATTTTTTTGTGTAGTTTCAGTGTTTGCGTGTATTTTTCATGATTGATTACCAATGTTATCATGTGAAACAGAGAGGGAGAAGAAGAGCAACTGCGTCCATGCTCTGTGATGAAAGCAAGTTGTGTAATAGAACAGTAGGGGTCAGGATTTCATATGTCAATACTAGGGTGTGACTGATGACATTGTTTATTGCTGTGTGTGTGTGTGTGTGTGTGTGTGTGTGTGTGTGTGTGTGTCTGTGGCTTTGCTTGTCTGTCTGTGTTCCTGTCTTATGTTTTCGGTGTCTGGGTATGATGTATTTTTGTCAATGGAGGTGGAGTACGCCAATTGCTTGCTATATTTTGTTAACAAAACAAGTGTTTCATAACAATGGCTGGATCAAGTGGCAGAGATACTTTAAGACTGCTGAAGTCTAAAACGTAGGAAACTTGAGCTGCATCCTCTAATCCTCTACCGAGTTAACCTCCTCGCAAATCTTTGATCGTCTTACAACTTGACGTGTCATGAACCTGCAGGCTTCTGTTTATACCGCTGCTCGAGACAAGGTGGAGTTTTCCTCCGTCAAAACATTCATCTTATTCATCAAGTACAATATGGTATAATTCTCTAGGAATGACGAGCATCTTTAGGCCTCGACTACTCAACTTGCCTAGGGTGTGTTCTGGGGTGTAATAGGACCTTGTTTGAAAATAATAGTGAGTGTCCTCTTATCAATCTAGATAATTGCCCTGGTTTCTCCTGCCCTCCTTAAAATATGTACACAGGTATTTTAGTAATTGTCTTCAAAGAATAATTGAAAGGGGGAAAGGGACAAAAGCCTGAAACACGACACAACTGACCAATTTGGTTGGTGTGACCTGTTTGACCTGTTTGACCTGTTTTACTTGTGAGTATATGTGTGTGTGTGTGTGTGTGTGTGTGTGTGTGTGTGTGTGTGAGTGAGTGTGTACTTAATGCATAGTGTATTCATATGTCCCTGTGTGTGCATATGTACTCCTCTTCCCTCTGGAATAGATTGCTCAATTCCCAAACAGACTCAGAAGTTCTGGAAATAGATTGCTCAATTCCCAAACAGACTCAGAAGTTCTGGAAATAGATTGCTCAATTCCCAAACTGACTCAGAAGTAACTATAAGGTGTCAGTAAAAGTTCATATTGGTTACCCACTTCTGTTTTAAATGATTATAATTATTATTATGATTACAGTGTGTCTCCCACTGCAACTATTGAAACATGTTGTGTTGGATTTAGCAGCTCAGGTATTGATATTGCTGGAGGAAACATTTCAGAACAGAGAACAGGAAGCTCTCTTGAGGAGTGGCTATTGGCATGAGTTTGACATCCTTTAACCCTCTCGCAATTTCACATGAAAACATCATTAAATATATGACACTTTTATTGCCTTAAAAGAAGTATCAATTCCATAGTGCTAAAGTAGAAATCCTACACTTGTTGGATTGTACAAAATGTACAGAATTTTCAATTTGACAGAAAACCTCAACTAGCAGAGCTTTCAAAACGCAGTTGTGGTCAGCTGTATCCATTACAGTCACAATTATCTAGTGTGGTGTTTGAAATTAAGGATGTAAACAGTGTGTGTGTGTGTGTGTGTGTGTGTGTGTGTGTGTGTGTGTGTGTGTAAGCCTGCATGTCATGCATGCAATGTGCGTATGTTTTCCTGCGTAATGGGTCTTGGTGTTCCTGCAGTGGTGGTTTGAGATCATGGGAAAGGCATGAGGCTATAACACAGCGCTGTGTTTCCCCCAGCGCTCCAGATGCTCCCATAGCCTTGTGGCTTGGGCTGCCTGGCTCCGACTCTGTTTAGCACAGCTCTCCTGTTTACCAAAGGCTTTTAGCATTAAAGTGAGGGGGGAAAAACGAGCCACTCGAGACCCCCCCAAGGAATACCTGAAGAACTCTCAGCTCCGTCCCAGAGACACACTGTAGGAATTCAGGAGGAAATACCACTGACTTCCTCTCCTACTGTTCTCAACATCCTACCTTTCTTCTCTGCCCCCTCCCCTCCCCACCCCACCCACAACCTCCCCTCTCTCCTCACCCCACCCTTCTCGTTATTTTGCTCTCTCTCCTTCTGTATTCTTTTTTTTTTCCAGGCAGTAACCAAGAAAAAATTTGGGAGCAACGACTTCCGATCGGCGCTGGAGAATGGTGTTCTGTTGTGTGAGTAAGTACTCTGCTTTTCCCAAGCACCTCTCTTAAGCCACTCATTCATTGGGAAGCCCTCTCCTCTTCTCCAGGTCTGTACTCACCGTAAGTGTTACTGATATTTCCCAGGGCGCCCGGCAGACCCCCTGCTGGGCGAATGTTTGTTTGTCAGCCACGATAATGGAGCCAGTGTTTTGAGACTGCACAACAGAGGTTGTATTGTATACTTTTGTTAGTGTTTTCAGTGTCAGATCTGCCCTCTGCGGTCTTGTTGGAGATTATACACTCTGATAATTTTCAAAACGGATTGCGTTGCATGTTTGACAGATGTTGCAGAGCGGCGGACGGGGCAGAGCACCATCCTTACTTTAATGAGAACTGTGAGAAGCTGTGTAGTAATTAGAAATCCTCTGGCTGAAACCACGTTGGTGAGCCAGGGCACCCTACTTTCTCATTAGACTGGGTGCACTGAAGTTTGATGAGTTTTCAGAGATCAGAGTTTTGATGAGTTAGAGAAACAAATTTATCTACACGAAATAGACTTTGCATTGACTCCCTAACCACCATCCTAAGGGTTGTGGAGTTGTGGCTTTTCTGAGGTGCAGACTGGATCAGGGATGTGTGGCTGTTCATGCATATGTGTGTGTGTGTGTGTTTGTGTGGGCAGCGCTGGTGGATGGACACAATGGCATTATTGGCATGAGTCAGCAGGATGCTTTAATTACCAGCGGCTCATGCAGAATCTCCCAGACCTCTCCAGGCACCTATTCTGAGAAGGGCTCTTCATTCTGCTGATCTGAGCCTGACTCCACGGTTTCATCACTCCCTGGGAACAGCAGACACATTGTCGTTCAGAGAGCTGTCCGCGTTTTTTCTCAGCGTGAGGAAGTGGAAGCCAGGCGGTGAAACAGATCTCTTCACCCGCGGGCACACAGCCTCCGTGCTCGTTGCGCTTCGAGAACATATGTTGAGTATGGGTATCCTGTGCATACGTCGCCGCCTGTGGCACACCCGTCATAGGTTTCCATTGTTTTATTTCTCCAAGTACTGCTGAGGAGAAACGCTCCCCAAACCCACCCACATACCTCTACCCTCTAGCCCCACCCACCCACTGTCTGTTGAGTGAGCAGAGGATACAGCAACACACTACCAGGGAGGGTCTGGCACAATCTGAAAACGTCCTATCACTTCTTTTACTGCATTGCCACCTATATTCATTCTCTGTAGGTCATGTGTGTTGGAAAAATAGATTCATATTGATACCATATTTCTATTTTTATGTTGTCACTTTCTGCCTCAGTCAATAGACACATTGCCACTTCCCTGCCATGCTCACATAAATTGGGACCAGATGAGACTGAATTTCAATATGGCCCACAACCCTAACTATCATGTAGTGCACTAGACTATTTTTATCAGAAGCACAGGGTGGTGTGTGTGTGTGTGAGCTGAGTGGGGTTGTCTGAGGAGAGGAGGGTACGTTTCAGCAGCAGAGGACCGGCATGTTTACTTTGTAGTGCTGCACTGGCCATTTACTAAACCAAAGCCAGGTGGGCGCCATTAAACAAAGTCGTAAACAGACAACACCGAGACTTTGCAACTGTTTTTGTTCACTCCCTTGCTAGTTGGGCCGACCTAGCCGATGACCAACCACTCTCACTCGCTTTCTCCCTTTCTCATTCCCTCTGTCTTCCTTTTTCCCCCAGTCTGATCAACAAGATTAAACCTGGCATCATCAAGAGGGTTAACAGGCTCTCCACACCCATCGCTGGACTGGTAAGGTCTTCCTCTCTTTTATCCTAAATGTGACTTTGTGCTTCGGATGATGTACCTGGACTTGACATTTTGTTTTAAACATATATTTAGATACAACGTAAATAATACTTAAACACCTAGCCGCAATTCTGTGTCGTCATGACAACTTTTTCACCATGTATTGGGGGCCAAGTCTGTTGAGGGGGTGTGGTAAGATCTGAGAGGGAGCAGAAGGAGATGCAGGAGTTGAGTTGAGTGATGACAGGTCTGACTCATGGCTGCCAATGAGACAGAGGCGTTTGCCTCAGTGGCTTGTCGTTCTTTGTATCCATCCACACTAATAGGCGCAGTGAATGTGGAGCTGTTAGAAAGGCCAGCGGGCACATTGGAGTGCACTCTGAATGTGACGTCTGCCACGCTCAAGGCTGTGTTCAATCAAAACCAGCATCTAAGACAAAACGTCTTTGTACTGGCACGGTGATTCGTTTTTTGATTGAGTGGTGGGAGGTAAGGCAGGGGTAGAGTTCGGTTTAGGTAATTACCTGTTATTGGACCAGCGTTTCTCAATCTTTCAGACAGGCGCTCCTCGAGTACCTTTTTAGGTCTGGCAATGTTTTCAAAATTGAGCAACTTTTGGGCCAAGGCCTTTTGGGTCACAGCGGCTCAGTTGAAATAAATGTTTTGGGAGTGTCTGCATACACGTATACTTGGGAAGTAGAGGGTTGAAAGGCACTACCTTAAACCCATCCCTCACAAAGCTCTCTCTCTTGTGGGTGTAATTGAGTCCAGCTGCCGTGAGGAATTACAGAGAACCGTAACCCAGTGAGTCTGGGTACGTGACGGTGGGCTCAGTAACACTCAACATGTTTGGCAAGACAATGACAAGTTGGCTGTAGGAGAAACAGACCGGCCCAATTTTTGAGGGCTGGATGTAAACAGTAAACAGTATTTGGAGTACCAGGCCATGTACCATCACATCTATGTTATGGCATAAACACACGTTGCTTGTTTGTTTTGGACCATTTAACACATTTAACTGGCTTGACACCTGCTGAGGTAATGAGGTTGAGTTCCTTCTTGATCAGTAGCATTGGCATGGTATTTCTGAGACTTGGATCCAAACCTGAAACCACCTGATCATAAATTCCCCAGCAAACGCAAAAGCTGCTGGTTGGCCCAGGGCTATCGGTTACTTCCAACCACATGGAGAGATGGGGGAAGCACTCCAACTAAAGATTACTCACTCTCAATGCGCTGTGGGAAAAAACTTTTCATCCTGAGTAGTCAGGAGTGTTGTTTCCCTCCCCAAGTAGTTAAGAGTGCTCTGTATCTGTATCTCTCTGCTCTATAAATAGTGACGTGTCTGTTCTTTAAATGGGGGTTTTCAAATCTCAACTCTTGAAATAGTTGGGGGATTTATCTGTGTTTTCTAAAAAAGTTTGTTATCTTAAATCTGAAATGTTTAGGTTTACTTATTTATCTTCTGATAGTTGAGGTTATTAAAGTTGGTGTTAATGCTATACATTGAAGATCTCCACTGAATGTTCCTGGAGAGGAAGGAAAATATTGTTCTTCTACTTTGTTCAACACTACATAAATGCATGTGGAAGAAAAATACAATGGACAAAGAACAAGAGGAATGCTGTCGGTGCTTTTTTGTTTGTAATTTGGATATGACTTAAATCAGCTCCGAATGAAAGCCTCTTTACAAGCACGCCTCATTAACGCTCAAATATGAAAATGTGCTGCCATTATGGTCATTTTTGTCCGTTTAGTTTTGCTTTGTGAACGATTTCACCACTCAAAATCGATACCAGGCTGCAGCTCTGGCAGAATCAAAGCTCGGGGAGGGAAAGGAAAAAAAAACGGAAATCTCTGGTTTTGTGGAATATTTAGCAACATTGGCTCCAGATCCTGGCCTATTCTTTGGTTTCACTTGTGTCCAAGGGAATGTTTCCCATGTCAGCACACTTCTCTCCCTGTTCTATCCCTGATGATCGCTCAGTGAGCTGCGGGTTTGGGTCATGGTTCCCCGGTTCAGGCTGGTTCTGCTTTTACCAGTGCTGGGGAGGAAGCCAGCAGTTGTGTGGTGGGGCAGCCGGCCACATGAGAGGGGGCCTGGGTTTGAGGCCCGCTGGGCTGAAGCCAGAGGGACGGAGTTAAAGATGACTCCATCAGCCTCTGCCCACCGTAAATACAGTGTAATTGACATGGTGCTGGATGTTCCCGCACACACCAACTCCTTGGTGAGTTGAGGCTGTATGAAATAGAAGGTGGAAGGAGATAAACAGACATTTTCATTGGCCCTTCGCTCGTTTAAATGTCTGTGTAATAATCCCTGCAACGACAGGCATTCGACCATGTTTTGTTACAGTGTTTGTGTTGTAGGGGTGCATGTTATGCCTGGATCCGGCTGCTGGGACAGGAGGGTTTTCATGGTGTCTGTTTCAAGAAGAAGGAACATTTTAAGTATTCAATCTCCACTCAGTTTATTGTGACTTGAAGATTTGGAAATGTGTAGCCTGATATTTTAACCGTGGTTTAGCTAGATGCTTGAAGCGTTGCCAGGGGTCAGTTGAGGGTAATTGTAGAGTTCGCCTGTCTCAGACAAGAATCCAGTGGAATAAATAGAATGACCACAATGTGAGCAGTAAGGATGAAGGTCCTGTAATACTAAATCAGACACCTTATGAGTCAAATCTTCCCTTTTCTTTTGTGTGAAATCCGTAAATCAGGGTCCGTCGAGTCCGTATGAGAGGATTAGAGGCTGCCAGATGGGTACAGCATATTTAGCAGGATTATGTGCAGGCACAAGTCAGCATAACATTCCTCCAACATCATTATCTCTGCATGCTCGGAGACGGACTGGGCGGCTTCTAGACTTAAGATTCCAGCTTCTAGTGTTAATATTGCTATTGGTTGGGGATGTTTAAATATCTCTGTGTCATTAACGGCTCTCTCTCTCTTTTGCGTAAATGTTTCAAATGCCGTGATAACATTGTGCCCAGCAGTGGCAGAGGGGTCCCCTTCACAAGGCTGCAGGGGAAGCTCAGCGCATGAATTGGGAGATCAGTTCTCATCTAGGTTTCAACAATGCAGAACTTACGAAGAATACAGAAACTATATATGCACAATACCCCCACTGGATAGTTTATAATCCAGTATTGTCTTGTCAGTCAACAGGTTGCAGTTTGCTGCCTTACCTCTAACTGCACAGTACATACCGTACGCACTGAATAAGGTCATCAACGTCACTGAAGAATGCACATGTGAACTATGTCAAATGATCTTGCACATCATTTAGAGGCGAGTTCCTGTATAATAACTGTGTAATTAAATCAATTCGTCAATCAGTCAGCTGATTATTAGCCAATACAGTCTGCACGCCCTGTTCCATGCAGCTCTGGCAAATTAGATTATCCATCCCATAACCAAAATAAATTGGAAAGAGAAGAGCTCTACTGTGTCATTCTGAGCAAACAGTAGCCCCTCTGCCTCCACCCACAGTTGACTCCCACACAAGACGAAAGGGGGTTTGACCTTTGGCCTCTAGGGGCCCACCGTGACCTGTGGGGCTCAACAAAGCACCGCTTAGGCACAAGCAAAGCTGTTAGGAAGGGATACCGACACACGAGAGGTCAACTCTCTCCTGCCATTTGCTAATAAGCATGTTTGCCGTTTAAATATAGAACTAGCTACCCCTTAATTATTTCAGCCCATGTTGAAGCCATGTGTCATTACATGAAACCCTGTCGGGGGAGCGCTGTCCCGATGGGAAATGCAGATGTACAAACAAGACACTTGGGAGTTCAACAGGAAATATCATAACCCTGGAAATGAATGGTGCCGTGCGGGTGAGATTTGTTGACATGTGCAAGGTGTAATTATAGAGCAGAATGTATCTTCAACACCCTCCAGTGCACTCACTCACATGTGCAAATAATACACAAACAAGCACACACACACACACACACACATATGCAAGCTATAAGCTGATTAACAAAGTGTAGGAAGAGAAACTCTCATTCCACTCTCTGGTCGTCTCCTGTTGCTAAGGGGAAATATTTGTCAGTTTTTGTCACCTGACCTCCTGTTTCGTGGCAACCACATGTCTCCAAAATACTCCAACGCCCGTAGATTCCACAGGTATTCTCCAGCAAAGGGCTTGGCAGGGCGGGGAGGGGAGGGGAGGAGAGGGGAGGAGAGGGGACAGTTTCAGGGTGTGAGAAGAAGGGTGCAGCAGGCAGTAGTGCTGCTGGGTGGTGGCCTTTGCCTTGCATGGTAGAGTGGGTGGGATTTGTGCATAGCTCTGATGTCATCCTTCCTAGTTCTGTTTCTGTCCCCACCCTAGCCCAGCCCACAGGTAGTTGTGCTGCTGTCAGTCACGTCCTGTCACGCAGCCTTCCCCCCCCCCCTGCATGTGTGTTTTTGTGTGTTCTGCATTGTGTCACTTCTTATTTGCTACACACATGCTCCTCCCCGTCCCTCTCTCTCTGTTCTCCAGTCATATGAACTTTGGAAGCAATGAGTTGTGTGCTGTGTCCCTGCCAGAGAATTCCTGAGTGATTATTCTCTGCCTCTGAAGGTGGACAACCCTTCTGTCTGCTTTGTTCTTTGTCCAGGACAACCTAAACGTCTTCCTCAAAGCTTGCGGGAAGCTAGGACTAAAGGAAGCACAGCTCTTCCACCCAGGAGACCTCCAAGACCTCTCCACCAGAGTTACAGTCAAGTAAGTTCTTCTTTGTATGAAGACATTAATTACAAAATAGTGTTTGCAGTACCATTTTGAGTTCCATCCATGCCATCCAAAGAACATAGGCCATCCAGCTCCTTTAGTTGCACTTAGTTGACTGACACATTTCTCAGCTACCGTGCAGTCCACCGATCTGAAGGTGAACTTCTGACTCTAGGTTTAAATTTAACTTTTAGGCTGTATTTCAGTGCATGTGTCTCCTCATGTGCATTATGTTTCATAATAACCGGAGATGTGTAAGACGGTTCAACAAAAGACGTATTTGCTGCTATTTTCAGCATCATGTATTCTTGTCTTGGTAAGCACCTGTCCCTTAAACATGATGGAGGAACCGATCGGTGAAACCACACGAGCCAGAGAGAAGAGAAGGAACAGAAAGAGAAATGATTCCCTGCCTGTCTGCTGCTCTGATCTAATCGTGCTCCACTGGGGAAAGGAATAATGTCCAATCGGATTCACTTCCCTGTGGTGCAGCTTAAACAAATTATGCCCAGTGACATCTGAATAAACAAAAGTATTTCAATACTGTCCAGCTCAGGTTGTACAGATGTGCCTTTCTGATAGAGAGAAGAGAAAGTGGAGTTCAACTTGGGTTAGATAGATGTGCATTAGATTATCTGGCTCCAGTGTTTGTGGTTTCTGTGTTTTTGTCAGTTACGCTGCGTGCTGGGTAGAGACGCATGAGGTATGTTGAACAACCTGTTCGGTTTTTATGCAGGTGTGCCTTTAGGAGGCGGCGAGGTGAGGCAGAGCTAAGAGTGTGGTCCATCCGCTCCGACATGTTCTCTATGGCAGCACACCACAGCAAGCATAAATCAAGCTGCTTCATCAACAGTATTGCCAGTACTGCTGAACTCACAGCTCACAGGCAATCTATAGCAAATCTTCACAAACCACCTCAGGCAGCAAAGGTGTACGCAGCGATGTCATGAAATTATGAGTTTTTCTCAAATGCTCTGTGCCACTCAGCTCCATGTTTGTATGTGTTATTTAATGTTGCTTAATTGTGTCATTATGTTAGTTTTGGCCACACCTTTGAGAAGCTGGCGCAACTTCTAGGATATTTTTTCCCATGATCCACCCCGAGACAGTGGCAGCCACCCTTCAACAACACTGACAATGATGTCGAAACCACAGTCATCACAAACATACACATTTTGTAATATGCACACGTACACACATAGACTCCAACACTCATACAAAGTCTAAATAAACAGCCTTGCCTGACTATTATCATGACACACCCTCTTCCCAGCCCTCACAACAGGGGAGAGAGCAGAGCCGCTGCCCTAAGATACAGTATGATAAAGTAGGATTAGGTAGTATCCTTCATTAAATAATTGGTCTTGGACCCTGTAATCTAACAGCATTATCAGTAATCCCTTTGACATAATACTTTTCTGTGATAGAAAGAGTAAATGAAGAGTTTTGTCAACCAGTTGGAAAAAATTACCACTTTTATACAGTGATTGCTGACATGAAAGTAAAACTAACTGTGAAATATTACTTTAGTTACTAATAATATATATAATAATAATAATAATAACATTTTTGAGGTTGGATAGGCTGTATTTGTCTAAATGGAAATATAGCATTTTTGCATGAAATCTTTTAAGTGTTCTGCAGCAAATCCCACTGCCAGTCTTGTGTTGGGCTGAGTTCAACTCTTTGACCCTCTATCTGGCCTGTGTGAGGGGTCTTGGGCAGAGGGGCCTTACTGGTCTATTAATAGGACCTTGAGGGTCACTTTGAGACACAGGATTGATTGGAATGGTGTCAGGACTCATGGGAGAGGAGCTTTTTATAGTGTGTCTTCTCCTCCCACCGCATTCTCCCCTGTATTGGGTCTTGGGTCTTGGGGGTGTGTGTGTGTGTGTGTGTGCACGCACGCACCTGCCTGTGCACGTGTTGTTAGTTGCGGTTGCACTTTTGTCATTGAACAACCACTCATACAGAGTGGGTCATTAATAGCGGAGTCCATTCACACAGAGGAGGACATGAATAGGTTGTCTTGGATCAGATTGCGGGAATAACACACTGTTGCTCATCTCAACCATCTCTAGATAAACCTGTAGTTACTGTTGCTATGGTAGCGAAGGGAATTATGTTATTCTCATATAGAGCAGGGCCTTACTCGACCTCACTGAGCTAAGTGCTCCTGTCACAAAGCATTCTTATGAGATTAAACATTTTGGGGGCAGTTCAGCCCTTCATGCCTGAAGACAAGCAACCGATAGTTTCATTCACTATTGCTCATCAGCCTAGGCAAATGAGAGACAGAGAGAGAGAGAGAAAGTTGTCTGTGTCAGCTGTCTCTACCCCTGGTGTGCATCCAACCTCCACTCCCTTAAACCCAGTCTGACAGGTGCTCTGCTCAGCTTCTCTGTTCTCAGTTGCAGCAGCAATGTGTTGGCTGTACCTCATCCTGTTGGTATGTTGCCTTTGGCCAGGCCTATTATTCGGTGTTCTTTGGCAACATTGTTTACTTGACATGAAAATGAATTAAGAGGGTACTTTGTGGCACTGAAATCAATGACCTCTCAATGATGTGACGATTGAACGCACATCTGCATGGGAAATGTTGAATTTCTGACGCATTGAAGTAGGTTGCACTTAAGAAGGTGCAGAGTTGAAGGTACAATATAACTAAACCTTTTTTCAGCATGGAATTTGAGTCAAATGTTGGCTGAGAGATCACAGTTCACTTCACAGTAGGCTTTGTAGTCAGGACAACCATAAAAGGTTATTGGGAGTCTATACTGACCTTTGAGCTTTGTTAGTTGTTGTAGGATTGGCTTCACCCACCATCTGGAGTATATATTGCTCTATTGCCTCAACTTAGGCAACCTGTCCCCTGATAAAAGCACTTATCTGTTACTTCCTGCATACTTTCAATATCCAAATTGCCATATAGCATGACAAACTGTTGTGTTAGAAGTAGATAAGAGGGTCTGACAAGACATGATGCTGCAATGTGACTTGTGGTCATCCAGGGAATGTGCTGGAAGATTTCCTCATGTCATCCACCTGTCACAGTACTATATAACCTAGTGCAAACCACCCCACACACACCCAGAAGTGTAACCATACTAAATTTGATTCATCATTGGAGCCTATGATTCACCAGCTACTTTGGAGCAACTCAATTTCTAGCAGCTGCTCAGGAAATTAGAGCATTTAAGTGCTGCAGATGAATCATGGCATCTGGACCAGTAGCATAGAAGACTACTCTATTTTATCTTAAGCCACTTCCTCTAGACCCTGCTTTTGGCTGGCATTTGTAATCCAACAGCAACAGCATGGCGTCCTGAGCTGTTGTGAAGGAAAAGCCTGAAAAAGTTTGCCTCTTATGCTTGACCTCTATGAATCTTTTTAATGAGTCACATTTCTCACAGATCTAATTCTTGAGGGGACTTTCTGGCTTAGAGGACCGAAATTGCTTGACACTGAGGAAGCACAGTTACACCACAGCACACTATGTTGCTAGTCCCTGAGGAATTCACATGCTTATTCAGCTTTTTTTCAGTGCGTGAGCTACGATAACCCCAAGACATGGTATAGGCTAAGATAAAGCTTCCTCAGCCCTATCTTTACCTGCTGAAGTTAAGATAGGATTACAGTATATCTGATCCCAGATGCGTGGTGATGAATGACTTATACAGATCTTGTTTAATTTGGATGGCTTGGAGCTCTGGCTATGAATCAGCTTCCGCTCTGTGACCTCCAGTAAGTGGCAGAACAAATCCCCCACTGAGAGGGGTTCAAAGTCTCACTGGTGGCAGCCATTTGGTTGAGCAAATTATTGACATGGGTTGAATACTCGCCAAGCCAAAAATAAGGAACTGCACAAGATAGGTAGGTAGATCAAAAATGCGTCGTCATTTGAGGAATTTGAATGACCCTTGAATGACAATGAATAAAAAGGAGTGGCTGCGTGGCATAATAACTTGATTTCGATTATGCAACAGCATCCCTGGCTGTGGATCAAACCGACTGTTTGAACTGCCCGGAGGAATGTCTTAATCCCACACAAAATGTAATCGACCAGCCGTTGGTTATCAGAATTTATTCAACAGCGGCATGCCAGTCTCGTTGCACCTCACGCATGTGTCTGCTGTTGTTTAACTTATTACTCTCACTGTGACAAACCTTTGAACAGAAAAAGAGACACACCAACGGCCCTGTCTGTTAGCATTTGGGGTGTGGTTCACTGTGCTGGTTTGGTTTCATGGCTTAATATATGGCACCGCCGTCACTTCTCGTACAGTGGTGTGTGAACTGTGGGCAGATTGTGAAACCAAACGAGTGATGATGGTGAACGGCCAATAAAGTCTCCGCTCCATGGTTACGGCCCTGGCTGTAAACGGCCAACACAAGGGCTATATTTGTGCTCCCCAGCTAACTGGAGAGAGAAATGCCAGCCTCTCCCTGTTTCCCCACTCACAGTAGCCACAGTGTCTCTGATATGTATGACACAATGATCACCAACACTGTCTCACTCACAGCTGATTCCTTTAATGAAACTTTCTCCTTGCGTTTGGCGTCTAAGCTCAGCTCCGCTCAGCTCAGCCGCGAGTTCACACAGGGTGTCTGTGGCTTTGTGGTTGGTTCTGCGGTATTTGATGTAAGAACGTGGACGGAGGACATTCCATGTATTGAATGCAGCAGAGCAAGTGATCTTCATGGCAGAGGTATGCTTGTGAAAATGCACACCCATTAATTTAAGGCTTTGTCATCGGGTTGGTGGGAGGGCTGTTTTTGTTGGGACATCACTCCAAGTTGTTATCCAGCCATTGTCCCTTTCAGTGCTATTGTCTAAAATAAGGGCTTGGCATGGCTGGCTTGAACTGATGAGTTACTGGCATTGCATGATCTGACACTGCAGGATGCGGTTTCACTCAGCACAATTTGTTCATCTATTCAATCTAAATATATTGTTCTGCTTCTGTTACAGCCTTAGTCAGAAGGCCACTGTGTACTGATTGACTCATTTGGCATCATCATTTCCTTATGTCAAGACGTCATTTGTCTAACATTTGAATAGTGGCCTCAGTTTCTTCGGTAGTGTGTGTGCGCGTGTGTGTTCGTCTAGGTACAACACACTCTTTGACTTTTTCAATCAAATTTATTTGAAGTGCGTTTAACAGAGAAGTGTCAAGAGTGAGTGACTATAAATAAAGCAAAGAGGCTAAAGTACTAACAATCATATCAATCAGAACCATATTATATTATCACATCATGTTATTGTTGTTTTAGACAATATGTAGTAATTGAAGCAACAAATATGACTAACAGACATCAATATTTCAGCTGTTGGCTGCCAGGTTGGCTGTTGGCTATGATGTGTGCCTCTGCAGCAGAAGATTAAAGACCCTTCTCAGAGAGCATGGGTGTCCCTCTAAGGAACCGAACGGCGTAATGATGGTAATGGTATCTTTACATTTCCACTGGAGGTGGAAAGAGGAAGGATGAAGGATGAGGGATTGATTGCCTGTAACCCTTTGACCTCTGCAGGAGCGTGGTGATGTGAAAGCCTGTGTAAGCATGCAAACGCCTCGCCTCGTGACGTAAATGATGGACTGTTGGACGTGATGAGACGTTTCTGTTAATTTGTCAAGCGGAGTATCCTGTCAGAGCACTGCGTATCTCCCGGCGGTGAAGGTGCAAAAAAGGTGTAGGGAATTGAGTTGTTTTCAGACACTATAGGACAAACCTGCTGACCTTTGCGATAACCCTTGCTTAATAACAAAGGTCGGTGACTCTTTTGTTTCGGCCCTCTGAGGTGCAAACAACCCTAACGAAATCAAAATGACCATGATAAATATCTATTTATGGATTGAATTTCTATGTAGAATTGAGTGTAATGTATAAACTAAGATTGGTGAACATGTGGGCTATTCAGGTTGCCCTCATAACCTCCAGGAACCATAGATAAACATAAATACAGTCCTTTTCCTGTCCACACATTCAATCTCAAAAAGCTGATGTGATTATTATCAGTGAGCCCATGACAAACTACTGCACAGAGGTCAAGATGCTATCCGTAGCCGACTGTATCTGCAGCGTGTATCCGACTCCAGTGACGTTTTTGATGATTCCCCTCATTCATATGAGCGCTCAGCTGATGCAGGCAGGCTATAGCACAGCACAGTCCTGAGGCTCTGCAGGCCAGAGAATAGGCCTTTGTATCCTCTGTCCTGTTCGGCTCTTACCGCTAACCATAAATTAGCATTAGGTAAGCAGGTGCTGTGGTAGTTTGGTCCACAACTCCCTCTCTCTGGAAGTAGGCTACCACAGCTATAATTGTAAACTTTGTGACTGCGTTCCAAGCCGCACAAGAGAAGGCATTTTTTTCTCCCACCTCTTTTAACGGGCCCATAAATCTGCAAGATGTGGAATTTGTGAATTTCCATTTCAATTTTCACTTGATTTAGCACGTCTGACCCCCCTGGTGTGATATGACGTATGTCGGTGGAAAAAGGGATGATGGGATTGGATTGTTCTGCCCATGCTGTCGTCTCCCTGTTCAGTAGTCCCCATCTAAGCAACGACTATGATTTAAAAGAATGAAAATGATGTGTTTAATTATACCTTCCTGCTGTGTTCCCTCCTCCTGAGCCAAGGAGCCTGCAGGAATCTGAACATTTTTGATTGACAGCCAGGCGTCTCGGAGCAGGGTGTTCAACACATTCTCTGCAGGTGCTCTCGGTCGTGCTAGTTAGATTGCATGATGGGAAGGGGCCATAGGATACCCAAGTTCTCGTGGGTAGAGAGAGATGTGTGACTATTGTATTACCAGGGGAATGTGTAGCACGGGAGATGTGAAGCAGGACGTACTGTATATCTCCCTCTGTCACTGTGGCGATCATGCTTGTGTCGCCTTTTATCACAGTTTATAGGCACTTTAAAAATAGCCTTGATACCCTACAGTGGGTCCAGGTAACAGTTGTTGAGAAGTAAATCTCAGGCTAGCGAGTTAAGACTGAGCTTTGTTGATGTAGCTTTTGAAAATGAGCCGCCATTTTCCTAGGAAAGTGATTTACTGACAGCCGGGTCAACAGCCCCGACCCCAAAATGATGACTGAACTTCTGTATAGCCTGGGTAACATTCTTGGAGGTGTTTGCCTAATAGCTAATAGAGGAGCCTTGTTTGCCATTCAGATGATGAATTAGCAAATATTAGTTCTATCAGCAGCTCAGAGTCAGGAACTAAAGCTCTTTTTGTGTCCCTGACCTTTAACCTTCAAACACTGATTGTGTTTATGGTTGCATGATTTAGTGATGATTGTAAAAATAGTACTCTCTCCAGTACCCACATGTAGCAGCTGCTCTGCATCTGCAGTGCTTTTCAATATGGCTTGCAATGATTTTGTGTGTGTGTGTGTGTGTGTGTGTGTGTGTGTGTGTGTGTGTGTGTGTGTTTACCCTCAGCCTTTTGTGTTGTTGTTTGCGGCAGCAGTATGGGTGATTCAAGGGCTGGCAGTAGTCTGGATTGTGCTCTCAGTTTCCAGCTCTTTCACTGCCGAACACAGAGACCTAAACATGCCCTCCATTCTTTTATTGTCATTTACCCGGCCTTTCGGCGATAAACCTCACACGTGCACGTCTCTCCTCTGTTCTCTCTCACAGGCGTCAAGAGACCAACAGGAGGCTGAAAAATGTGAGTGGAAAACTTAAACTGTGGAGGGTTTGATTTGTTGGCATGGCAACCAGAAATGAGGCTGAAACATAACTTGACTTCACTTCTGTGCTGGTGTGGTGTATGATCTTACAGGTGTTGTAGATCCTTGTTGGTATTATAACAGGTTATTCCACTGCACTACAAAACACTATGTAACCACATCCGTAGAAGCCACCCGTTTTGCCACACGCTTTATCACTCTTTTTTCATGATTTATTTTTTCATCACTGTTTGCTCATCCTAAACTTCCATTGTTTTCCTGCATTTTGCTATCGCTATTTCAGCAAATTCTATGTGTAAAGTAAGACCAGAAACATCACACAGCTGACACACAATGCGGAACCGGATCATGTGTAATGTGGAACCAGCATTGTTGATGTAGTGGTGCTTGTTTTTCTCGGTGCAGTACACCGATGCCGCCTAATACACACACAAACAGTAGCAGAGTATTCTGGACGGGCCTGGAAACAAGAGCATAGCACCGGGTTATATGACCCTCCGTCAGAGCAGCGCTACAACTATTATAACAATCAACAGCTTTAGCACTGCACAAAACGTTCATCACAGAGGGTAAGCTAAATGATGCATTGAGTCTGCTGCATTACTATTAGTCTCTAGTATTACTCAGTTCAATAAATATGGCTGCTGAACATGACGGACAGGCCTATTCTACTGTTTTGTCTATTTCTATCATTTCTAATAATTTAATTTCTATGTATGAGTATAGTCTATACATTGCGTATTGTGTGATTTTGTAATAAGCTGCGTCTTTTCTTCCCCCCAGGTGTTGATCACCATTTACTGGCTGGGTAGAAGGGCTCACTGTGACCCAGTCTATGATGGACCTTACCTAAATATCAAGGCATTCGAGGGATTATTGGGCACGGCACTATCCAAGGTGAATGGCCCCCACACTGCTGTAAACTCGTAATGATCCCATGGTACAGTTAGTTCTCTCTTATGTATGCTGCCATGTAACAAAGGTTTGATTATTCTGTGGAAAGCGGGAATAGCTTGAATGAAATCCTCTTTTACAGCCATTGCCCGGAATATTTCTGTATCCTTCTTGGTATGTAGACTATGTGCCTAAGAGTGAATGTGATAGGCTGAGGGGCCTCAGATTGCTGACCACTAAAACCACTAAGTTAAGTCATAAATGATCCGATCCCTTGACTCAGCTATTTTAATCTTGTTTACAGCAGGCCGCACAGTTCACATAGTTATGTATTTGGAAATAGCTGCTTCTTTTTCCTGAAGAAGCCCCATTTTGTCATCCCAATGTTGAATTTGACACTTTGTTTACACTTAGATTTATAGGTGGCAGTAAGTTACACCCCTATAATTCAAGTGGCTACGGGGATTTTCGGTAATAGTAGTTGGTTGCAACATGTCTTGTACGTTAAGCTTTGTTAATCCAAGTTCACTGGGGCAGAGTTAGGCTGGGCTTAGTTAATGGTATTGTCTGCCAGGATTCAAGGGATCACAGAGCTGAATATTATTTAGACTTTGAAAGTGACTGACGAGTTTTTGCATGTTTGTAACCACGCTGGTTAATGTGGCTCCAGGGCTTGCTTATGTGTTTATACAATGCCCCTCTTTTTGTGCAGTAAACACAGTCATCAAAGATGCACGGATCACAGCACTGTTTGTTTCCAGTGAGATGGTAGTGAATAGAAACAATGAGGTATTCCACATAAACTGCAGCATGTGTTGCCCTCCTAGACCGCGTACGAGCGCATGTGTGCTGAGGGTGATTCTGCAAGAATGAGCGGCCTGACGATACAGAATTCACACTCCACCTGGGAGATCTCTCACTTACATGCGCCACACACACACACAGGAGCTAAATACTGGAATTGGCACACACTACTAACTGAATGTGTGTGTGTGTGTGTGGCAGGCTCTCGAGGAGTCGTCCAGCCACAGAGGCAGCAACGTCAGAGACAGTGGTTTTGGAGACAGCTGGTACTCGGAGCGAGAGGAGCTCTTCCAACTGAGAGGAGGAGGAGTAGGAGGAGGAGGACACAGGAGAGACGACTCCCTGGATAGCCTGGACTCTCTGGGCTCTCGACCCCACAGCATCTCATCTGACACCACCCTTAAAGGCAGCAGCGAGGGTATGAGCGCACACACACGCACACACACACATGCGCACATCTGACAAAACTTGCGAGACACTTTGTTGTTCTGCTTTGTCTTCAGCAGTTCTTGTAGCCTCTTTCTTCATTGAAATCTGGCACTGACATGAGATGCCATGGTGTGGTTTCTTCAGTGTTATCGAGCTTAACTCTCGGATTGAGCATGTTGATGCTGGACATGACCTTGTTAGCAACAGATTATGCTCATTAGCCGAAGTGTTCAGGCTCTCTCCAATTATATCTCTGCGTGAAATATTTATGATTCAATTTGTCCGTCTAGAACTTCAAATATTTGTGAATAGGGAAGATATGCCGGATCGGAGCCAGAAAGTGGACTCCCATTTGTGAAAACAAATACTTATTGCCATCTAGTGGTATGTTATTGTAACTGAGAACCTTTGATGAAAATTCACCGTGCTCGAGGAAGGAGAGAAATATAAACATCAAAATCTTCCTGTGATTCTGTTTCATGATGAAAGTGGAGTGTGCTTTGGGAGAGCTGGTCAGTAATTAGAGAGGGGCTAGCCCCCCTGTGTGGAGGCCAGTGAGACATTCCTCAGCCCTCTACACAGGCCTGTAAATGAGGAGGCCTCCATTCCCCACCCAACACCCCTCTGTTACTGCTCCCAACTCATGCCAGGAGACACAACACGCTCCCCTCACTGGACCTCTACTCTCTTCCCCTACTCTCACCCCACTTGTCCTCTTACCACTTCACAGCCATTATTGCAGAGCGGCCCTCTTCTTCCTCAAAATTGCTTCTCCTTTTTTCCCCACTTATCGCTCATCATCCCTCATTTGCCATAATCTATCTTACATCTGTTTGTCTTCCCTCCTCTCCTCTCCTTTCACAATGTCCTAGGTTGTTGCAGTGACACAGAGGCAGACTCTGTCTTCAGGATGGCCGAAAACAAGGACTCTCTCCATTACCGCCGTTCGCTGGTCATCACACCCAAGGCCACCACCCAGTTCAACCAGTTCCTGCCCAGCAAGGACAAGTCTTCGGGCTATGTGCCCGCTCCGCTAAGGAAGAAACGGGCTGAGCGCCACGAGGACAACCGGCGCAGCTGGGCCAGCCCCATGTACACAGAGGAGGATGGCACGTTCACCAGGTACCGTTATACTAGACATGACAGTACACGCATGGTGTATAACGCAGGGAGAGCTTTATCATGTCCTATACTTCTTTCTACAAAGCAGCTAAGCAGAGAATCTAGAAGTGTGGCGTTCATACCCAAGTCCCTGGTTTGTAATGCACTTACCTGATGCTTACACTGTGGTTTTTTTACCCTCTCCTCTCCCGCTGTTGTTGGTGTTGGTGGTGTTGTTGTATTGTCTGTGTATGCTCCACTGTGGTGTGATCTGTGGCGGTGATTCACTGTGACCGCTCTCTCAGTGAGTCGAGGCTTTCTTCCGACTCCCACGACAACGGACGAGTATCCCAGAGTTGCGTGCCTGCAGCTCACCTGCAGTGGGCGTACGAGTATGAAAGTGGCAGTGACTCTGACACGGACCGACCGGACCCCGATCTGGTTCTGGACGACCTGGCCAGCAGACGCTTCCACAGCCCCTCCCCTGCTCCCCCCACCAACTTTGCCCTGCCCATCAGTCCCGTGCCAGGGGGAAGGGTGTCTGGGGAGAGAAGGGGCTCCTGGCCCAAGGTCACTATGACTCCCAATGCCCCCCTTCAGCAGAACGTGACCTGCCTCAGGTCAGAGCAACACAAAGCAAGAGGGTGACTTTGATGTGCCTGCCTGATGAAAGAGCAAATTAGTGCTTCTCTTGCCCTCAGTTTGCATGGTTACGTTTAACCATGAGCAACACCTTTGGTCGTAGTGTGCTGCTTCTAACAGAGCTCGTCATTTTTCAGTTTGCTTTCTTTTGGTTGTTTGATTGCCATTATATTTGTTGGTTTCTGTTTTTATTTTAATTTAGGCTTCCGCAAATCTTTCTTTGCCCCTTTTTGAATTGGATGAGCTGTAGTGAGAGATATGCAGACAGTGACAAACTTCTTAAAGGGACTTTTTTGCCTCTTTGCAGTTTGAGTTTGGTTTTGCGGTTGCGTTGTTTTCCTAATCCATGCGTGCCTCTCCTTGGAGAAGTGTTGTGCTCAAGGAACAGGCTGCGTGCTCCTTGCTGTGTGCCTGGTGTGCTGTGCTTTGCCGATGAATACTTTTGACGAGTGTGATTGGCTGTCTCTCTTGAGCAGCAGTGAGGGCTCCGTGAGGGTGGACCAACGCCGACCCTTGTCTGCTGACAGCCTGTTCAGAGAGATGTACGATGACTCTGAGGATGAGGATGATGAGGTGGGCTATGCCGACCCCGTCCAGGATGATCTCTATGCCCGTAAGGTGGGCCTGGCTACTCAGTCTGCTGTGCCTTATGACAAGTTCTTACCCAAGTTCTGGACACCCGAAGAAGACATTCACATACAGAAGATCAAACTGGGCTCTCAGAAGAGACCTTGGTACAAGAAGATGCAAGGCTTCAGGTGTGTGAGGACATTAGAGTCCAATGTGACATTTCCTCTATCTGCGTAGCTTGTTATCATCAGACATATATGCTTTACATACTCAAAGTAGCTGTCCATTAAACCATCCAACCAGTGTAAAACACATCATCATTCCTCAATGTTGGAGTTTATTCCCCAATGTAATTGCATAGTCCTTCCTTGCTTACTGTATATTCCTCTTTTTCTGTCTGACACACTTGATGGATATTCTCTCTAGAGCTAATGCATGCCATATTAACCCTGATCATGAGACATAACTTATTGTTTTGACCCAGTTAGATCTTTTCTACTGCTGTTCACTGCATTTTCTGTATAAATTCTTCCTATCTGACCTGTTTTATCCCTTCTTTCTTTTCCTGTCTCCTGCCCTCCAACTTCCCCTTCTACCCTCTCTCTTTTTCCTGTCCCCTTCTCTTCCTCTATCCCGTCGTCCACGGCTGTAGCCTTAAGAAGCCGGGCTCTTCCTCAGACGATTCAGACTGTGACATCAGTCCTTGGCTCTCCTCCGCCCCCTCCCCCTCCGGCCCCTCTCCCTCTCACTCCCACACACCTGAGGCCTCCGCACACACCACCCTTGTTGTGGGGAAAAGGTCGATACAGCTGCATGATTGTGACGAAGCAGGAATGTTCTAGAGCATCCAGATTTCATGGGAGAAATATAAATGGCTCCTATCAGGGCAGAATTTCTGATAAGCTGCTCCCTAACATACTAATGGAAAAAATATAGTCAAGGTACTGGAATTGCCCTAACAAGCCTGATGAAGCAGCTTGTGTGCACTGACCTTAGTGGAATATAGACTGTGTGTCAGCATTATCCTATTTTTATTACAGCCCATTATAGACAAGCCTGCTTTATTTTATAGCAACTAGCATAGCTAGTTAGGATATTACTGTTTGAATCAAGTATCACTACCTTGGCTGCTCATTTTATAGCTTCCTCCTTTTCTTGCTCTTTCTGTGATCTAGTTCACCTGCATGCACTCATCACCTTTCCATCCTTTTCTTTCTCTCCTTTTGCCCACCCTCCAGTCCTTATATTCAACCACACACTACCCCCCAGCTCCCCAAGCCCCCTCAAATAGAGTGCCCCCCTCTGGTGTTTGCCCCAGTGGACCCTACCTCAGGTCCCAGACTGGTCAAATGCGAGAAACGACCCCTCCTGGGGCGTCAAGACCCCCTGGAGCCCCCAGACCCCTTTGATTATGAGAGCATTATCCCTGACCTGGAGAATGATGACATGTTTGCCAGGCGAACCCAGGCCTTCCAGTCCAACACAGACCTGGTGATGATGAAGACTCGGCTGTCTGCCAAAGGTCCCTCGCGTCGTCACTACAGTTCCGAGCCGGAGCTCAATATTGTGACCCAGCCGCTTCGCCGCGGCAGCCAAGAAAGGATCCAATTCCCCGACATCGAGCGGGATGATGTGGTCTACCGTAAAGTCAACCCCCATCAGGCTCAGCTGCAAAGGTCACTCTCTGGTGCCCCTGACCACTATGCCCCCATGCCCATCCCAGCACCCTGGGCTCTGCCTCCGAATCTCCAAGCCAGACTCCTGTGCCCCCCATGTCCTTTGACCCAGGAAGCTGCCGCAAAGAAACAAAACCAGGTTGAGAACGAGATACACCCCACCACTGACGACATGCTGGTCCGGAAGCTCGGGGTTTCTTCTAGTCAGGGTCAGGGTACACTGAAAGGTCCATCAGCCAATCACATGTCTCCCTCAGTGCCACCTTCCTGTAACGAAGGTGACCTGCAGAAGTGGCAGGCTATCAGGGAGGCCAGTCGGCTAAGGTATAAGAAGAGGCTTATGGTAGAGAGGTTAGCTTTTCTGAAGTCGTAGGAATGGTTGGATGTCACAGTGCCTGTAGGTTGTGTATTTTATTCTTCCATTTTCATCCCTTTTTTCATTATTTCTGTGAGAGTTCATTGGTGCCATTTCACTCTTGGAATATATTGTATCTGATGTTGAAGTGGCCTACATTGCACGTTGATGTACCTTGTGATGGATTGGTGCTAAGGCCGCCATAACCGCAGATGGGAATCTCACACGACAAAGTACTTCCTCCTGAAAACTAGGTGCCTTCCACATTCACTGGAGCAGTCGTGACTATTTGAACGCAAATACCAGTGGAGGAAATGTAGTGAAATGACCTACAGCACCAGCTTTATTGATGCTTTCTTGTTTTAAAATGTTTGTTGTTACCTCAGAATTCAAAGAAGATGATTTACCAATCAGGTAGATGGTGTACAATGCCTTTCCATTATGTTATACTGTGCAATAGGAATATGGTATTCTGTACAACAGCAACACAATGGTTTAAATGCAAAGACAATATTAGATGGCCTTACTGTACA
Organism: Hoplostethus atlanticus; assembly: GCA_034670405.1. Classification (NCBI taxonomy): domain Eukaryota; kingdom Metazoa; phylum Chordata; class Actinopteri; order Trachichthyiformes; family Trachichthyidae; genus Hoplostethus; species Hoplostethus atlanticus. Next base: position 2,732,187 of record JAXDDX010000024.1, read on the forward strand.
CCATACGCTTCTGCTGCTATGTTTTGAAGTGTTTTTTATGAACAAAAGTGCATGAATTCTCTGACAGCATCGACCAAAATGATGAAGTATATTATCAGCATTGGTAAACAAACCCACATTTTGTTTTGTTTTTCTTTTATTGGACTGACTTTGCTTCTGGATGGAACAAGTTTATCTAAGCTTAATAAAGAAAACCACAGACCTAACGATTTTGTGATGGAATGCATTGAACCGGCCATCGAATGACCTCACCATAGCACCTACATGTGTTTTGACCGGAGCACAATGTTATTTCCTCTCAGCGAAGGGAACTTCACACTGACATATAAAGCTGACAGTGCAAAGGGCAAGGTGGTGTAGAAGGGTTCAAGACTGAGTAATAGCCAAATATAACCCGGGGCATGTCCTGAGCACACTGCACCAAGCAGTCATTAAATATGAGAGAGGACATGGAAGCCTGTAGAAATTCCCCATAGCGCTGTAAGAAGATGAAAGTTGTCTCCACGGTAACATCAAAACAAATCTATACCGCAGTGTTCGTACATGACACACACACACACACACACACACACACACAAAGCAACCATTTAACCTGAGTCAAGGCCAACTTCAATAACGTCATCTTGGAGTCGCTAGAAAAACCCTATTGTAAAAAGACATCAATCCAAAGATGTCTAGTCACCTTCCCAGCCAAATAGCAGGACAAGGAAAGGTGATACAGTAGTGTAAGCCTACTATACACACACTCTGTCCTCTTCGACATAGAAAGTGAACACCAAGGGAATCATGTCTTGGGTCTTTACTGTCTGCGTTTACTTTGGAGTTGAGCTGATAGGAGAGTCACTCATTGGCCTTAGGAGGGACGCCGTGCTCTTGACCCTTAATTACCCTTAATTACCCGTAATAACAGTCCAGTCTCAGACACACCGACAGAGGCCAGTCTGCAGAGGTCTGACTTTTTTTTGTCTGTGGTTCTCTTTGGTTTCCTAGACTGCCCCAAACGCGCGACGGTAGCGACGGGTGAGTTGATACGTGGCCCCAGGAATGTGGCAAGTTTGCATTTGCTCTGCCCTCTACAGTCGCACCCCCGCTGCCTCCTGCTTTTGTGTTGTTGCTCTCACTCTCTAGCTGCTAAACGCTGACACAGAACATTGTGGATTGTAAGGCACAGGGCCAAGTCAGGGTGGGGTGGTGGTCGGGGGGGCGGGTTGCATTGCTCCACAAAGCTCTATTGACAAAACAACAAAGTGAAGTGAAAGAATGCATACAATACTAATACACTGGGTCATCTACCCAAACTGTAGTGTGTCCCACTGAGAGTTATGAGAGAGTGGTGATCCAAGCTCAGTTTATAAAATCTACTGATAGCAATATGAGGCACGTATAAACCTTTACAGGTGAGTTGAAACAAAGCTTTGAATGACTTTGCTGTTTTGCATGAAGGGGATGGCTGTGATGGCTGTGGATCCAGTGCACAGTCTTTCTAACCCATTAAGCTTAAACCTGCTGCAGTTTGTTGTGGTTCGCCTGTGTGCTGTGTTTACCTACTAACACTCGGGCACAGGTAAAACATTTAACCCGACTCATTTTCATCCTCAGTGCCAGGTGGAACACATTTTGACACTGAAAATATAGGCCATGTTATTGTCCTTCAGCTTGTTTGACGTAATGGTAAGAAATGCATGCTGTAACTGGAGTGGAATTCATTCAACTTTGCGTAGAACAATCTGCCACGAAATGCCGACTTTACACCCCCTGCACCTCTCACGTGAACTGTGGCTAGTCCTCCTGGTGTTTTCAACTTTCTCTCCTGTCTACCCTTCCTCTGTCTCGCTGTCCACAGGAGCAAATCAATGGGCGACATCCCAGTGGACCCCGCCGTGGTGCGGCAGGTTCGCTACGAGGAGTTGCAGAAGCATCGTGAGCAGGTGACGGAGAGTGAGGGCAAGTGGCAGGATGTGAGTACCACAGACACGTCCACCACACGGCACCCCTCTAGGGCAGCTGTTTGCTAATCTTGTTACTCTAAACTGAAAAAAAATGACCCGTCTTTTCACTTTCACTCAGTAAATATCTGAAAGCTGACTCCGCGACAGGGAGCGTGCAATTTCCAACATAGATGACATTGAAGTGGAAAGTGAGCGCATTATCTGCGGGATCTGTTAGAGCAGCAATAAGGAGAGCAGGTGTTGTGCTGCAGCCTGTGGCCACGGGGTGAAAGGAGAGCTGTTTAGACAGAAGCCAGAGAAGGAGATAGACACTGACTGGAGCAGCACTGCCCTCTGGCTATGGGCTGTCCTCATTTCCAAGTCACAGTATGTGTGGTATCATCACATAAAAAGTATTGTTTTGATGTAATGTCTAAGATAGAGAGCCTAGGATGCAATTTATTAGACCGAATTTATGAAAAAATGCTGACATAACAAGCTGGTTTATTATGTATATAGTGAAAATATGGTGCGACATTATACCTGAAACGTCATTTTCAAAGAACTGTAGTGGTCCAGTTTTGAAGGCCGTAGATCCCAAACACGTCCTGCGCATTAGGTACTTCTCAGGTAGAATCATAAAAATCCTATTATCCACATGTAGTTGCTATGAGAGTGATGTGTGTCCCTCGGCAGTCTGATTGAATAGTGTCACGGTAAAATAATGGAGTCTTAAAGTAGCATTTAGGTCACGCACAGTCCCTAATACTCAGGGGACGTGAGCCGGGAGGAGCCTAAAGCACACAAATAGAGCACCTTCAAATGTAGTCCTCTCTTTCTTTCTCTCTCCTTCTCAACGTCACTCCCTTCAACTGTACGGTCGCAAACATGACACATGCATTTTGTCTATATTAGGCGAATTAGTCGAGTGAGATGGTGGGATGAGGTGATCTGGGCTTGTTTCTCTGCAGGACCTGACCAAGTGGAAGAACCGGCGCAAGAGTGTCAACTCTGATATCGTGAAGAAGAAAGAGGAAAGGGAGCAGATTGAACAGATCACGTACACCAACAGCTCCCGAAGGTCCAAGACCTTCAAGGAGATGCAAGAGGAGAGGTGAGGAAAAAGACGCACCTGGTCTGGTATTTGGTGTAGTGCGGGGATAAAGAGGATGGTTGAGTGTACTGACTGACAGGTAGATGCAATACTGTATGTGTGCTATTTTTTTGCTCTGATCTGATTTTCTTTTCTGAAAAGCTGCAAACATCCTAAATGATTTGCTGTTTAACACCAGTTGTAATAGAAATGCATTGAATTTGTTTTTTCATTTATACTGTTTATTGAGCCTCTGATTACACCGTCTATAACAGTCTGCATACAAAGTTTGCAGTAGACACCGGATCCTGTAGTGAGTGAATGAACTAACTCTCTCTAATTGTGTCTTTAGTCAGTGTGAAAGTGTAATCTTATCATGGCTTACAACCTGTCTCCCCTTTTTCTTTCTGCCCCACCTCCCTCTACCCTCTCCCTTTCAACCTGTGTTCCTCTTTCCACTCTCTTCCCATTCACTCTCCCCCCTCCTCATTTCAACTCCTGCTCCCCCACCCTTTGTACTTGTCCCCTGCATCTCCCTAATACGTTTCCCTTTTATACTCCTCATCCTTTATTTTACCCGTTACTGTCTACCCTACCCTTTTCTCGTCTCTCCCTTTATCCCATTCCCTGCTCCTCCTCTGTCCGGCCCGTAGAGAGAACAGGGAAAAGAATCGTCTCGGATCTCACTTGAACGAGGACGACGTATTCGACAAGCCTGTCATTTCCCCACGTACCCGCAGCCTTTCTGCCAGGAGCTACACGATCGACACCCCCTACTCCCAGTCAGACCGCTTCCCTGCCACCTCGGTGCCCTCTTTGAGAGAGGAGGACCCCCCCCACCGCTGCCCCGGCTGCTGGCAGGGCCGCTTCCCCTCCCACCTCACGAAAGGTTGACATTGTGGACAGTGACGCCACTGCCGGTATCACTACCACCACTTACACCAGCCATAGCGCCACCCACGTCCCCGACTCTCTAACAGCTGCACCCATGAAGAGGAACCCCAGCCCAGCCAAGACAGAGGAGACCTCCACCACCGTCTCCTCGTCCAGCTTCCTCCAGAAGGCGCCCGAGCCAAGGCGCCCATTGGCGGGCACGCAGACTGAGGCGAAGACCTCCTACTCTGGTTCCCTGTACAAACAACCACAGTACAACTCGATGGAACCCAAACCTCCCGGGGTGTCTCGGGTTTCTGCCTCCCTCCCCAGGAGCTACCAGAGATCGGATAGCGCACGTCTCACCTCAGTCGTCACGCCCAGGCCCTTCGGGACCCAGTCCACCGGCATCACCTCCCTTCCCCGGGCCTTCACAGTGAGTACTGGACTGTTCTACCGCTAAATACACCCTGTACCCGTGCAGCGCGTGGGGCAGAAGGACGTCTAGACGTCTAGAGGGCAGGATGTGTTTATATGGCAGTAGGAAAACCGGTCTCTTACAGTGTTATCTATTTGGAGTACATCAGAGTCTCTCACGAGTCAGATCTGATTACTTTGTTAGTGAATAATGGATGAAGCTTATGTTTTTATATTACTCACTTAGTGGAGCTGTTATTTTCAGCCTTCACTTCTAGCCCTGTTACAGTAAATGATAGATGATACATACTGTTTCATTATGTCAGAGGCAATAATTGTCAAGTTTCTTCAGTGAGTTGGTGTCAGTCTGTCAGGTTGAGACGTGATATGGTCCTGTCACTCTTAAAACAGTTCAGGTTTCATACGCACTTCTGGGAATCGACCCGCACATTTACCGAGCAGGCTTCCACATGCATTCGTCCTTAAGAGATTAAAAGAGATCGTTTTGTACAATCAGTTCTTCATTCAGGTTTGTTTTAAATGTGCGTTCCACTCCCTTGTACTTGAGCGTTGACCTCCGCCGCTCCACGTTCACCCCCCGACAGATGGATGACTCTCACAAGCGCGTGAACGGCGACGCAGACGTTTCTAAGAAGTCGTCCGTGCCGAGCCGCTATCACCAGTTCATGATCTCTGAGGATGAGGCTCGCTCCCACTCCAGCTCGGCCCACAGCAGCGAGGATGAAGAGGAGGAAGAGGAGACGAAAAAGAGCGTCGCCCCTACTCAGAGCATCTTGCCTGTGACTCGCCAGGTCAAGAGTGAAGCTGCAGTCACCCCTGCTCCAACCAAGGACACCAACCAGGTACTGACAAAACAGATCAGTTTTAATCTACGGGCTATATTACAACCACATCCAAGAATAAAAATGTGGACACTGTCAAGCATTGTATTTTTAGCTTTGTAAGTGAATACTCCCTAGTGCTGCAGTGAACCCTGCTTGGTGAGGCATCATGAGATTGCATTTCCATGTGGTGTTTCATTGTAATAACAAAAAGGCAACTTGGTTAAATAAAAGTATATGACTATAGGAGCGTGGCTTGGCTTCTAATCAACAGCCATAAATCATTCATACAGAGAAACAAGGGTTTCTCTATTGCCCTGGTGTTGGAGCCCAACCAACACAGGCCTGCCTACACAACCTGACTCTTCTCCGGAGCAAAGGAACGTCAGGACCACAGTTAGAGAGATATAGATTTGTGTTCATGCATGTCCGTCCGTCTGTGTGTGTGTGTTTTCTAGGAGAACTACTGTGACATGCGGATAAGTCTGAATCAGAGGCCCAACAGCAGCCAAGACTTTGGCTTCCAGGCCGGCTGGGACTCAACAGGGGCTCACATCTCATCCATCCAGCCAGGTAACAAGACATCCTGCCAGGACGGATGCTTTGAAAACATTGAAATAACTTCCAACAAAGGAACTTGATGTGCACTGAATTATGGGTAGAGCTTTATTTGCTTTCCACCATCAATATTTCATACCAAAGAATGAATTGCACCGGTCATCCAAAACTGGCAACCGTCAACTCCAGCATTCCCAGTGGTCAGCGCCAATGGAAAAAGATCACACAGGCAGCTGTCATCTTATTCTAACTCAAGCCCACGAATGTGTTCACAGATACAGCGGTAATATTGGGAGCCAGTGCTCTCTTTAGTATTGCAGTCAGGCACTGCTGGTTAGTCCTCAACACATCAACACTTCCAGTAGGAGCCCATTGCAGTGGCTATGCCAGGCCTATGTAGGGCAGCAGCTATCTGGGTCAGATCTGCAGGGCCTGAGCCTCTCGCTCTACTGAGGGTTCTCTACCTCCATATTATCGCATATATTTTATGGGGTATATGGGGTAGCAACTTTACTCTCATACACCAGGTCATGGATCCCCAAATAGACACATATTAGGCCCATTAGGCACATGGACCTCATTTGATAAGATTTTGTACTATTGGTAACTATTGGTAATTTTTCTGGAGTACCCCACTGGAGACCACTTTTCTCCAGTGTGGTACTCCAGAAAAATTACCAATAGTTACCAATAGTACAAATGTATAGCTCTTACTGACGGCGACCGGTCCTCTGTCACGCGCAGGCAGCCCGGCGGAGATGTGCCAGCTTCAGGTCGGGGATGAGGTGCTGACGGTGAGCGGGCACAGGGTGGCAGACATGAGCTACACAGGCTGGAAGGACAGCATGGAGGAGGCTCTGCAGCAGGGCAGTCTGGTCATGGATATACGTCGTCACGGCAAGAACAGTGAGTCATCTGACCGCTGTGTGTGTGTGTGTGTGTGTGTGTGTGTGTGTGTGTGTGTGTGTGTGTGTGCGCGCGTGTGTGAGACACAGAGAGATTGAAAGTGAATGAAATAGTTGAACCACTTTAAGGGTTGCATTCCTGGACTGACAGTGCTGCTTATGCTGGTTGCGTTGCTAAACGGTTTTGACGCTCTAAATTGGTCCGTAAACTGTTGTGAAACCATCCATGACTGATCTCATGACAGTTAAATGGTAATGGTCTCTGTGTTCTGTTATTGTGGGAAGGGAAGACTGTTTTCTGAGAGGGGACTTCAATGGCTACTATCTCCTCTACTACTTTGTGTCTGTCTCTGTTTGTTTGTTGTTTGTTTGTTTGTTTGTTTGTTTGTTTCTACATGTTTACGTCTTTACGTTCTTCTGCCTGTTTCCTGTCCTGTCTTGTCGGCGTTCCTCTTTGTGTCCATGTGGTGTTTACCTTGTGGAGAACTAACCCAGCTCAGGTACATGGAGTTTTTACAGTGTTAGTATAACAGGCTTACATGTTCATACCATTTCAGTGTCACTTTGCTAAAATGATAATCCGTCCAGCATAGCTGACTCGACCTGAATGTGCTAACATTCAGCTAACTTTGTTGAAATAGCTCAACTAAGTGTAGATGTGAGCCTGTTAGCAACACTGTGGGGTTTATGAAAGCTTTGATAGACTGCATGGCTGGGGAAGGTGGTTTCTCTGTCGTCCCCTGCTGCTCTCTAGAATAACACCGTAACAGCAACTTTATTCCCTGCTTAATAGAGTTTTTTATGTATTATAGTCAAATAACAGACGATACTGTGTCTAATGTTGGGTTTTCACAAAGTGGGGTCCAAAAGTCAAGAGTCCATTACCAAAAACCTTTGTTTCATCATTTATCAAAAACTACTACAACTTTTTATTAAGATGATATTTCTCCAACAAGACTACCTAATTAGAAAAAAAACACAAAATAATAATAATTAATAATTTAAGATACTTTTTCAAAGTAAAAGCCCTAAGCACTAGCGACAATAACGCATAGAAGACTATTCATTCAGTGAATATCTGGTGTTAGTTGTTGAAGACCAAATCAATTCACACTGTGTATTAGATGTGTTTTTACCAAATGGTTGCAAACAGGATATTCAGATATATTTCAATTTCATACGAGCATTTCTCAAAGATCTAAAAAAAATTATTTGTATCAAATGAACGTATTCTTGAATAGGAAGTATCAACTAGTAAAATAAAATAGTAGAGTAAAATAAATGTATTAGTTATTGACAAACAAACAGTTCTGGACTCAGACTTTTGGACCCCGCTGTATACACATGTGCATAAACAACTCCACTCTCCATACTGTACACATGCACACGCGTACACAGACATGCCTCCATATGTGAATACACACATATATATATACATCCTATTCTTTGCCATTGCATTGTCTGCATGCAGACTGGGACAGAGATCAACCTTCCCTGCCATTTAAAAGCCATAAGACCATCAATCTGACAGCTATGGATCATCCAATACTTCTAGGTGCCCCTGATGCAAACACTGTCAACGCCAGCTTGGATTTCACTTCACGCAAATCCATGGAAACATTGACAGCCAAGGAGGTCCCCACCCACCCAATCATTGTGAGTGACCTGGGTTAACTGAAGTTGACACAGGGTTAATTGCTTTCTGTTGTCTGTTTGCAAAGGGTATCTCCTGCTTGGGTAAAGCCACGTCGATCAGTCTGTATTCTTTACTGTACACACGTTCGAGGCCCAGCGCCTTTTCAGTGACAATGCCATGTCTCCCTACAGGATGTGGCCTCAAACGGAGTGAATGGAGGTTTTCGTGAAGAGTCAGTGACCATGAGAAACAAAGGTAAAGAGCAGAGCGCACCACCTTACCAGGACAGCTATGAAATTAAGTTTGACTATGAAACTTATATTGAATGCCAAAACGTGGCAGTAGGTGTCTGCTTTTTTTGTGACTTTGTTTTGGAAGAAACATTATTATTATTACTTAGGATACTAAACTATGATGGACAATATTCATGCACACTTAATCTGCAAGATATGGTTACGATGCATCTTTACTGTGTTAGTTATATAAGGTGTTATTTCTCTCTTTTACCTTACCTGTACCCTGTTTTCCATTTCTCATGTAGAGTCAGAACCCATATCTTTGAAAAACTTAAAACGGAGGTCAGAGTTTTTTGAACAAGGTAAAAAAAAAAAGCACTGACTAAGTGGTGCTATTAATAATGGATTGACGTATGTAATTTGGTGGCTGGGCGCTCTGTGCTTTCGTCTCACCGATTTCCACTGATTTCCAAGGGGGGTGGTTCTCATCTGGTATGCATGTTTCTTGTCAGTCAAGACCTCATGACCACTTCATCATGAGCTGTGAGGGTTGAAATAGAAGCTGATATGCCAAGTTTAAGATTCTGCCATGGCTCTATTTTGGAGTCTTTTGCTTTATTTGTCAGTCTGGTCTGCTGCGAGAGCGTAACCCTTTTGCTGTGCCCCTTCCCCCTTCAGGCTGCTCAGGGTCCAGTGTCAGTGCGCTGGTCTACCTCTGTGGTAAACAGGGTTGAGTGTGTGGTCACCTCCTCACCTTCACCTGGTACAACCTGGGGCGCTGACATGCTGCTCAAGCCGAGGGAGCCAATATAGTCTAGTGGTTCTCCTCGCAATCCCTCCATGTGAACTGTGATACCAAAGGAGCTTAACTTTACCTTTAGTCCTCATTTTAGGAAGCCTAGAGGCTACAAACATCCATCATTTCACAAAAAAATGCATATATCACAAAAAATAATTCATTTGTGTGTCAGAAAATGCAACTTCAAGATGAAGTAAGCTAAGATAGCGCGGAAAGTAAAACAGAAAATGGCGCAATTTGTGTGTGAAAACATGTCCAGCTCCAAAGGCTGTGCAGCATGTCAGACACTATGCCACCGTACCAACCACAAATACAGATCTTTTGATCCTGTCGTTTGTGGTATTTTTGTATGCTGTCCAGGTTAAACGCGTGGTTGCACTTTTCACTTTGCTGTGCATGATGTTAAAGCATTCCTGTTGCATGCGTGTTTTCAAGTGCCTTTTTTTGTCTTTTAGACTGGTTGCTGTGTACTTGTGTGCATCTTTTGCATGCAGCTGCTGTGCTCTTTATGTTTTGTCACTTTGTTTGATTTGATTTTCTCTCCAATCAGTTTATTGATATTTCTGTGCAGCAGTTTGGGGCGGTTATCCAATATAAATGTCAGCTAGTAGGTGATCTTAAATTCAGCGGGTCAATAACTCTTAGTGGGGGCAAATTAAAAGACCTTTGTTGCTCAAGGCTTGTTGAAAGCATCAATTACTGCTGTGGTTTTGATTGCCATTTCCAGTGATGAATTAGCACTTGACTTGAAAATCGAGCTGAAGTTTTAATAAGCCTGTCAACTTTATGTCAATATGGTGTATAGCAGAGTTCCTTGAATCGGAGCCTCAGGGTCCAGGGTACTGCTGGTTTTCTATTCTGCCAGGTAGTTTCCATTCTAGCTGTCTAATCAGGATTTGATTAAGACCTGGGATGCCAAGTGAATGAAATTAACTTCCTGGTAGGAGAGAAAACCAGCAACACTCTGGACCCGAGGCCCGAATGTGAGGAACTCTGGTGTATAGCCTCAAGGTCATGCTGTTTATTAACAGTATCTTCCATTGCTCTGACTGTACATGCTAGAAGTCTTTATTGAATGATTTTCTTTGTTTCGTTTAAAGGAGGATCAGAGTCTGCAATATCAGATGTGAGTAGTATTCAATATATAAAAAGGGAGTTTTTCCTCTTTCCGTGTGTTCCTCTAGTATGACAACATCTTTGAAAGTGGATACCACAGTCATAACAAAGCCCAGGCCCATTATTAAGCGGCGCACATGGACTTTGTTGTGTAATTCACTACTGCTTCAGATCTACTCTGCCTCTTAAGCCCTTGATTTCCCAATTACGTTGAATATAGGGGAAAGATTCCACAAACTGTGTTTCATTGAGTATCATATGAAAATAAATTGCTTTACTGTCAGGGCCTTTTTAAAATGGTTTTCCAAGTTTACCATTCAGAGCCATGAAGGCAATTAAGATGCTGTAGAGTTGATGGCTGCTGTGATATCAAAATACTGCAGCGTGTAGACTGTAGGATTTGACATTTACATTGCATGTGTATCCTCTCTGTCATCAGATACCTGTTCCCTCCATCACTCCCTCCTCTAACCGCTGGTCTTGGGACCCAGAAGAGGAGCGCAGAAGGCAGGAGAAATGGCAGAAGGAACAAGAGCGCCTCCTACAGGTAAACAGGGACTCGCTCAGTTATCAGTGACTGTATGTGCAGCCCGGTAATCCATTAATAGAGCTGATTCAGCCTCACTCCAAATGCAACAGCCTCATACAAACAATTCAGTCAGACCGGAGTTGAAATCTAGATCCAGTTGAAGGACCTGCTCCCCCTCTGGAAATCTGTTCCACGTCACATCTCATGATCAGATGGGGTGCAGGGCACTAAACTGACAGGCTAGTTAACCTTATTATCCATTATCCAAGTCATAATTTGTTTAGGCTTCCTCACATTGAATGGAGGCTGATCCTAATTGTCTCAAAATGAGACAACTTTACACAGCAGCCAGACAATTGGAAATAAAGGGAGTCTGTTGAGTCTCCACCTAGTATATATTAGAATCCCTGTCAAAACGTTCTGCGGGTCTATTTCTGGATTGAGAGATTAAAGGTGTCCAGGCAGAGCGCTGATGTAGCCAGGAAGGCCTGTTACTCCTCCAGTCTTATTCCCTATTGGCTAAACGGCCTGATTTTGTGATGCGCCGGAGAGACTTCCGGCCCCGGGCAAGCTTCTCTAGGTTTATCAACTTTCAGGATGGTAAAATGTAGGTAAGCTTTCAGGAGAAATGATCTGGAACTGATTTAGTTCTGTTATCTACTGTTTTTGGTCCAGGAGAAATATAAGCGTGACCAGGAGAAACTGGAGGAGGAGTGGCGCAAGGCCCAGCAGGAGATTGCCAACAGCACACAGGAGGTAGGGGGCAACACAACAACTCACTCCACTGCTTACTATTTCATTATACTCTACATCATATACATTATATATTACCTATTGCATTTTATTTTACTTAAATTAAATTGCTCAAGAAAATATTCTGAATAGAATGAACTCCTACACCAAACCCAAAAATATTAGATAGATAATATAAAAGGGGCAATACGATTTTACTGCCCCGTAGCGCAAAATGACCATAATATATCTGCGGAGGTTGATAGGGTTGTTGATCAGTACCAGTGACTCAGTGATTACTTTGCCAGGAGCTGAGATTAGTAGACTCACTTTACTCACTTTCCAGACACTCCCAGTCCTCCTTCCTCCTCCTCCTGCAGGACGGTGCTGTGAGGAAGCAGCCAGTGTTGTAAGACGTTTCAGCTGCAAAGGCCAAAAAAGCAAATGACAAAGCACCTGTTCACTAGTCATTTCTGTTGGATTAGTTAGCTTACTTTGTGAAAATGTGACTTTATAGTTCGTATTAATGGCAGGCCACCGTAGCTCAAGGGGGCAGGAGGGGTGGAGTTGCTACTGGTCACCCATAGAGGTCGTTAAAGGTCATAGATTACTTAATGTTAATATCATCGTGTGCTCCAAAGACACTTTTCTCTCCTTCCCGGCCTCCAGCAGCCAAGGAGACTGGAGGTGAACAACCACAGCGTTAGCCCACACTCGCCCCTCTCCCCCCTCAGCCAGCCCTCTCCTCCATGGGAGGATCAGCGGGAGGAAGAGCGAAAGAGGAGGGAGGAGCAGGAGCGCCAAAGACAGGCGGAAGAGAGAAGGAAGTGGGAAGAGGAGGAGCAAGAGCTTCAGCGTCTCCAGGAGGAGAGGAAGAGAAGAGAAAAGCAGGAGGAGGAAGAGAGGAAGAGGAGGGAAGAGGAAGAGTTAAAGTGGCAGAGGAGGAGGGACGAGGAGAGGGAGGAGGCGAGGAGGCGTCAGGAAGCAGCAGAGCAGCAGCGCAGAGAGAGGGAGCGAGCCGCCGAGCAGCAGCAGCAGCAGCAGCAGCAGCAGCAGTGGTCAGTAGAGCTGCTCTCCACATACTGACCCCATCACAGTTACACTTTGTTCAAATGTCTTTTCCCTCCCTCATCCGTCCATCACGCTGACACTAACCAAGTCAAGCTCTAACTGTGAAATATAACCTGCCTTGTTGTCTGTGCGTTACCATAACTCCAACTAATGTGCTTTGTCCTTCATCTGTGTGCTGTAACCCTCTTCCCACCTCTCTGTCCACGCGACCCTTCACCAAAGGGCTGGCTTTGCCAATGTCCGGCCTGAACTATCATTTGCGGACAGGTTAGTATGTGAGAATGTGTGTATGTGCAGCCAAACTGTATGGATAACGTCTCCCTGTGTAACCATTCCTCAGCTAATGGCACTAACAAAACCCATGCCCATGCATCAATACAACGTCTGCCTCTTCACGTCACAGTGTAAAGCAATGCAAATGTACTGCACTGTTTCAAAGTACTAAGTTTGATAGGCTGGATTTCACCTTGGATTGATCAGTGTGGCTTTTAATTGATCTGTTACTCCTGTAAATAGAGCTAAATATGAAGACTTCCATTGATTTTTGTATCAGATCCTTAAATCTGTTGGTTTGATTAACAGGGCAAAGTCCAAATCGACGCCCCAGCTCGATGAAGTGGAGAAACCAGAGAGCAAAGGTCAGTCTGCTTGATTTAATTCACCAGCAGTTCACATTAAAAATGTAATAGAGTTCACCTGTAATGAAGATGTCAGTGGGTGAGCGCTTTGTGAATGCAAAAGTGAGAATGGGAATGTGTGGACTGTGTAAAGAGCCTGCCGTTAAGATGGTATGTGGGCTGTACCCTAGGTTTGTATGGGCAACTGGGGGGCATGGCCCACTGGTTTCTGGAGGACCAGTTGAGGTTTGAGCACGACAAACAGGCCCAAAGTCAGAGAGCTGCGTCAGAGCTGGAGATGGAGAGGAGAAACATCCTCAATGCCATGAGATACCGAGAGCCAGAGAAAGGTGGGCAACGGGCCCCGAAGCTCCTCCTCTCCAATCAATCTATTCTTAATATGATCCCCTCAATCAGCTAATCAGTCAATTCTGACATTTCACCAAATCAGAGTTATAGCTGTTTGATTAACAGCCGACCAACCACTTGGTCAATCAATCAATCAGCTAGTTACCCAATCAATTACATACGGTTAAACAATATTGATTTTCTGCTATCACTTCCCTGGTTCAGACCTTTTTTTTAGCTTTTCAGTGCATCCTGTGCAACTTTGATGAACAAATGTATGAATATAAGAAATGACAACTTGATATTGAAGATTCACTGGCTGCAGTTCCCAATTCCCTGTTCGCTGGCTGATACCTCTATTGCAAGACTGAAACACCGGGAGCTCCAATATCTACTTCATCACGATTCCATCCTCTCTCTCCTTTTTTTTCCATTTTCTCTGCCAGTTGCGATTTATTTGTGATTCCCCTGCAAATTTTCCGTTTCAGCCAGCAGATTTATTTTTTTTCCTCACAAAACATTCACCTCTTCTTCTCTGTGAGCAGTGGCAGCCAGCGGAGCAGGTGAGGCGTCGTGGAGGGACTCTCAGAAGAAGGGCCAGCAGTCCTCGTCCCTGGCCGAGCAGGAGAGGCAGCAGATCCTGAAGGAGATGAAGAAGAAAACCCAGCTGCTGACAGACAACAGCTGGATCCGCCAGAGCTCCACCAACCCCGCCCCCAGCAAGGAGCCTGTCAGTCTCCTCATGCGCAGGTACACTACCTCAATGTATACACTGTTACCCAGACTGGGATGAAGTAAAGACATTAGGCAGGTTGGTGGCACAGCACAGCACAGAAAAAAAGGAAAATTGTTTCATGGTGGTACGGGCTTCATTGGTGCAAGGGTTCTTTAAACTAATATTCAATCACTTGAGTTACGTGCTCAAGTGAAACAGTATATCGATTTCATGGTGACGGTACTAGTCTGGCTACCAGTCTGAATCTGAATAAACTTCTCAGCGTTTTCATTTGGTAGCCAGACTTGTTTAACTGCTTCTACTAACCTGTCAACATGGGCTGGCTGGCCGGTTGGCTTTGCAGAGGCGAGTCTCTTGACAACCTGGACGCCCCCCGCAACTCCTGGCGGTCATCATGGACACCAGGAAGCACCTCCTCCATCCCCAACTACAGCAGGCCTCACTCTGCCCTCTCCGGCAGCATTTCCTTCTACGGCGGCGGGGTGGGGGCTCGGCCCGGCTCCGCCACCCTGCCTTCCTCCTACTCCATGGGATCCCTCAGAGGTGGGGCAGGAACCTCCTCGTCCCCTTGGTCCCAGCAGCCTTCCCCCTCGCCCTCCTCTCCCTCACCCACCACCTCTCCAGAGCCCACCTCTGAGACACGCGCTTCTCACCAGCGTAGCAGGTAACGAACCAACAAGCTGCCTCTAATCACTAGGCTGGTACACGGGGTCACATACGGGGTTATCATATTAACAACTGCTGGGGCTGAAGTCAGAATGGGAGTGGTGGTGAAGGGCAACTTCGTTTTCACTGTTGATACTTTTGAACACACTATTATATGATATTGGATGTGTTATTGTTGTTGATTTTGACCCTCCCCATGCATTCACCCTCTATTTCAGACCCACCAGATACTAGGATAGATTCTGTGCAGTGCTCTGATACAGACTCACCTTTTTCATTTTGGTTGCATATATTTTGTTGAGTTGTGTTTGTGTATGTATGGATATTTTTAGACTGAAGTCGCAGATAAAAGACATGTTGTGCCAATATTGATTATACTTAAATTTGACCATTTCATGTAAAAAAGAATTCAACTATTCAGTGTTACCTCAGATTTTTATTCTTGGCATTGTGGAAATTCCTCTGCAACAGGTTGTGATGCTCTACATTGAAACCCAAACTGACAAAATTATTTTAGGTGACTGAACAATTGAATGGTTAAATTAAATGTGCAAAGAAAATAAAATTTCATTGCAGGCTTTACAGACAACTTTTATGTCGTGGTGGTCATGGAGGAGCCTCCATCATATTGGACCACATGACTCGCCAATACCTGATTTAATAAAATCTGAACCCTATACCCAAGTGAGCTTGCGTGTGTGTGCGTGGTGTGTGTGCGTGGTGTGTGTGTGTGTGTGTGTGTGTGTGTGTGTGCGTGTGCGTGTGTGTGTGTTTATGACTGCGTACATGCATCATGCATGTGTGCTTGGCTCTCAGATCATGGTTGTACATTCTGTAATCCAGGTCTGTCAGTGGCAAGAAAATCTGTACGTTCTGTGACAGCACGCTGGGAAAGGGAGCGGCCATGATCATCGAGTCCCTTGGGCTCTGTTTTCATTTGGGCTGTTTTAAGGTGAGAGTTGAACTCCCGTGGCCTGGAGATCTGCAGCCCGTCTTGGCTGGTCCACAGAAACTAACCTTGTCTGATCCTGTCATCCCTGCCTCGGTCTTTCACTACTAACCTGTCTAATTGGAATGGATCACAATCTGTCCTGATCACTTTACAGCAAAGTTGATTTTCCGTGTATTCGGACAAGATCTCTATTCATGCCAAATCCTGCAAGCTAAACTAATCAACCCCTCACTTCATGGCTTCCTAACATCTCTACACTCAACTGTGGTTGTTGATCCATCCTGGAACCTTGGTCTTCACTTTGGGTATGAGCTGTTGGTCTCCCACATCTGATTAGTGATCCTGCCTGTCGGTCTTTGTCTGGTGTCTGTCATTTATTCTGATTTTTTCCCCCCGCCTTGCTGCTCCTCGTGGCCGTTGCTCTGCGGGGGTCTTCAGTCTGTCTTCATCGCTCCTCCTGTTGGAGCTGGACACTGTGGACTAGCGTTGACCGACTAAGCCCCTCTCTAACCCTAACCCTGTCCTAAACTCCTCAGTGTATCCACTGTAAGTCCGACCTCGGAGGATCAGAGGCCGGGACTGAAGTCAGAATACGAAACAAACAGCTCTACTGTAACTCCTGCTACATGCGACTCAAAAGTGAGTATGTCATCAAACCTGATCAACATGAGTGCCTAGTGTTTTAATGCTTTCTTGTAGTGTAATGTTGCTGTTCCCTTCCTCGTAGCTGGCCAGCCAACTTCCATGTGACATGACTGTACTCCAGCAGATTGATGAAGAGACTACTTTTGACAACAACCCATGAACATTGCAGCCGTGGCAGACGGCCAGGACGCTCGACGGCAAGCTTAGACATATTCCCATTTGTAATTCTAGGAAGCCCCAGTTGATTCATCAGTGAGAATCATGTTCATTATTTTTACAGCGTGTGATTGAGAGGGTAAGCTTGAAAAAAAAAAAAAAAAAAGCAAATTTAATGTGTTTGTATCGTATCAAGTATTACAAATTGTACAAAGTATAAGGGATGTGCATGCACCAGAGTTGTTAGATGCTTTAGCCAGAAACTACTCAAGCGTTATATTGTCTATAAGATTATTGAGGCAGATCTTTGTTATGACAGTTATTGCGGCAGATTTCAGAGACGGAAAGGTTTTCATGCTAGATTGGGGGGAACCCTGCAGTATCGCCTCCTCTTGTTTAGGCTTCTTTTCTGCTGAGTCTTGTGCTATTAACATGTCTGTTGACCGAGGTATTCTTATCAAGTCTATGTGCCTTTTTTGTTTGTAACAGGGGAGAAGTAATACAGATTATTAGGATTATATCAAGATATATATTTAAAAATGTTCAGGTTTGCTTGGAGAGCACTTATCAGGAGTTTTCACTGATAGATTGAAGATTCTACACTTGAGCAGGTTTTTCATGAGAAAAAATATATCATATTGAATGGTATGAGGCAAACTCTCTTCAGTAACATTTGTAAATAAAATGACCAAATGCTCATCCTGTGTGACTTTGTTTGCTTTTATTTATTTAACCATAGAATTGCTTAATACATCATCATCATCATCATCATCATCATCATCATATTCTGCTGTATGATACAAGGCTTATCCTGCTTCTGTAATCAGGAATCCATTATCCATTCTCTCTTTCTCCTTCTCTCTCTCTCTCTCTCTCTGTCCATCTCTCATTCTCCTCCTCTCTCTCTCTCTCCCTCTCTTTCTATCTCTCTCCCTCTCTCCCTCTCTCTCTCCCTCTCCCTCTCCCTCTCTCTCTCACTCCATAGTGTTAATGAAAGGAATTTCAATGACCCTTTGTGCAGGGTTCAGAGGACCTGCCTGCTCTATGTTCTCCAAAGCCAATTTGCCATGCATATTCCATTCGGCATTACATTTGATTACACTGTGATAAGCTTTTCTCCTGTATTCTTGTATTCTGCCATTCTAGATGTTTAATAAAATGGTATCTGCGTAAACATACATTCAATATTCACGTGTTAATGGGTGGAAACACTTTTGATTGCTCAGTTCTGACTTCCAAATGCATTTTGAACGCCAAGGTGAGCATTTGTCCTCGTTTCCCAGCAAATGAAAATAAGCTCTTTTGAGGCAATAGTTGGAAATAAATTGGATTGAGCATAAATAGTCCATGTATTCTTGAGGTGTAGCGTAAACAGTCCCCGGAGGCAGATATCTCAAATTCTTAGATTCCCTTCACAGATTTTTCTTGGCTCTCTTGTGGGGGAGGTTTTAATCCTCATGCTTAAAAAACAGGCTGGGTCTGTGTGGTGCCGAGCACAGTTGAGTGGCCAAGAAATCTAAAACCTTCCAGCACGAGAACCCCTTTCTTTCCTAAAGCCAAGGCCACAAACAGCCTTCATGAGAGGCTCTGAGGCGGGGAATCGAACAGTGTCAGTCTGAATGGCATGTGTGTCTGCTGGGGCTTACACAGAAACATGCTTGGCTGGTCAGAAGAATGAAATCTGTGAGGAGATTGAACACAGATGGAAGAGTTTAGATGATATGCCTGCTATACCCTCCATCAAGCAGTCTCTCTTGACTCTTACAGCTCACTGTCAGCTTCCTGATTCTAACCGATGCTCCCGGACCAAGAGAAGAGGTTACAGATATTTCAGAAGGTATCCAGTCATGGACATGCAGATGATTTTTGCTCCATTTCCTCAACAGTTGGGTTGATTCCCTCTTTTTAGAGGCTTGGTTGTAGTTTGGACTAAACCAGCAGGGGGCACTGTGATCTTAGATCACAGTATCAAAGGCTGAAATAACCATTTAACTGCAGTCACTTTCATTTAGCTAGATGATGACTACTGTTACTTGCACTACTCAGCATGGCATGAAACGTTACATCTTTCGATGAGACGCATTGAAAAGTAGAGATACTTTGTCCTTGGAATTTACCCACAATATAGTTTACAAAATCTGTATTTTGTCATCAGATTTTGCAGATGAGCCTGGCTAATAGTCCGGCTGTCAGGCCATTACAAGTAGAGCAAGCTGTTGTTAGGTAATAAAGTTGCATTTCTTATTAACTGCCTATAACTGAACTGACCTTCCTCTGAGTCTCTTTTGACCTGCTTGGTTAAAAAATATCTAAGACCCTGTGTTCCTTCGTCATGCAGCGTCCAGACAAGCAGAGCTCCCTGCTGCTTAAAGGAGTCTTTCATGCTTCAGAGAAGCCATCAGATCACTAATCCACCTGCAATCTGAATTGATTCTGTAATTAGTCATGTCATTACAGACGCTGTCTCAGCAGACCTGTTGCCTCGCAGGCTCTATGTGTCTGACTTGAACGCCGTTTGAAATTGAATTACTACAGGGATTAAGTAAAGTGGATATTAAGGAAAACTCAAATACCCAACAGATTAATCTATTAGGCTGTCGTCCATCCGTGGTATCACAGTTGAAGTTTCTCTGTAGATCTTCCTCAATGTGTGCAGCAGTTTAAAAAAATCATAAATAAATTGAACATTTTCATTTTTTCTACTTGTGTAGAGATAGACACCGGATGACAGTCCAATTGCAATATATATATTACTAAATAATGTGTTTAAATAATCTGTTGTTACTTTGGCTTTGACAGCCCTCCGGCGTGACAGGGAATAAATCGTGACTGTGATTATATTGGATTTGATTTATTTATCGTACATATCTACAGAAATTGGAAAAAGTTTAAAATGCTATTCCAAGTACTTTTACTAGTATAGATTCTGAAGATGGTAAATATCCAGTACCTTGCGAGGCCAGAGAGGCTATGGATTTTTGCTCGGTGTGATGTAATCCATATACCCCCTAGGTTCAATATTACAATATTTCATTATTTTAGAGTGTTGCCTTGAAGCTGGTTCATGTTTTTTAAAACATCCTTCTGATTGTCTTTTTTATTTATGTGCTCCTTTGAAGAACAGCATGGCACAAACTTTGCCAGGATAAGTAGTTCCACTCCCACTGAGGCTTCCCATGGTGAAAAACTTCAGTAGTGTCAGGTGCTTTGGATAAAAGTGCTCACCAAATGGCATAAGTTATGTCAAACACTTTCCAGTTAAAGTTTCCTTCTTTCTTTGGGTGGCACAAATAGCTCTAATCAACCCCCCCCCCCAGATTAGAACTTGAAGAAATAGTGTTCTCTACTTTTGTTAAAAGAATAAAATATCAGCCTGGGTCCCTGCTCATCCTCATGATGAATGCTGACTCTAATCTCTGGCTCACAAGAGGGTAAAGCTCATCCAAAAGGGATTCAACTTTAGAACAGGGATGGTATTGATCATTTTTATTCTGGGGAAAGGATTAATTTGATGAGCAGACACTCAAAAGCAAGGAGTCACATGAATACTCATATTCATAGTCAATGGAAGAGGTCAATTTCCTGTAGATGATCATTAGCACATGCACGTCTCCATCTTGACGGGGGAGATTTTTCTCCTGCTGCGTTTTCTCAGGAACATTCAGCAGGGCGGACCTGGAAGGGAAAAGTCCCAAAACCAAGAGAATTATTCATCCGGGTACAGGAATGAAACAGATTAAAGAGAAAAAGGAAAGCTTTCTTCATCTGTGTGCAAAAAAGGAAGCGGGTAAGCTCCACAACTTGATGCAATCAGAAGGTTAGAATCAGCAACAGGAACTGCTGTGGTTTTCCTCCGCGACAAACACACCAATCTGTTTCTCTGCCTTTATTTACCCTGGCTGAATGGGGGGAAGCATCACTAGCATTGAAATGCATCGGAGTTGCTTTTACATTTTGGGGAGATGGGAAAAAAGAGGGTAGAAGGTGTTACATGGCTTCTAATAGATAAGGCTGCATGGTCACAGCTGGGGCACCCTGATATGCTTGAGAGGTTATTATGCCGAGGGTGACAGAGGACCAAGTTTTCTGGCCTTATATTAATTCATCCTGCCTCAGTGTTATGGCTGATCATGAGCTGGAATACTGATTCTCGATTAATTCTCTGGCGTTATTTTTCGTCTGTAAGTGTGTTTAGTGGAAGATGAGCACAGTAAAGCACTCAGATTGGATCCTGTCATTGCCGCCCACATTTTTCCAATGTAGCGCCTGTATCGTACCGCCCATTCATCAAAGACAGATGTAGAGGTTTAGTGTTCACCATGATTGATGTTCAGGCGTCATCCAGCCAGGAAGACATGCGGTATGTACGTGTGACAGCAGGAGTAGTATTTTAGATTGCACGTCACTTAGAGCCCAATTCTCTCTGCATTCAATAATGTTGATTTTTGTCAAAAAAGCGGATGAATTGGCAACATGAAACAAACAGAAATCCACTGACCAGGATCGCAATGCTTCCCTTTCACAAATTTACAGGGGCATCATATTTAAGCGCATCACAGGCGCTACCTCATTTTCCAACACGGCCCTGTCATCACTTGTCACTCAGGATTGAAGTTAATTAGAATTTTATCAGAGAAAGACATAAAAGGAGGATGACACATCTGCCCTTCATTTGATGTCGGGAAAAACAGTTTGACGTTGCAATATGCACATCACTACAAAGACAGAGGGATGACATATTGGTCCAGCTATTACCTGCCGCCTGCAACCTCCACCCCAGCCCTCGTATACACAACATTAAGATGAGTTGACGCAGACAACTCTTTTCATGCTGCACTCTCCTCACAACTTCCTGGTCTATCAAAGTGAGATAATAGATAAAAGCATAATTAAAAGATCATTTATAAACTTTCAACTGATGTGTCCTTGGGCTGTGTTTACGGTGACAGAGAGTTCACATTTTGCTTCAGAGAAACATTGTCAGTCTTAGCAATACAGATACACAAATGCAATCTAAATGTGCTGCTCTGGGTTTCGTCTGGGTGTTCCTGGCCCAATGCCCATATCATATCATCAGAGCATGCACAAATGAGGTACAGATGAAAGTGATGTGTGTGTGTGTATGTGTGTGTGTGTGTGCATGTGCATGTGCAGGCGAAGAGGGTTGACAGGAGGGTTGAGAAGCAGAGCGGTTAAATTCATCTCTGGCATTATAGCGTGCCGTAGGGGGCTGTGGTGAGTGTTTGTGACTGTGCATGAGTACCGCTCATTCAATGATGGATTTAGCAAAGCCAGGACGCAGCTTTGTCTCTTGTCTTTCTCTCTCTCTCTCTTAGATACCATTTGATATACAGTAGACAAAGTATTTGAGAAACCTTGCAATGGTTAGCAATATGTAGCATGTTCATATATATACACAATCTCAGGTCATTAAAGGCAGGTTGCACTAAACAGTTCTACCTCTCCAGTTCAATCAGTAGTTCATTTGTTTTCTTATAATCCTTTGTTTTATTTGGCCAGAAATAGGATCTGTTTGTTCAATTTGCAGCACAGGCAGAAAAATCTCTTATATAGATAATGTAATGACTATTGTTGAGTTCAGTGTAATAGACAATTTTGTTTACCTGGTTTAATGGCCCAAGTTATATGTAGGGGGTTATGTGTTACAGATACTCAAAGTATCCGCTTTATTAATCTGATTTTGAGTGTATATGTTATGTAGATATGCCTAATAAAAGGATGAAGATCTACATTAGACATGGCTAGCATGTGATGTCAAGACTAGTGAAAGTACATTGACCTGTTAACACCAAAGTGCTGCACAATGTTGTTGTAACTAAGAATGACTGAACAAAATATTGAATTCATGCATTGACTTAGAAAATCACCAAGCAACTTCCTGGTATGTGAACGCACCGCGCACCAACCTAGAGCTGCTCATGCTTGTGTGACCGTACTGCCTGGTGTAGGAGCCACACTGGATTTCACTTAAGCAGGGCTCTTATGCTTAAAGCTGCATTATGTATGTATTATGTAACTTTCAAAATACATGCACCTTATCATATCAGGATATGATATTGTGAATATTTTGAGAGCTGGGTCACACAGTTCTGGAAAGGCAGGGACTGCAGTGATAATACCCACCGTAATTCCCCTAATCACTGCACAAAAAAGCGTTACACAAGAACGAACCAACAAATACCAGCTCTTAACACCTAAAAATACTAAGGGGAGTGGACCACCCACTCTCCCTAAAAATAAAGTCTGAATCATATGTCACATATCTTTTTCATACAAACAGGTTCAGTTTGACTTGTTCCTGGGATCAGCCCTATAGCTACTGTCATTGAAAGCTAATGCAGAGCAACATCTGACAGGGAGTGGAGGGAGGATTGTTTGGGTTTGTCACTGTGGAAGACAGACCAGATTGTATTTCCTCCCACGATCCTTTCTCTCCATAATTGCCTTAAAAGCTTTTACAAAAGTTCTCTGTGTCTTTAAGTAGTTCCTTGTCATTGCCAACGTTTTCTGGTTTGAACAGTACATTCACATCCAGACACGGACTCTGAAGCCTGACACTGAGGGAGTGTCTCCACCATGTGTGTCTTAACATTGCGTTCTTTTTAGGGCAATAAAACAATCATTTATAAAGTGTTCCACATTCTCAAGTGCTTGTTGTTTGAGTCTGTTCTCCTCATCTCTTTCTGTCAGCCTGCAGGAAGGAATATGTCAGGATCTGACTTCAATGCTAATGAATGATTTGTTTTTCATCAAGGTGTATACCATAAAATAAACACAAATGTATTTACCCATGTTTGGTCATATTCTGTATGTTGTCATGGAATCATGTCACACATCGCACTGAAGGTGTTGCTGCTCTCTTGGGGCAAAGAGATCTCTCTCACTGACAGAAGACTGTTTCTGTTCAATGCCAGCTGTCAATCTTGTGTCGAAATCTGATCGCAGAAACAGGCAGAGAACAAATAACTCAAAAATTGAATTTTGTGTAAATGATATCTATGATGTGCTGTGGTCATCCTCATTGTCTTCTGAGCATTGTTGTAAATTTGCAGTAATTTGCAAATGTGATTGGCACCCTGTCAGTCTCATGGGATTCAATGATGTCTGACCTTGTGAAACTGTGAAAAGCGGAGGAGATATATGCTGTGAATTGTGAGCGCCATCCATTTACCCCATCATATGATGAAAACAAATTTGGTTTAAACAATAATTGAATCAAATGAAAAAGGAACAGTTTAGACCAGAGCAGAGATGCTTTATTATCCTGTGCTCATTTCTGCATCAGCAGCCACAATAATTTGATCTCCTGACTTGCTGAATTCCCCCCATGTTTCCCCCAGACTGAGCCTCTGCCTCCATGCAGAAACACAAGACTGTGGAGTGAGTGGCTTCCTGAAAGGCAGTGTGCCAGTTTAGATGGGAATTTATTGTTGCCACTGCAGAAAGCGGGTAATTTTTTATCTGAAAAGCACCACTAGAATGTGAAACTGTCAGTCCAGTCTTTTGTTTGTGCGCCATTCAACATCATTATCTCCATAGCAGGGCAGTAATTATTGTATGGTGAATTGCTTTCCAAAACCAATCATTTCCTGAACTGTAAGCTTTTTGTTTCGTCCATCCTACAGCACAGGAGATGAGCTATTGTCGATATATTGATACGAGCAATTTTCATGCCACAGACATTGTGGAGAAAGTATTTCCCCCTCAGGCTTTCATATACAAAGAATGAGAAGAGAAATCAATGACAACTTTGGAGTTGAAAAGGTATTGGCAATGTGTTGTGTAGCGAAGATTTGACTTCAGCCGCACTTAGTGTGATAAAGAGAAGTGTAAAACAGCATGAGATCAGCTGTGTGCGTGGTGGATGTAAGCCTAAACACTCATTTGAAACAACCGATAATCAAAGTTTTCTACTGACACAGAGTAAATTTAATTGGGAGTTTAAGGTTGCAAATGAGTGAGCGCATACAACCTTCTGAGGGTTTTGCCCCTGAGTCCCAGGCGTATGGGAGTTTGATGCGCCAGCTGCTATCTTCTTCATACTTGACTGCAGGCCCGGGGGGAATTGAGCTGGAGCTGGAACAGGGCCTCCCTCGGGGACTCCTCCGAAGCCCTCTCCTCTATCGCTGTTCGACAACTTGTTTGTTTTGGATGAATGCTCATCATTCATATTCAAACTCTGAAGGCGCTCCACGTAGCAATGAAATGAAATTCCAATATCTTTTCCCGGTCATATCCGCAATATAAATACAGAGCCTTTTGTCTCATTACACTTGCTGCTGCTTCACTGCTGGTAAGGCTGAAGGCTAAATAAAACTACCATAGGAAGTTATATCTGTTCTCTGTACTATTTCATTAGTGGACATGTCCCCCCCCCCCCCCCCCCACGTCCCTCCTGCTTCTCAATTAGCGTCCGACTGTGCATGTGTATCTACTCTGCCCACTGTTCGTGTTTCTGAGATCAAGATAATGAAACTTGTGTCTTGAGAATTGATGCAGTGATTGATTTTCTGTATACCTCATTCCACCCTATTCCCTCAGCATCCTTTGGTCCTGATATAGAGCAGACTGACCTGGAATTCCACAGTTGGCAAGTAGACAGCAGAGCTAATAGATGGAAATACTCCGATTAAACAGACCGCCAGTTTGCCCTAACCTGGCTGTATCCCCTGGCTATGTTTGCCATACCCAGCCATTACCCCTGTTCATCATTAAACCCTGTAAGTGCTCCGGGGTCCTACACATAGCGAAGAGAGCTTATTACAGTGTTTGGCTTGTTAACTTGCTAATGGTCTGGGTGTTTGCTCTCGGTGATCATAAAACCAACAATTACGTCCGTTTGTCTCTAAACTCAATTTCATGCTCTCCTCGCTTTATGTCCTTAGGTAAAGGAGGATAAAGATAAAGAGGGGCCGGCAGGCTGGTTCACCCCGATGCCAGGAACCCCACATGGGTACGTTTCTACGGATAACACACCTTACAGCACTGGAAATGTTAATGTCAGCGCTTTGAATCCTTTAAATCCTTTAGAGCTTTAGAGCACTCGTTGCGATTTAGAATTTACAATAATTTGGCCTAAATTTCTGTTCACCCCCTAAAATACTTCACAGGTTTATCTGAATACTCCCCTGGTGACTAGCTGTAGTTGTATATGGTGCTGATTACCACTTGCCCACTTATTGGAATCATTTGAAGTGGAATTCAGTAAGTTTAGGGACATTTTACATCTTTGCTCTTTATTTGGTATTGAGTTGGCAATTGAGAGTTTATTCCCTTGTTTCTCTCTATTTGTTTCATTCCACTATTTGTTGATTTAATAAGTCAAACTATAAATAGAAGCTCCGATGGGTTGTGCGTGTTTACTTGAGAAAGAGAAATTGTACAGTAATTATCACAGAGGGACGTGCTTGGTTAGGTCAACGCTGAACAGGAATTGCCCTCTACCTGCCTGCATCAATCCCTTTCCTTAATCAACAGCACTGCCAAGCCAGGCAGTCTGCCTTTCTGATACTACCTGCATCTAATTGTAATGCAAACCACTTGACTCTGTCAGACAGACTGTTTCTCTAGGCCAGTGATTGATTTCCAAGGGCCCTAGCCCTTTATATCTCCACATGAATCATACCGGCAAGTAACTTAAATTATGCTTCTGCCAAGCTTACCTCTGGTTTATTTTCAAGAGCAAAGGTTGTGCTAGAAGTCATATTATTTATTATTTACAGTTTGATCGTGTTAGAAATATTTGCACCAGTATTAGGCCCAATAATAACAATAATAACTTCTCCAATAAAATCTACTTGTTGCATGTGTAATAGAGCCCTAAATAGTGGAACATGAAACAATAAAGGTGGACCAGTAGCTGTTGCTGTGTGTGTTATTGATTCATCTCACATCCTTCCTTGTTATACTGATTAAATCTCCAGTGCCCTTTAGTAATCTCTCCTTGCTCAGGAGTGGCAGCTGTTGACTGAGGGCTTGATTTTCTTATTTTACCTGTGAGCCATTTACAAGAAGCTGTCTGTTGATTCACCAGCTGGAGCACAGCTGCTGTGGCCTTCAGGTTCTCCACAACACCACCCTTGGTCTTCCTGATAAGTCCTCTACAATCATTACCTAATCAATACCCCTAATATGCTAACCCGGCTGGCTCTATCCTGGCTACAGAACATCTTGCGTGGGGTCAAAGCTGCCGAGGTAGGGGAAGATAAGTGAGCAGGATGAGGCGGACGAGCCACCCTGGGTGAGGAGATCGAAGAGAGGATGATTACCTTATGGGGCAGGTGGGAAGCTGATAGAAAAACCTGCTACCTCTCCTACTCTTGCAGGTTGATCAGGATGCAACAGGGCGTGAGGGCACTCGTGCATCTGCTCTGCGGCATTTTGTGCACGCACAGTCAGACTCTAATGGAGAGGCAAGAATGAAAGAGAGGGAATAAAATACTAGAGGGAATATATTTGCTTTTGCCCAGAGGTGGGATTTCTTTCACTCAGCTGTGACCTACAGTAGGCACATTTATCACCCAATTAAATGTTCAGCACCCAGGTCCATTTTATAGTTGCATCCTCTTTCTTGCACAGTAAATGTTATTACGTAATGATCAATTACTATGTTCTAGAAAGCCTATACAAATCAATATACAATATCTGCAGACACGCTGCACTATAACTGCTTTCAGAGTGTTAATAGTCCTCATGTAGTGTTGGCACTGCCATTAGGCCATTACATAATGTCTGTATTATATAATTGTTCTTGTTCCCTAATGTCATTGCAGGAGGGAGAGCCATATTGACAGCCAAGTACTAGACGTCTCCAGTTATACCTGTAATTTACATCATCATAAGTATCCTATCATGATCCAGTGAAAGAGTTGACTTCAGAACAAATGACACCATAGCATGGATAATCACACTGCAGCAGCCAAATGTGGCCCTGGATGACTCACTGTAATGAGTCTGAACCCACCTCTGCATTTCAAAGTCATATCTGTGACTTATCTCTCCACCGTTCGTAATCAATATTTCATAGCTGAATATATGAAGGATCAAGCCTTTTTGCAATTGAAACGATTCATCACGACTACTACTAAGGATAACCTGAGAGAAATGTTCAGATCAGAACACAAAATATGTTCTGCCCTTCCCCAGTACAATGGATATTGCGTAGAAGACAGTATGTTTCATTGTTTTCATACACTAATGTTAAGTTCAAAGGGAATATTAAATGGTATTTTCAGGACACTCAATGTCAGATCAGAGCACAAGTGATTGTTCTTGCCATGTGCAAGATTACTAAACTGACTAATATGTATTGCGGCAATCATGCTGATAAAACACACATCACATCACATTAGGCACAAATTTATCACAATGGCAATAATACAATTTTAAGTCAGCATTAAGACCTGCATGTGGTCATCTGACAAAAAGCACGATCCCCAGCAACTCTCCTAGAGATGTGTGAGGAAACAGAGGCCGGTAATTGGGTTCCTGTAAATTCAATTGACTCCCTCGCCAAGACAAACAAACATTAGTTGAGTGAGGCACAAGTGGCACAGCAAATACATCAGATGTTAAAAAAGGATATTAATTTTGGTTGAATTAGTAACTGTCTCCTCTAGCCCCGTCCGTGTAGAGTTGAGCTGTTGTCAACAGTTAACACGGTGCCGGCACGTTCCTCCAGGCCTCTCGTACCGCTCTGAGAGGAAAGCCAAAGCTGCACTCGTCCTCCCTCAGGTAGAGAAGGAGGCAGGCTGAGGAGAGCTATTCCTCCTGGAGTTTCATCCACATTTCAGCGCCAGACAAACAACAACAAAGGAGCCTGACCAGGCAGTGCTCATCATCAAAGCAGGTTGGGGCTGGCACACATTCGCACACACACACACACACACACAGATGCAACACCATACACATATTGTAGAAATCCAGAGGACAAAAAAGTGTCGCAAAAGAAAGTGGTTTTAAGGTTTGACAGCGGTGCTTGCCTGATTAGAGGCTCAGTGTAATATTTTCATATAGCCCGTCACTACGAGCCCACACACAGACACACACACGCAAACAACAAGCCTACATTCAAAGACACATAGCCACAGGCTTTCAGTGATTTAGATTTCTTTCCAAATGCTCCTATTAACACCAGGAATAGATGTATTGATCACCACTTAATATGTGAGTGCTGCCCTTTTCTTGTCTACAGGGGCCTTTTCCAAAGTCTGTCAGTGCTTTTCTCAGTGGGTTGTCAGGATGGATTTAGCGGTCAATGAACCTCTCTATCCATCCATCTTTTGATGTGAGCGGAGCACAGTCACATCCTTAAAGGCCCACTTGGGAGGGTGGAAGTACAGCACCAGGTAGAGGCCTCCTGATGGTGGTGGATGAAGAATAGAAGATGACGGTGGGGGTCTTGTGTGCCATTGATTACAAAAAGTGTCCCAGTATGACTGTGTTATTGAACTAATGGAGCTGACAACAATGGCAGCTGAGAGGCAGAATTGATTCGCTATAGCAAATAGAAAAGTAGCAAGGAGGAATCGGTGTGTCTCGGAGATGGTGTCAAAATTCTCCATTGCCTGGGTAATGGTCGTAATGGTCGCTAAACAAGGTTATACTTCAACAATATTCTGTTATATTTAAAATCAAGCGGCTCTTTGGCAGTTACATTTATAGGGCATCTGTGATCATTTCAACTGCACAAATAAAAGTTAAAACATACCTTTCTCTAAACTTGAACCCCCAGAAAAGTGACTGGCATATTGTTGATCATTTCCTTCCGCCCCGGCATCATATGACCTTTACATTTCCAGAGCATTCTCCTCCTTTTCCCTGATGCTGTCATCTGAATGTCACCTGTCTCAGTGTGAGCTGTGCTTCCCAGTTATAATGAAATGTTGTGGAGTGTAATTGTTCAGACCACCTGTCGCTCTGTCGTCACTTAAAGCCGCGATGTTCTGTCTGTGTGCACGAGAGTGTGAGGAAATTATTTACAACTAGGCTGTGTGTCTTAATGGGTCATCTTAAGCTCTTGCCATACAATATTTTGAATCTAATTTTAAACTGCTTCATCTGTTCAACAATAAAGAGCCATATAAAAAAAACATAGTTGGCTGCACTCAGCGATAAAAGAATTTGCAAGGTTCTTGGTAGAGCAGGTCCTCAAATAAGCAACCATTTCCAAAACTGGCAACTTCTTTTCAATGTTCTTACACTTTTCCCTTCCCAGAACAGCTCATTGTCCAGTGTCCATGTAAGGAATAGTCACAAATCGGCCTGACTTCATCCATTAACCCTCCACTCCCCAACACCATGTGACCAAGACATTGAATCTGCACCAGCTCATCCAAGCCATTCGTAAATGATCCAGTTGAAATAGTAGAGTAGGGGTATTCAAGCTCAGAAGTGAGTTTACGCCGAGGGGCTATATCACATGGCCACACTTCCACATACCAGAGCAACCCCAACTGGACATCAACCTTCAACCTTTCTATCCGGGTCACAGCACCACTGTAACCAATGGTCACATCCACTGGGTTATATTACATTGTATAGCCACTGCCACTGGACAGGATTATATCACATGGTATCCACCATCTTACACCTCCGCCAAACGGTGTGAAAAATGGTTTCTGAATAGAAAGAGTGAATATTGAATGTTAACATCACTGAAAATAGAGAAATAGATAATTAATGAATGCACACATGCCTTTGCATCTTTGTGCCAGCAGCAAAATGTCAGATATTCAAATGCATCCAAATGTATTTTTAAAAGTTGTTCTCTGGCGTGATGTTTTTTTAGAATCAAAATAACTCCATTGACGCTTGCCAGAATCTAAGCTTTGCCTCAAGGATGAAGCTCCTGTGGCACAGCATTTTGATTTTCTGTCAAATTTTTTTTCTGTCAAGCTCATCTATCGGCATCCACCTAAAACAGCAACGTTAATAAAGTGATATATTTGCGTTTTCAGAAAGCATGGCTTTGATCAAATATAAGGCTAAATGATAAGCTTTTACATTAAGTATTTATCTAAGGCGTATCCTTGGTAACCAGTGTGAGCCGTGTCATATATGTTAATTGCAGAAACAAATGAAGACTCTTAGGTACACTGCGGTATTTGTCTGCATGCATGTATGAGAATTAAAAGCTGTAAGGGAAGCGTCTTCGACCTAGTTATCTAATCAAGCTGTAACCTGTAAACAAGGCCTGTGGAGGAGGCAGACATCTGTCAGTTGGAAAGCCAGGCAGATGTTAGGCTTTTACTAAGCCAGACTTTCTGCAGCCTCTGCACAGAGCATCGCCTCGCCATGCTCGTTCCTGAGCATGGGAACAGTCATTGCTGTGATCACACATATGCCTGAGAGTTCCTGAACCGCCATGCTTCAGTTTGCTTCAGACAACAGTTCCCTCTTTTATCGCTGGCATTATCCCAGTGACAAATGTCTCCTGCCTGCCTGTCAGTCCTCAGCCCAATGTAGCTCATCAGAGATAACAGATACTTCAGCAGAATAATTCACACAACACTATGACCGAATATTCTCCCGGTTAGTGATAACTTACAGTCATGGTTGAAAGTTTGTAAACCCCCTGTGCATTTGTAGAAATTGAGTTTTTATGTAATCCTTATTTAATCAAAATGAGCCTTTTGTTAACTGATATAAAGGATAGATATTTAACAATTTCAAAAATAGAGGAAATTGTGCAAAGGTGCAAAGGTAAGAATCAGGTGGGTAAGTTAAGCAATCAAAGTTTGTGTGGCACTCCCATAAATCCAGGTGAGAAACCTGCTCAGTTTAGGTGTTACCATGCAGGTGAAAGAAAAACACTATGCTGTGATCTAAGGAGACCTCAGAGGACCTCAGGAAGTGAGTAGTGAGTGTGCATCAGTCTGGGGAAGGTTAGAAAGTCAAATCAAAAATGTTTGGAAGATCAGTCCACAAATAATATAGAAATGGAGAACATTTAACACGACAGCGACTACCTAGAAGTGGACGTCCTTCTAAAAGAGCCACTGCATGTGATGTTGTTGTGCATCCGTCAGCATTAAGAAGAACATTCATGTGAGAGTAGCCAGGAAGAAACCTCTACTGTCTAAAAAGAAGTTTTGTTAAATAACCAACAAAAGGTTATTCCTCTTTGATACTTGACCACCCCCGTAGGGTTCACACACTTACATGACTGTAAATAGGAGAGCAAGTAGAAACAGGACTCCACCTCTTTTATAACAATGTTTTCGCTTGATAGCAGAGACTAAATCAGAGGGAAAGACCACCCAAAAAAGCACCAGCATTGTATCCCTGTAGGTTTGATATTGACTGAGCATATGTTACATAACAGCTGTAGGGGCTTCCATCAACTCCTCCAGTGCTTCTCCTGCTGCAAACAGAGGATTGTCAAACAGCCCATGCCACTGTACAAACGAACACTGCGGCAAACTTCAAAGTAAACAGGATATATTCACCTGAGGAATACACAAAATGGGTTTTTTCTCAGTTCTTCCTCTGAACCTGATTTGGCAGATACAGGCATTTATCCCTTTCTCTCTGAATGCAGCAGCATAGACTGTACAGACCTCAGACAGCCCTGTGATTTCTTACCTTGAAAGAATGTGTGAGTCATTCCCTGTGATTTGTCTCTCATCTTTCTCTACAGTTTGTGTAAGAAGCAATAAATATAAAGACGTCTGCTTCTAAATCCCGTAGTGGCTGTATTATCAGATGGCTGATGTGAGATTAAGTTCAAATAACGAAATGGATAAGATGTCCTCAACTGGTCTACCTTGCCCCTATATTACTGTACTTTATATTTGTTTATATATATGGGGGGAATCCGTGGGGGTTACATCAGTTTGAGACAGAGAACTTTATTAAAAATAAAAGGACAACAGAGATATGAAAGAGAGAGCCCTGTCTGATGTCAATAAGCTCACTGTGTTTTGATGTAACTCAAGAATGCATAGATCAGTATGAATGACATTGTCTTGTAGTTGTAGCATTTTCAGTAGAAAGATCAAAGGTCCGTGTTCCTCCCAGCATCAAGGAGCTGGTTATGGTGAAATACTGTACCACGCTTCACTGTTCTGTTTTCTTTGTGCCTCAGGGTAGAAGAAACAATTCTGAAGGAAATTCCCAGGAAAATAGAATAAATCGATTTATATCCTCACACACTGCGCCTTATAGTTACTGACAGATAATGTTTGTGTATGATTCATGTCTAAAAGTACAGTTTCTGATTTCTCACTGGGTGCACAAAATCAAATATAAAAGTCATAAACCTGTAATGAAGTGCTTCTTCTTAAATCATAGACACCATATTTGTGCCAATACAAATAATGTTATTACAGGGTTTTATCTTAGAGCATTAAAAAAAAGTAGAGAAAATCTGATGTATTTTCTGAAAACATCTCAGGGACCACAAGCTGGCACATATTGCCTTTTGGGTTAAACTCTGTCCTTCAACATTCTGCCCTACAGAAATGTGCAAACTCAAACAAAACAGGAGAGTCCGTGTTCATAATCACATAATAATACACTCCAAGTGGTTTTCAACCTTTTTTTCCAGGGATCCACATTTTCAAATTATTTTTTGCATGAACTCTAAACCTGATCTTGAATGGCGGTTATACGTACATTGGAAGGAATTTGGGAAGGCTTTGGCAACACAACACTTGATCTCAATATGTAAAGAAAAATGTGGGGGCCTCTTTTAACCTCCCCACTACTCACCATTGGGACTCAGTGTTTTTCACTATTTGAAAATGAAATATCCTTCAATGGCAATATATACTGCAGCATCATCTCAGAAAGAAGAGGTTATTCATTGCTATTCATTGAAAACCACTATATAACTGCTATATAATGATACCAGTAAAAAAGAGGCTGTAGAGGAAACATGATATCTTGTGGTTCATGTATAGACCTACAATGTTATACTATTCAAGCCGTGACAGCCGTGACAATATAACTATTCTTTGACAGGACCACAATGCTCTTTTGACAGAGCTGTGAGAGGCTGAACAGAGGTGAGCCTTTCTGAGGGAGAAAAATACTATTAAGAATAAATTGCCTTTCCATGGTAGCGCATTAATAACCATGAATTTCATATGGAGCTGCTGCTGCATAACAGAACAATTATTCCCATACTTCCAATTGAAAACCTGCTCCACTTTATGCTCCTATACAAATTAATCCCCACTCATGGTTATTTTGTAGCTCCAAAGCAACTTGTCTGAGTTGATGCCTTGTCCCTTTAGAGGTATCATTTACGCTACTCCACCCCGCCTGCTGTGTCCCATAGACAGAGAGCACAAGAGAGAGAATGCTTCTACCCAAAGCCAGCCCACATGTCGAAAGCCTGAGACCAAAGCAATGCCTACAAAAACTGATCTTCTGGATTCATGTGATTACCACTGGAATGGAAACCGCAGTGTGCAGAACTGAACCCTGTCATTGTAGACTCCACTCCCAATGGGTAACTCAGACAGTATGTGACAAACTCCCAAGTTGGGCAGGGAGAGAGCTGCGGTTTGACATTATGCTTTCTGACAGCACAATCCCAGAGACTGGGAAAGTATGTGCTTATTGTACAAAATATGAGCAATGTTCCCCCAAATAAAGAAGGTAAAATACATAAACATAAGGCAGTGAAAGACAAAAAAAGACATTTCAGTGTGAACCATGTACAGAGTGCATCCAGAATGGTTTAGTATACAAAACGGCAACAACTGTTAGATGCAGGGATCAAAGAGAAACAGTATACAGTACAATATCTGCCACCGGGGACAGAATGTAACTTGTGGAGCGGAGAACAAATGCCTGAAAGGGCCAGCTGATTAGCAATAACCCTGAGAATGCAGGGAACACTCTCAAATAAAAGCCTCCATATGAGACCAGTAGCCCCCGCATAAGGCAGCAAATACATGCGGGCATAGCAGCTGTGGAAAGAGCATCCAGTGTTTGATGACTGTAATTTTCCGAAGAACTCACTTGGTTAAAAGGTGGGAGGTATAATGGTTATGTGAATGGTGGTATCTCAGCCCAGGTGATTAGAACACGTTGCATTAGTCAGGAGGCCGCTGAGTGCACATGATGGCCAGTTAAAGGGCTAGTCTAATGTAAAAGCTCAGTGCACATGCTGTCGAGGCTTAAAAATTCAAATAACTACCAGTTTTCTATGCAGTGTACTGTCAGCAGCATAATTTGCCATATGTGACATGTGCTTAGTCTGTTGTCATTGGTGTTATAACATCATCGCCAGTAGCTCCGGTGGCAATGGCATCATCGCTTAAGACTCAGCAGGACCAGGATTAGTGTTTTTTTTCTTTCTAGCCTTTTTCCTGCCTTGCCTGTATTTTAGGCTTTTTTTTATCTGCACAGGTTTTTCTCTCTCCAGCTGTCAAGAGGAGATGAAGTGGGTTATGACATCTCACAAAATTAATTGATTTTTTTTTTCCTAATAAGATTGATGCCATTCTCTAATCTCAAATTGCCTGATGTTTTTTTATTGCAGAAAGAAAAGTAGTGCACGTTGTACTGTACAAGTTGATAGTGTTTGAATTTGAGAGTAATTGTTAATAGATAATCTAATACTGCGTTCGCTGATGGATTTTCTTCTGGCTTCTGGGCTCCATTAACACAGTGTGCTTTTTTACATTATGAAATAATGTTCTGCTTTCTCATATCAGCATGAACTATTCTCCCGTGAACACTGACTGTTGTGTATCCCCTGTTGGGAAGTCAAGTTGAAGATGTATTTCTGACTCAGAATTTAATTAGAATAATGAAGCCTTTGGTCTGGAGTCACTGTTGTGATGTGCTAATGAAACAGACTTTGATCTAAAATAACTCAGGAAGTTGAAAAGCATCCTGCACCAATGCATGGCATTCAAACAGCCCATATCTGCTGAGGGTCATGTGAGGGAGCGCAACACAAAGCATGCGTGGGGGGG
Source organism: Hoplostethus atlanticus (assembly GCA_034670405.1). Taxonomy (NCBI): domain Eukaryota; kingdom Metazoa; phylum Chordata; class Actinopteri; order Trachichthyiformes; family Trachichthyidae; genus Hoplostethus; species Hoplostethus atlanticus. Next base: position 2,767,998 of record JAXDDX010000024.1, read on the forward strand.
AAAGGGAATGGAGTGAAGACCCGATATGACTGATACAGATCACCATGTGAGGAAAAAAGAACAGTACAGAATGGTTGACAGAGTCTGTCATTTGCTTTCATTCATTTCTCCTATTTTTCCTCTAGCCTGTGACTGACTTCTTTTCATCATTCACACACTGACACCTATGACAAGCAACATTTCTTTCCTGTGCTTTAGTGGAAGGTAAAAAACACAACTGTTAGCATTTTTAACCACTAGTAGCTAACTGATTATTATTATGAAAACAGAAAACTTTATTGACTCATAGGGGGATTATGCATTTATAACATTTGTGTCTCTATCTGAACTCAGTAGTCAGTGACTAGTACATATCAACCTGTCACTATACCTATTCAATACAAACTCTGCAATGTGACTATCTGAAAACTGGAATTATAACATAACGCATAAGTTACCAGTAAGTAACGACGCGTGTAAATAAAATTGGAATGTAATTAGAACTGGAATAGAGACTAGCGAGCTGATCATAGATTGGCTAATACTAATACGATCGATAATCATTTCATTTAATTTACAGCTAGGTCTGGAAATGTATTCATTTTTACAATTACAGAATGTGATTGCAATGAATGACAGCATTGAGATGAATGAGCTAAGCTTCAGTCGTCATCGTTGGTTCTCCTTTCCATATGGTATCGCTGGAGGAATACTCAACAATATATTATCGTGTTAATAGATATCTAAAGATATCTGGTCACTGGTGGTAACTGTTGCAGATATCTTCTAACAGGTTGTGCTTTACCACCTGGGACCAACCAGTAAGGTATCTAATCTAAACAGCTTCTAGTCACTTGAAAGGGTTCTCTCAGTTGTGGTCAATAGTTGAAATGATCAGAAATAGTCAAACGATTGAATAAGTGTTAGTATGTGGCATGTTTCAAGATTTAGCCACTAGCAAACAATCAGGAAGTAATTAGATAGATAGATAGATAGATAGATAGATAGATAGATAGATAGATAGATAGATAGATAGATAGATAGATATGTATTGAGATACAATATACTGTACATCAATGGAAAATGTCACTGCCTCTGGACTATAAACCCCTGAAGTTCTATAATCTTCCCTTTTTTGTGTTTATTTTGAATAGAAAACATGATACACGACTGGCTGTACACTAACCAGTCATAATTCTGCTACAGCAGAGGTACACCATTCTACTGCCCATTCATTCAGTGCCTGGCAGAGTGAACCCTTCTATTTGTGTGCAGCTGGACCCTTTCATTATTTACACTTGAAATGATAATGACATCATATGTGCACAGCTGCGCTATTTGCATCCAGACAGCATGCAGCTGAATTTGTGTGACAAAATGGGTAGAAGGAAACTGAGACTCTTGCAAATTTACATGCTAACTGCATTCAGATGCGGAGGTCTTTGGCAGTCCGATTTAATAACAGGCTGAAGCCGGTTGGATATTATGCCCAAAATGTCCATTTACAAAAGTGAATGACTAAATCAGGATCCCAGCCATGATCAGATGGATCAAAACAGGGATGCCCATTATTGAACTTTTCCATGAAAACGGTAAGGTTCATGTTGGAGGGTTCAAGTGTCAATCATGAACACATGACTTTTTTTGTATAGGTACCCCTCTTTGGCTGTTACCTGCTTTGATTTCCCACTGAATAAAGCTGAATGGGTGGGTAGGCTTAGGGCTAGGCTCAATACCTTGATAAATTGTATACTAGTACTGCAGCAAATCTAAACATGAAGTTGAGAACAAGATAGGATGATTGGCAAAAGGTTGAGAATAAGACAGTAGAATATTTTATTTCATGTGAACAGGTTAACAAATACAACGAAGCAAGTACATACATACTATTACAATCATGGTGATGATAGAACTGCTCAGAGTAGCCTAGAAAATGTCAAACTTGGCAGAACAAGTTTTCAAGCAAGCCTAGAGTTTACAATGACACTGAATACTAATCGCTATGTTCTTCTGTTCTTGGATGCTGTTCACTTCGCACATCACTGAGTCAGATATGACTGAAAAATAGACATGCAGCTAATTGAGAGGAGAAGATTTTATAGTTGATGTTACCATTGCCAGGCATTTGTGGCATTTCTGATGAGCGTTTGTGTTATTTCCAGCATTGAGCATAATCTTCTCTTGAAGAAGATTACTGTCAAATTGTTTTGTGTGTGGAAGAAGGGGGGTCTAGTCAATCTCAGTACCTATCATTGCCTCCATGGAAGTGGCAATAACTCTTAATTTGGTTGGCCTTTTGCAATAGGCAGAAATATAAAGGCTGGTGACTATAGTTACCATTCACTCGCTTGTGACAAACGTTGCAATATTTTTTTAAAGACATCACCTTCTGGATTATGAAAGGTCTATGTATATCAATATGGCATGGTCAGCAGACACCAAAGTTCTTGCTACTCCCGACAGAAGACATATTCAGTGTAGCTTGTCCAAATTTTGTCTTCGTTTGGATCATTGCTGGTGTAGGCGCAAGTGCCCGTGGAGCTGCAAGCCACCATGTGAAAGCCCATCTCTGTCAGCTTGTCGAATGCCTGCTCTAGAAAATTATACTTCAGGTAGTACCGGGACGTGTATCTCTCCGGTGGCCGGTCGGGGTCCCTGCTCTCATTCAGTGTGTCTCCAAACACTTCTTTGGCCAGGGACGTCTTCCCGCACACCGTGATGCGTGCCACTCTCCTGAATTTGGCATCGGTTTGGATGTCTCTTCCAATGGTGTACGAGCCGCGGTATCCTATCGTGATGTAGCCCGACTTTCTGGAGTCGAGTGAGGGGGAGCGCACGGCACCGCCGACCGCGGACACGGTGCGTAAAGTCTCCATGCCGCCTGAGGAGCCGAGGCCGCACGGAGGCGCACCTTCCTCGGTGTCACTCTGGCAGATCTCCTCGCTGATTGAATTGTCCTTACTCATCCTGGGGCTCAGGCGTTTGGCAAGGTCCCGCAGCTGGAAAAAGTCAGCCTCCCTCTGCAATCGACTTTTCTCAGGGAAATAGTCAGGGAGGACCAAGTTCAGGTCTCGGAGATAGTCTAGGATGTAGCGGAACAAGAAGCCGTCCCTGTCCAAGAAGAAGCGCCCTTTGCTGTCTCTCGCCAACTCTTTGGGAGACTTCTTGCTGAACATGTTCCATAGTAGTGAATCTGGGACGGCAATTAAAGTTGTGTGTCTTGTCACGTAGACCTGTCCGCCGACGTTCAACTCAATAATCTCTGAAAATAGGGACACCGGCTCGGCGCAGTTAGACACTCCGAGCTCCGAGTCCGCCAGAGCCATCTTCTGTGAGTAGCCGCGGATGTGGGACCAGTAGAAATACTGACGAGGAAAGTGGCAGCGGGTTGTTTATGTAGCCTATCCTTAGACAGTATGTGTATGGATGTGTGTGTGTGTGTGTGTGTGTGTGTGTGTGTGTGTGTGTGTGTGTGTGTGTGTGTGTGTGTGTGTGTTTCGGGGGGGGTGGTCGACCGCTGATTTAACCATTTAACGTCCTGCCAAAAATGTGTGTGTGTGTGTGTGTGTGTGTGTGTGTGTGTGTGTGTGGGCGAGAGAGAGAGAGAGACCAGCAGCAGACCTATTGCCCAATATCACCTCATGAAGCTGCTAAAACACATCTCATCATGTCTATAACCTAAATATGAATGTGCCATCTGAAGCGGCTAATGAATTAAATGATGTAGGTAGTTTTGTCAAATGCATTAAGCCAAAACATTAGCCTACCTTGAGTTATGGCAAGTTTACGCTGAAGATATGGTTAGAAAACACGGAGAGAGTGCCCCCTACTGCGACTTTGATGGTAATGCAGTCTGATTTCCCAACTTGGTTACGATTTCAGAGACAAAACAAAGTTGTCTGGGCCTGTTCATGAATAAAATTATTAAAAATGTATTCAAATGAATCTTTTAATTCATCAAAACAATTATTACAATAACAATAATTGGTTATAGAGTTTAACACAGTTTAACCTTTAACATGACAACAACTCTGCCTAGAAGTGGACAGTGCCTGTTCTCTGGACAGATGAGTCCAACTGTTTGATTGAAATTAAAAAATGCCATGTTTGGAGACAGCCCAGAACTGGCAACCACCAAAATAACCATCTCCCTACAGTCAAGCATAGGGGTGGGAGTGTCATGGTCTTGGTCTGTTTTTCTTCTTCTGGACCTGGACCACTCTACACCATTAAGGGAACCATGATTTCTGAGGGAAACCAGATAATTGTAGAACAGAACATCAGGCCATTAGTCTGAGAGCTAAGGCTGAGCTGGAAGTGGCTGCTCAACAAGACGATGATCTGAAGCATTCAAGCAAACCTACAAAAGAATGGCTCAGGAAGAAGTCCAGTATTTTGGATTGGCCAAGTCAACGTCCTGACCTAAATCCAACTGAGATGCTGTGTCAGGACCTGAAGCGGCTGTTCATGGTGCCACAAGTTTTTGATCGAAGGAGTTCATATTTGATAGCTGAGCTTTTGTTTAATAAACCAGTTTTGTCAAATAAACAATTAAAGTATATCAGATTTATTTGTGCAAGTTCTTTATTTGGGATATCATCATTATGATTTGAAGTTTAGATAATGATTTTATAAGGTTGTTCCTCTATAATGTATAATGACCACTCCATATCGGGTTCACAAACTTTCACAAGAGTTCAGAGTCAAGTCGTGATTTACTTGAGTTTATTTATTTGCCATAGCTGAGTGCTCAGGAGAGATCCAAACACAGTATAGGGTATACAGATCTCTAAAGATAGAGCAGTTGGGAGTGAGTTTTCATAGAGAGCAGGCCATTTGTCAAGTCAAAACAACACCTACATAGATAATAATACGACTAAACATTAGCAGTTTCCCATTAACAGTTTCTTCAGAAACAAAACTAAAGAAACATTGACCCACCCACATTCTCACACACACACACACACACACACACACACACACACACACACTTCTATCTCTGCTGTCTATTAAATTACGTTCAATTTATGTGATGGTATTAAAACTGTTGAATCATCATCATTCTATTTTGATGTAAGGTATATATATGCTTATCAATAATTAACTTTTTTATTGACTACTGTCAATATTAATTGGTAAGTGAAGTATATATTCTTCCATTTTTTGAAATCAGGAAACTCTTTAGTACATGCTTACCCGTGTAATTGCAGTGTGTCATTTCCCCAATTCAAAACCAAAACTCCCTATTGCTACAAGCAGACAGCTGAATTCCCATTACACGTCGCCTTAAAATAACATGGTGGTTGCTTAAGACAGCAGCATGACTGTTACCCATAACTGTTAGTGCACTTGTTTGATCCAAAAGTCCTGTTATTGCTCATATTCTCTGTATATCTTGTAGTAATGGGCAACACATATTATTTAATTATGCAGAAGGCTTCATGTAATGCATCTTATTTTTTATTTTATCTAAATGAACTTTTCTGTCTTGACAACAAATGATTTTCTGTACCATATCTAAGACCTCTGACATCGTTGTCTACAGCTTTCATGCTGAAATATTTGTAACAATAAGAAAGCAAAAGCAGGACATTCAGTGGATTTCCAACATGGTCAATGACAGAGATTAACCCAATACAAAATCCTTGTCATTGTGAAATTTAGTACTTCTCATCATGCTTTAGTTAGGCCATTCTGGAAAGTTGGTAGACCAGCCTTCAGACAGTGCGAGACACAATAAAAGGGGGACCGACGGGAGTTCTGTCATTACAAGAGATTATTGAAACGCAACAATGCTGCGCAAGGTATTGCCAATCCTTTTCATACTTATATTTTCCTAGAATTATACTTTTTTTCAGAAACGTAAAACAAGTAGGTTTTGGACTATGTTTTTATGCTGTCAAAAAACAGACAGAAATAAATAAAACATTATGATTTAAGCCTGGTTAGGATACTCAACATCTCCTGTATGTGTCTGCTGAGCTTTGGTTCTTGGGGTTTTGGAGTTACTAACATCGTCTGACTTTTCTAGGGTGTTACAGAGAGCTTTGGAGCAGCTATCTGCACCCTCAACACAACTCATCTGACAGATGGTGTGATTTACAGAAGTAAAAGGATGATACTTGACAGCCTGGGTGTTGGGCTGCTAGGAACCAGGACAGCTGTCTTCAACAAAGCTCTTCAGTACAGCCAGGTACTGTAAACTGCTCGACTGGACTGGGTGGTACCTGTAATACTGAAATGAAAGGAAAGTGTATGGCATATCATTTTGTTCCATATGTCTACGGAAGTTTAGAGTTACTTTTGCATCCATGTTTCATTGCCTTCTTTAGTCTCATGTCATTAATTGTGTCCGATTACAGCGGTACAAATCAGAGGAGAAGAGCAGTGTTTGGGGCAAATCAGGGATAACTCTTCCTCCTCAGTATGCTGCCTTTGCCAATGGCGTAGCGGTAAGCCTTGCCGAACGAATGCATCACATTATCTCCTTACTGGGCATGTAGAGTAACTATGTGTAAGTCTTCCACATGATATGGCCTCTGATTCCCTCTGTTGTCACATTGCCTGTCAATAGGTTCACTCTATGGATTTTGATGACACTTGGCACCCTGCTACTCACCCTTCTGGGGCAGTGCTGCCCGCCTTGCTGGCCCTGGCAGAGGCCCTGCCCAGCCAGCCCTCCGGTCTAGACCTGCTGCTAGCCTTCAACATTGGCATTGAGGTGCAGGGCAGACTCATGAGGTTCTCCAAGGAGGCCTATAACATCCCCAAAAGGTGAGACCTTTGTTGATAACCTACACCAGACTGTTTTAGAGCTGGTGGAACAATTGGTAACACTTTATTTTCTGGGTCAGTAATCATTTTATTGATATGTAATTTAATTTATTTAGTTTGCTGGTACTTATTAACTTCTCCAATTGAACTCTTCCTCCATTTGGTCTATAATTAGTACATGATGTCATGGTTGTGTTCAGAAAATTTCAACTTGTTTCTAGGAAATAAATAGGAAAAGACAGACTTGGAAAATAAAGTGTTACTGAACAATTTGCTACAATTTGCTGTGAAAATGCTCTGTCCATCTGCATGTTATTGCACACTCGAGATATTGGAATCTAAAATGATGTATTCACTATGAATTGATGAATTCATAATGTATTGGTCATATTTCTTCCTCCTTCCCACCACTCTCAGATTCCACCCTCCCACTGTTGTAGGGGTGATGGGTAGTGCTGCAGCCTCAGCCAAGCTCCTGGGTCTGTCCCCAGCCCAGTGTGCCCATGCCCTGGCTATCGCAGCCTCTTCAGCGGGGGCTCCCTTGGCTAACGCTGCCACCCAGACCAAACCTCTTCACATTGGGAATGCTGCTCGAAGAGGCCTGGAAGCCGCCCAGCTGGCCTGGATGGGGCTGGAGGGGAATCCAGCAATCCTGGATCTGGAGTCCGGGTTTGGGGTTTTCTACACGGACTACAGTCCCTCAGCGTTGGTGGAGTCTGCTGCTGGTGGCTTCAAATGGATTCTGGAAGATCAGGATGTGGCCATCAAGCGCTTCCCTGCTCATTTGGGGATGCACTGGGTTGTGGATGCAGCGTTGGCAGCCCGTGCAAAGCTTAAAAGCAGAGTTGGGAACTTTGACCTCAGCCAGATCAGGAAGGTGACCCTTCGAGTACCTCCCCCCAAGTACATTGACTGCCCCTTCCCTGCCACGGAGCACCAGGCCAGGCACTCATTCCAGTTCAATGCCTGCTCAGCCCTGCTGGATAACAAAGTGACAGTGGGCTCTTTCAGTGGAGCTCAGATAGACAGGCCTGCTCTGAAGGAGCTACTGTCCAAAGTCAAGGTGGAGAGCCCTGAAGATAACCACCCCAGCTTCGACAAGATGTACTGTGAGGTTGTGATAGAAACAGAACAGGGGCAGAGTTTTGCAGCCAGGTGTGATACCTTTTATGGCCACTGGAGGAATCCACTGAGCCAAGAGGACCTGGTGGAGAAGTTCACGGCTAATGCCTCCACAGTGTTGTCCTTAGAAGGAGTGGAGGGGGCAATTGATGCGATAGGAAATATAGAGAGAAACAGAGACGTCTCAAGCTTGGGTTCACATCTGAAAATGACAGTTAACCTACATGAGTAGTCCTCGTTTATGGAACAGATAGTGACAATCACGATTTTGTAAATATATTTTATGAGACCATTTTTTGGTATGTTATTTTCATGGGAATGTTTTGTGGAATATGTATCAATATTCTTAACTTTAGTGGATAGAATCCACAAGGATCAAATAAACATGCTGCATATGGGATTTTATTTCAAGTGCTTCATACAATACCAAAGAATATTCCTTGGCAATCCCAATACATACATATCAATCTTGCAAGGTTATCTCATAATCTAGCAAGGAATTACCGTAACACAATTAAATACAAGCACCTCATCTCTACCGTTCAGTAGGTGTCGGAGGAAGAAGTCCAAGTCTCAGGCCAGTGATGATGACCGGACCCCCACGCCAACACTTAATACTTCTTCACGATTCTGTAGATTCTGTAGTTACTGGAGTCTCAAACAGGTTCAAAGAAGTCACTGGAGATGATCAGAGTTCGTTGCAATAGAGCTTTATTCCATAACAGAGACAAAACCCGAGTTGGTCCCGGAACCAGACTGACGTACAACTGTCTGTGCATGATCTTATAAACCCTAAAAACTGGGTGGAGAATACTGATTCTACGCCCATTTTTCATTCATTTTAGCTTTGTCAGCAAGAAAATAATGGTGTCTAAACGCCAAATTTGGTCCTATGGGGGGGTCTTTGTGGGCATGTAGGCGGTCTCGTTTTCCCGTTTTACACCATTACGTAACCGTTAACTTGGAGTCTTAGGGACTTTCCCATTTCACCATTACGTTATGGCCACCTGGACTTCTCCTGTCTGCGCCTGCTCCTGCTCCTGCTCTTTCTCCGTTTCAACCATATTTTGAGTCTCAAGAGAATCAAGCAAGCTTCAGCACGTCGAGCACCATCGCTCCAATTCCATCAAATATCTCATGGAGCGGGGCGTTGCACATGAAGGCGCAGGTCGTGACCAGCTTGTTCTTCTCGTCCACGTGGCTCTCACTGACACTCTTACTCACATGCTTGCAGCCAAGCTGGACGATGGCCTCTGCAGTCTCAGTAGTGTCTGGGTACCTGAGAGGGAGGAAGGATCACTCAGTTTAAGTCTGGATGCTACTTGACAGCTGTTAGCTAAAGAACAAAAAGACTCATTAGGCTCTTGGACATATCTAGGGGTTTTAAGTAGGTGAAACACGCACTTGTCATCCTTCTCAAGGCCCACGGTGACCTCACATCCAGGAAACACCTTGGCAGCCAGAACAGGTGAGATGCAGCAGAGGCCTATGGGTTTGGCCTCGCTGTGGAACGCCTGCAGTGTGGCCTTCACCTCCTCATTAACAGAGCAGTCCTTCCCCTGCACTGCCCAAGTACACAGGTTTTTAGCTGCCCCAAAGCCACCTGCATAACATAGGACAATGGAGAGGTGAGACAAAGAATAAAGAAAGAATGAATCACAATAACAACACAAGACAGTGAGATCGTCTTGGTAAGAGAATAGGCTATTGGTGATAGGAGCCTTAGCCTTGGTCAAACCTGGGAAAACAATAGCGTCATAGTCTTTGACACTCAGTTTCGACAGGTCCTGGATATCCCCACGTGCCAGCCTTGCACTCTCCACCAACACATTTCGCTTCTCCTCAGAAGGGGCGCCTTTCAGGTGATCCACCACATGCATCTGGTCAATGTTGGGAGCAAACATCTTTACCTGCAGTTAATAAATGCAAGGGTGAGCATTCTCACTTTGAAAATAAGGCAAATTTCAACGACGCTGAAGTTGGTTTCGGATTCACAGTTTCGGATTCGGCAGTTAAGGGGAAAGTTAAGGGAAATTTATTGCTGAGCGACGATCCTCCGTTTTTTGCACCTCTTACAAAAACCACTGTACATAGACCTGTCAAACCTGGACTAGATTATCCCAGAGGGGTTAAAGATTCCTTAAAACATAGTTTCAGATTTGTGAAACCTTTATTCTATTTGTGAAAATGCAAAAAAGGGACATTTCACTGCTTTTTTCACATCTAGACCACATTGGACCAGGTCCAGATCCAAAACTACTATACCTAGACCTGTCAAATCTGGACTAGATTATCCCAGAGGGGTTAAAGATTCCTTAAAACATAGTTTCAGATTTGTGAAACCTTTATTCTATTTGTGAAAATGCAAAAAAGGGACATTTCGCTGCTTTTTTCACATCTAGACCACATTGGACCAGGTACAGATCCAAAACTACTATACCTAGACTTGTCAAATCTGGACTAGACTATCCCAGAGAGGCTAAAGATTCCTAAAAACACAGTTTCAGATTTGTGAAACCTTTATTCTATTTGTGAAAATGCAAAACAGGGGACATTTCGCTGCTTTTTTCACATCTAGACCACATTGGACCAGGTCTACATCCAAAACTACTATACCTAGACCTGTCAAATCTGGACTAGATTATCCCAGAGGGGTTAAAGATTCCTTAAAACATAGTTTCAGATTTGTGAAACCTTTATTCTATTTGTGAAAATGCAAAACAGGGGACATTTCGCTGCTCTTTTCACATCTAGACCACATTGGACCAGGTCCAGATCCAAAACCACGATACCTAGACTTGTCAAATCTGGACTAGATTATCCCAGAGAGGCTAAAGATTCTTTAAAACACAGTTTTAGATTTGTGAAACCTTTATCCTATTTGTGAAAATGCAAAAAAGGGACATTTCGCTGCTCTTTTCACATCTAGACCACATTGGACCAGGTCCAGATCCAAAACCACTATACCTAGACCTGTCAAATCTGGACTATATTATCCCAGAGAGGCCAGAGACGCTTTAAGACACAGTTTAAGATTTGTGAAACCTTTATTCTATTTGTGAAAATGCAAAAAGGGGACATTTCACTGCTTTTTTCACATCTAGACCACATTGGACCAGGTCCAGATCCAAAACCACGATACCTAGACCTGTCAAATCTGGACTAGACTATCCCAGAGAGGCTAAAGATTCCTTAAAACACAGTTTTAGATTTGTGAAACCTTTATTCTAGTTGTGAAAATGCAAAAAAGGGGACATTTCACTGCTTTTTTCACATCTAGACCACATTGGACCAGGTCCAGATCCAAAACCACTATACTTAGCCTCTCTGGGATAATCTAGTCCAGGTTTGACAGGTCTATGTACAGTGGTTTTTGTAAGAGGTGCAAAAAATGGAGGATCGTCGCTCAGCAATAATCTTCCCTTAACTTTCCCCTTAACTGCCGAATCCGAAACTGTGAATCCGAAACCAAGTTCAGCGTCGTCAAATTTCAGGAGGTCACCATAAAACACCCCAAACCTTCACCCCAACACACACACACACACAAATCCAAACCACCTACAGATAATATCAGGCAATAAATAATAAGAAAAGAAAATGTAAGATTGCCCAGCATGTCACATGAATTCGTCAGATCACTTGTCAAACCCCCCCAACACACACACACACACACACACACACACACACACACACACACACACACACACACACACACACACACACACACACACACACACACACACACACAAATCCCCACCACTTACAGATAATATAGTAATTTACACTTGCACCTCCTCTGCTAAGATGGACCAAAACAGCGGACGCCTCGTGGATTTCACTGCCATCAAAAACCCCGCAGCCTGCCAGCACTACTGCCACGCGCTTACCCATTGCGATGTTAATACAGATCAACTTTTCTGCACTTCCTGAATTGTCAGTAACTACAATGTTACAGTAGAGATGAAAATGGCCGAACCGTAAGACCGAACTAATGCGTGAGTTCTCAGTGACTAGGGCGCCCTCTACTGCAGGAGGACGCATAAATCACACCTAAAGAAATAGTATTTAATACTGCAGGTCCGGTTAATAATTAGTTTCATTCAAAAACGCAATATTGTTTTTACACGAAATTCCTGACTAAATATTTCTAGAATATAGACGTTTCCACACTTAATAGTGTTAATATTCTGCCTGCAAAAGTCCTCAAATATCCAATAACTAAAATATCCTTCCATAAAAAAAGGCTGGCAATCATTTTGTGGGTGTAGGTGCCACTTTTTCTAATAGTGGATATTGCATTTTGGACTGGAAGTCTGTGTCAAAAGACAATCATGTGACTTTGAAGAATCAACAACACCACGTGACCACTACGTCATTGACGATAATGCGGACGTTTTTGCTGGGGGAAAGATGTCTCCCTAACCTCTGCCGCTGGAAGTTTGTCTGCAAGAGGCTCTAACATGAGACACACGGAGGCTGTTCTGTGTTTAAACCTTCTCCTCTTCCTCCGTGTTACGGCGCACGTCGGGAATGTCTACGGAAAGCAAGAGTGGCCCGTTCCGTACAGGTATGAAGCGTCACCTAGCTGCCTTCTCTGTCATGTGACACGGCTAGAAACTAGTCAACTGTGAACTCCAATAGTTGCAAATCTGCTGAAAGATTCACAAATACAAAACTTAAGACATTGAATGCACCTTTGGATTTATTTTAGCAGTTGTCATTCAGTTATTTGCCCGTTTTAAAGTGCATTTGTGACTATCAGTATTTCTATTTCCTGAAAGTTTTCACGACACTTCAAATCTCCCCACACATTCACAACTTTTGAATCACAATTACGAGTAAATCGTCTTTATCTGCAAATAAGTACCATTTACTCGACGTCACTCAAGTAGGACGAAGGCAACAAGCATATTTGCATGGTTTGCAATGCATGTCATTTGATTCGACAGACGGTTTGATCGCCGCCCTGATGTGGACTCTTATTGTGAAGCCCGATACCCCTTCTGCCCCACTGGTGACAGAGATGGACGCATTCCCTATATGAGGGACACAGATGTCATTTCAGTATATCGACTACAAGCACCTGTCTGGGAATTTAAGTACGGAGATTTGCTGGGAAAACTTGTAAGTACTTTAAAAGGGAAGTACATCTGTGCAGCTTATATATATATATATATATATATATATATACACATACACATACATTTTCTTCTTTGTTCACAGCATATCATGCATGATGCTGTCGGGTTCAGCAGTTCTGAGACAGGGACCAACTACACCATGGAGTGGTACGAGCTATTTCAGTTGGGCAACTGCACCTTCCCTCACTTAAAACCCAAGATCAACGCCCCTTTCTGGTGCAACCAGGGAGCTGCCTGCTTCTTTGAGGGCATAGATGACATACACTGGTCACAAAATGGCACCTTGGAAAAAGTAGGAGCAATCACTGGTAAGGCAGTGCACACCTTAATTGGCATGTCAAATATTGCAGCATTAGCCATTTAGTTTTGGACCCCCATTCAGAATGCTGGTTTTGCCCTTTGACCCTTGATAGTGAAGTTTCAAGAACCATGACTTTTTATTGGCTATTGTTGCATGTGTGGGAAGGGGAATACAATCCAAAATCCATGTTGCATTACTGATTTTGTTTTGGGGTCTTCTATGTCGTCCTCACATAGAACCATTTCAGCCAGTTGTTTCCCCTTCTTTCCCCAGGGGAGCAGTTCAATGACATGGCCCAGTGGGTCCAGAACGACAACGAGACTGGGATCTACTATGAGACGTGGACGGTGCGGTCCGACCCCAGCCCTAATGCCACCGTGTGGTTTGAGTCTTACGACTGCTCCCAGTTTGTACACCGCACATACAAGAAATTGACTGAGCTGGGAGCCAAACTGTCTAGCCGATCACAGACCAACTACACCAAGATCTACCTGTACAGTGGACAGCCCACCTACCTGGGAAATGATAGCACCATATTCGGACAGCCCTCGATGAAGGATCTGGCAGGCAGACATCCGCAAATTTTACCACACCTTCAGACCACACCAGTCATATATAGACTTTGCGATCAGTCTAATGGAGGCTTATGAAAAGGTTGTGTTGGACAACAGCTTCTACCTGTACTACAACTTTGAGTACTGGTATCTGCCCATGAAACCTCCCTATGTGCAAATTACTTATGAGGAAGTGCCTTTACTCTAACGTTCCACCTGCAGTAGTGTTTTCATCAAATGCTCAAAGACGCTGAAATCCTGAAAAATAACACTTCCATGCAAGTTGTCTTATCAGTATTTTCTTACTTTTTCACACATTCATTTAAAATGTGATGACTAAAATGCACTGAGTAAATAGAGATTACACATCAATACAATGTGAATCCATACATCTCTGGTCTCAATGTTATGGCTTCTCCTGGTCTGTACAGAAGACAATCAATCTTATAACTTGCATTACTGATGTTTTGCTTAATGTGATGGGTCTTGTCTAAAGGTGTAGAATAAAGTATCTTAGCCACTTTGTTTTTAACAGTGTTCATAGTAGGTGTATTAAAGGCATGTATTGCTTGAGGACAGTATGCTACAGCTGGCGGAGTATAACTTAAAACATTTATTCAGAGACTGTAAAAACTAAATTTATAACATTTGTAAACAATGCAGTTTACAATGTAAAATATGCCTACATTTTGAGTTCTGAGTTAGGAAAGATCCAAAACATTTTCCATCTACAACTGTTTAAGAACATATGTGTATATACCCAAAATGTAGACGGTTGAATGCAATGCTGATTTGATCTTTAAACCTGACTGGAAAATATTGTTGTACATTTTGGTTTGCTTACTTGTGCAATTTTCCTCTTCAACTAAAAAATTAAATTAAAAAAATTGAATAACAGAAGCAAAAATTACATTCACAATTTTTTATTCCGCGTTCACGTGTCCAAAACAATTATTTTCATTTCAGAACAGGTGACCAATAAAGTAGACAAAGCATTTGCCATACAGAAGCAAAACTAAAAAGGACAGCATTGTCAACACCAGTTTATTCCTAATTTACGTATTGCAGGAAAATATGAAAAAATAAGGTTAATTTAACAATTGCTGACAAGGGGCATTTTAATGATCAAGGGTAGCTAACTTTCCCTCTTTATCTGCATTGACGTCAAACATGCTCCACTTATCCAAATTGATTCTCCATGATCCAGTATAAAGCCCATAAAACAAAAGAAATGACTAAAGCCAATTGACTACTGAGATGCCACCTCGCGAAGAGAAACTAAGGAGGCTTAACTTGAGAGCGGTTGCCATGGCAACGCATTGCACAAATTATGAAAATTAAATCGAGAGATACGCAACTATACCTGATAGATGCTACTGTATATCTGCACGACTAAGCAGCATGGTTATCCACTTTAGTGATAAGATGCTATTAGTAAACTGAGTTTAAACCGGTAATACTCATTCGGTGTTACAGTTGGATTTAGTCTACTATTACTCTTTGGCTATATGAACGGTCTCATACCATTTGGATGAAAGTGGAAGGAAGCCCCGAAAATAAAAGGAACAAACAAAATAAACATCAGTCTTTCAAAATGTGGATTATCTGCAGACATGCATCCACAACATATTGACAGGTGGAAGTGTCAAATCCAAAACCTCTTGCTGCTGTTCATACTGACTGTTTCCTGTACACATAACTGAAAAACCATCAATTAATTACAAAAGCTGTATCCATATATCAATAAATTACACAGCTAATCATCTCTAGTGACTAGGGTATGAAAAAAAGATCCATCTAGCTGGTATATAAAATACTTAAAACTTAAAACCCTGACAGAGGGTGCAATAAAGAAATAAGTACATTTCTATTCATATAATCAAACACACAGCGTTTTATATACAGATGCATTGGACTTCCTTCTTAAAGGAAAAGTTTGTTTCACTCATCTGACTTGCCAAATCTCTTTGCACTGCAACGAATGGGTGTTTGGATTAGAACAATAGCAATATCTGCAATGACAGAATGAATACCGCTTCCTATATGTATGATGTGGTAAGAATACAGAGCACACTTGGGCCAATAGGAGGGCAGATATTCACAATAGTCAAGGCTGAGAGGCAGGCAAACAGCAGAAGACACAAATGAAACCTATATAGTTTATATTTTCATATTAGCTTCAACACACCTGAGAGGCAAAAAGGTTGACTTCCCAGTGTGCATCATAACCCAATAGCCGCAGAGACTATTATTCTGTTGTTGAATGAAAACAGAGACCACCCGATATCTACCGCCCAATTCTGACATATCTATATGTACATATTCATTATAGCTTGAGTTCAGTTCTTTTCATATGCTGGTCTGGGTATCACATGTATCAGAGCATCTGGGCATTAGACGACCGAGCAGATGCAGTTAGCTTCTTCTGACCAATATCATTTGGTATTTGTGTAAGGTGCTTAGTGAAACTACGACTGTACAGAAACCATATTGAATGAAAATTGAGGAATTTATGAAACGAGCCAATTTGTGCCCGATACAGGGGGGAAAAACTGCATAACTTGGGAGAAAATAAAAATCCAACTGGCATCAATCAACACTGTACACCTTCATATCACAAATGGGTCTATATACATGTTTCCAATTTCATCCCGGAGTCATGCCGTTCAGGTAACTGATGCACAATGATGTTTGAATCAGGTGTAGGACCGAGTTATTGAATCCCCACTACACCAACTACACCTTCCAAAACATTTTCTGTCATTTCCTATACAATAATATAATACACCATAACTTATTAGAGTGCAGAGCTGCTATCATTATCTCAGACTGGATTTAAGTAGGCCTAGTGGTAGTGTTACTGTAATACTGTAAATATTGTGTTGTTTTTTTATTGTAAATACTGTGTACTGTTGCCCTTTTGCACATTCCCGTTGAGCATTGCCACTTTTCATTTCACTACACACCCCGTGTGTGTATGTGACAAATAAAGTTCTTGAATCTTGAAAAAACAACATGCAAGTCTGCACCTAATCATCCCCAAATTACTCCACAATGTTAATAAAAAAGTTCAAATATATATCCAGGCTACAAAGTTCATATAACTCAATTTACAAAGTTATGAAAACATTGATTTTAAGTCAAATCTTTCCACCGGCGTAATGTCCAATACGCGATGGAGCCAGCCTGACTAGTTCTGCCTCCAGGGGCAGGGGGGTGGTTGTAGCGTCTCACAGTCCGTTTTGAAGCTAACAGGTAGAGATTTCTGTGGTGTTTGCATTTGTTGACAATATAATGTAGCAGTCAGTTGTTTAATTCCAACAAACATTACATCCCTGCCTTTCCAACTCCAATCTCTAAAGGAGTGAGGAGAAACATGGACAGGCTCCGCTCTACACAAGAGTTCAACAAGCTTATGCCCTCCATGTTGGCACCAAACATTCCACTACTACTAAGCATTCAAAGGCTTTACAGTGCAAACATGGTGGCCATAAATGTTCCGTACCACAAACTTGAGGCTGCTGAACTCTGTGCATCTGTGGCTTTGCTTTACCAGGTGGGCATCATGTCTGGGAACCAGACCCGGCCCAAGTGCTTGGACACCTCCCAGTGGATCTCATCCAGGGAATATTTGTGATCAGGGATCAGCACCTCCTCCATGATTGACAGCTGGGATAGCCGACGGCCACACATCTTGACAAACTCCACAAAGGCAGTGCAGGAAACCTCACACTCGCCCAGGCCAATGGCCGACAGCTGTGTGCAGCGTTTCGCAATGCGGATGAGCTCCTCGTCCAGAGGGCGCAGCCCGTTGGCACACACCACCAACTCCACCAGACGGGGGCAGTGCAGGCCCACGCGGCCCAAGACGTCCTTGCTGACCGAGCGGCCAAAGTAGAGGTGTGTGACGGGGATCTCCTCGCAAAAGAAAGGGCCAAACTCGTTCTCGTAGAGGAAGAAATACATGACCAGGTTGAACTTGGGCGAGTGGCGCACCATGGCATCCCAGCTGCTCTTCTTGATGGTGTGGAAGTGCTGGCCTGGGTTCTCGCTCACCACGTCGATGCGCAGGTGCTCCAGGTGGACATGCTTCTCGGAGGAGAGGGCCAGCAGGAGTTCATCACTCAGGAGGTGGTAGTTCAACGCCAGCTCTCTGAGCCCGTGACACTGGTCCGCCACACACAGAATCCCTGCAAACATGGACACAATTTTGTTACTCCTATGCAAGAAAAGGCCACTATGTTTGCCAGACAGGCTCCTGACTTCAGTTGAATAAACAGCAATTACCACAGCTGGCAATTAAAAATGGTTCCAGGAAAGTGTATGGGCAACCACATACAGTTCATTCATAAACGCTGTGTGATGTGTGCCTGTCTGCCAAATGAAATGAACCCAAATCTTGGAGAAAATTATAGACCTTAAATAAGCCACTGAATGGAAAATACTGATAGTCTTGTGAATATAAAATCAAAAACATCTCAGTTAAAATGCAACATCCACCACCACCGTGGACAAACTGATACACAGCTGCCTCCTCTAATCTAAAGCATCTATAGGAGGATTCAGTGCTCCCACTGTACCTGCTGGGGAGACATGAGGGCAACTGCTCATTTTCAGCAATTTCAGGGTGTCACTGTTGTTGGCCACCAGCACCTTCAGAGACGGGTCATCCACCGGCGTGTCATCGATCTTCAGCGAGGACAGCGATTTGGAGTTGACAAACACCACAGTCAGAGCTGAGATAAAATGAGACTGTGGAAAGACAAAGACATCGCTGAATTATGAAGCACACTGCATGGTCACCTCTAGCATTCAATCAAAAGGCCAATTAGCAGTGCAGGGCAAAACTGATTTACACTTGGATTGCCAAAACAATATACTTGTGGTATGGCTGCCTTGAAATAAAGAAAAATGGCGAATTGGGAGCTTGCTGGCCAGAAGTCACACCTTCACAGCGCCTGGCAGGCAACTTAGGGAAATGTGTGGTTGCATTCCACCACATAATTCCAGCAGTCAAAAACTAAAGAATGTACAATCTTGAAGACGAGCACGTCAGCTATTAAAAGAACAGCATTGGTACAATTTAACTTTTAGGTTTTTGACAACACCGGTTTGCACTAGCACAGAAACCAACAGTTACTTTGATGAAATTGCAGTTTCTGTCTCTTGTATGCACCATTTCTGGAGCCTAGTCTCTCCCATTCTTTTCCTAACGGCATGAAAAAATGTGTAGGACCGCACTGTTTGCTTGACAAGTGCATTTTGCATCACTGCAAAAAAGAAGCAGAGGATCAACATTTATTTGCTTAGGTTTTCTGCACTTGGCTTTGTCTGGCCTGCCATCAGCCAGCAGAAATTAATAAGTGTGCTGAAAAAATATATAGTTTTCATAAGACATGCGAGGAAAGGAATATCTGACACTTTTATCCTCTCCTTTTTGCAATAATATATTATGCCTCTCAAGCAAGCAGCGCCTGTCTGCAGGTTGATTTTGATGCCGTTAGAAATAGAGACTGGCATCAGGAGCGACACGCAGCACGGAGACTATATGTGCATATGTGAAAATGACCAGTGTTTATGATGACTACTACTACTGCAAATCAATGTAGTTAATCAACCAAAACCTTTAGCAGTCTAATGCTTTAAGACCTTAACGTCTAACTCTTGTTAGTGGCAGCTGACCAGAGCTCACGGTGTGAATCAAGAATAAGGCAAACTATGACTTAAGAAATACAAGTTTATAGAAAGAATGTGACTGCACCGAGAGAAAATCGCAGTAGCAAAAAACATCCTTCTCTGTCCATTTAAGGCCTTTGGTCTAATTATGGCATTGACTTCTGCCCTTTCAGTTCCATCCTCAGAGCCCATGAAAGACATTTCATTTAGTCTATAAACTATGTGGTCAACTAGCAATCACAGCTTTGAGGATGGCCATCATGGCAATTTGTGGCCAATATTAGCAACTAAATGGAAAAGTAGACTATAAAAACAAGAGTTCCTATTTGGAGAACAGGATACTATAAAGACCCATGGCCCTCGTTTTCATGTTGAGTGTACCTTTGGCAGCTCCATGAAACTGGGCCTAGCTGTAGAGATGAGCCCCAGGGTCTTCAGTGAACAATTCACCAACTGTGAAAGAATGTCACAGGCTGCCTCAGCCGAATCTGTACTACTGTCCACCTGGAGAGCAGACAAACACACACAAAACACACTATCTAAGCTTAATAAAATAGTTATTATAGGATGACAGAAACTTTAATTTTAAAACAATACAGTGCGAGCAAAATCTAAATATTTCAGCCTAAAATCAAAACACAGCTTATCACGCATATCATTTTTCATACATACAACTTTTTCCCCTCTCACCTTGAAACTGACATACTGCAAGTGGTTGGAGTGCCTCTTTATGATCTGCTTGATGAGATCTGGATGTGTGGCTTTTAAGTAAGAGCTTGCTGGCTGGTTGAGTTCAAACTCAAAAGCACCTCCAAAGCTCCGGCATGTGGAAGGCCTGGTTCCATCCCCGACACACCTGCGAGGCATACGCCCTGTCCGGCAGCGGAAGGTACTGGAAGATGTGGAGCAGGATTTCCTGAGGTAGCCGTGCCCAGTCACAATCAAAGTCGCCGGCAGCGTCTTCCTCTGGATCCTCACTCAGCTGCTTCCGCACCTTCTTGCAAGCCTCCGGTGGGCTCTCGCTGGAGGAGCTGTTGCTGTCCTCCTCATCGCCTTTCACCCGCTTCATCCTGAAACATGGAAGATGAACATGTACATCACTGTCCTGCGTGACAAAAAATACACAACAGAGCTCACACACTGGTAAGGATATCCAACTTGGCTAATAACTCTTAGGATTACTGAAGACACGTTAATCTATATCAGGAGAGGGCCTTGCTTGGGTAACGTTAGTTGGTGTGATAGTCAAGAATCAGAGCAAATCATTAGTAATTCAGAGTTGATTAGATGTTATTGTGGATAGTCTGCCTTGCTTGCACTGATGCCCGAGTGCTGCTCGGCCTAAATTGGACGATTAATTGAAGTTAGCTTGCATAGCTCGCTACCAAACGCAGTGAAAACGCCAATGACTGTACTGTCAGCTAGTTTCATGTGAGTATAAAACTCATGTCTGCGCAGGTTGTTTTTTTTAGCTCCAGTTATCAATCTGTTTCTAGCTAATACGTAAACTAGATAATATCCCAGATTTTGATTACAGAGTGATTAAGGTTGCAGTTATATTCCTTTGTTATGGAGATATTGCTAGCCAGACTGCTCACCAATTAGGCGACCCCATCCTACCTTGTTGTGTTTACACTCCGCTAGCGGCGAAAAATCCGACGACTGACTTGACACCTCAACCCGGACCCGCGCTAGAAAAGGTCATTCGCACCAGCCAAATAACGCGCACCCGATACAATACCCGAGCAATTAGCTGATCAAGAAATGTAATGTTTTCACTCAACGTCCACAGTCTGGCGCCGCCGCTCGGTTGACCTAATTCTTTCGCGGGAGTTTGTGCCCCCTATCCCTGAAATGGCGAAATGTTGTTATGACAGCAGCGGTGCACCATGGGAAATGCAATGTGAAATGGCTGTGGCCAAAGATCGTCTGTGTATGGAACGATGACTCACTCGATAGTAAAAAGAACCGCCCTAGCTTCCGGTTTACAAAAGTGGGCGTTAACCGTTACTCGCTCACACTCCTGCTATGTTGCCTCACGCAGAGACAGCGTAACTCGCTTATGGCGCTTCGCCTCCACTTCAAGTACACGAAAATAAGACCAGAGTAATACCTCACTACTTTCTTTTACTCTGCCGTGGCGTACAAGACAGAGCGTAGTTTTCATTTCCCACGAAATATTAAAAACCACCCAATGCTGTAATTGTAGCTACATTTAGCACTCTAATGAGCATGTCTCTCGAGCTTAAAGCGTGCGTTAGATTCAGTATGGATTAGTCTTCATATATAAAGTAGGTCAACAGTTAGGCCCTTTTGTGGAAATCAACTCCCATGAAGAAATGACACAATGTGTACTTTGCGAAACAGAGAACCTGGTTTATTACCATTCAACTCCATCCACCACAGATATTACAGAGCAGATTCACAAGTATTAAGCTTTTTTATAACAGCAGCTGTTTTTGTCACACTCCCTTCCCCAAACCCCCTGCCTCCTCCTGGGGAAAAGCATTACAGATTTACAATTATTTCAATATTTGGTGTGAAGTCTGGCCCTCAAAACGTTCAGTACTCACTCTCTCATCTCATTGAGATTTTTTTTTTTTAATTATGGAAGGGTTTGGTACAGTGATTTTTTGACAGAGCAGTGAAAATGGGATTCACATCCACCATCACTCACTGAAGGTGCCAGGCTCCTTGATCTGACATTTTGAAGGGGGGGAAATACAACTGTGTCTACTGTATAAAAATGTACAGTGGCTTTATTGACATACATTCCATAGGTTAAACAGCTGCAAGACAGGAGGCACACCCAGTATTGCACTTCATTAAAAGTTCTGGCTCAAAACATAACCCAGAATATCAAACGAAACTGAAGTGAAGAGTAGCAACTTCGCAATACAGCTATTTTGGATACTATCATTATATACAAGATTAGATAAATCGTACACTATTTTCCTCCCAAACATGACATTCTTAACAGTCTTATTCACCAACTCATCTTTTTTTTTTGTCCGTCAACCCATGATGCACTTGACTGTGGAGAGTACTGTACAGGATTACGAAAAAAAGTCAGTTTACATACAACAATATTTTAAATTCATAGTTAGGAAGCTGGAAATACGGCCTGTCTCTTTTTTTTTTTTCCTATCCACGTTCATCCACAGTTGCCTTAAGCAAATTTATTTCATATTCAATGTTTAATCTTCAATATATTGTTACACTTCAGTGATCAGGAGGTGTGCAATGTCTATGGAAGCCGAGGGGATACAACGGCCGCATGCAAACACGTCACAAGTTTTTTCTTTTTTTAATTTTTTTTTTCATTGAGTTTCCTCTGAATCCAAAAGGAGCCACGACTCTTCCATAGGTTTGTAGCAGAGCCTGGACACTCGTGTTGGTAGAAGAGCAGACCTGAGGACTCTTGGCTACGGTTGAAACCTGGTCCAGTGTCTAGGGCATTTTGACAACACAAGAGCCAAGCTTTGAGGCTGAGCTTCAGCAGCAGCCAGAAATCACAGTAGATGAACAGGTTTTCAGTACGGGTCTCTTGACGTTTAGAAGGTGTGGGCGTTCCGGCACACTCCACAGCCCAAAGCAAACTCCTCCCCTGTCGGTGGGTGCACCACATGCAAAGGGCACTCAGTACCCTCCAACTGCTTCCCTTTGGGACCTGTGATGGTAAAGACAATTACATCTCGAGTTATTCAACTTAGTGTTTGCCTTGTCTTTGAGTGTACATGTGCACTGAATAATTTAAGGACATTTTCCAGAATGGGATAGTTAAAATAGTTGTTGAATACCTGCAGGACAATGCGGCAGTTCCTCCTTAGGAACACTGGTCATTCTCTGGAAGTCGTCGTGGCAGGCATTGCAGAAGTGTGTGGTGCCAAAGCAGAAGAAAACAGCCACGGAGCAGCAGTACCGGCATTTATACTCCAGGAAGTCCGTGCCATGCTTGGAGCACATCTGTTGATAATACACATGAATTTTCAGGGATGGGATGATTTGCTGATTAGATAAAGGTGCGTGTACAAATAAGCAGTATGCAAGTGTGGTAATGGTATAGTCAGTGTCCTCAAAGGCTTCCTTTACCCACCTGAGCCCTGGAGACATCAGAACATGCTCCACAGATGAGCTCACTGGGGTCGTAGTCATCTCCCTGTCCCGCCTCTGCATCGCACCGTGCCTCTCCCCCAAAGTAGGCCTGAAATGAGGAGACCATCAACTCTCAACCCCTTTGCCAGATTTAGAGCCTTTTGCTTTGTTTCTCAAAATGGCAGCTCATGTTATAATTAAATTTGTATGTGTTTGTATAGTCCACACAGTACCTTCTTGCACTTGTAGCAGACATAGTATGCATATCTGTTCATGGCAAAGCCTGCAGGGTCGTTGTGGAAGCGTGCTCCTGGAGTAGTGATTGCCTCACTCTTATGGAGGCCCTCATACTCCAACCTCATCAGAGCCTTTCTCCTCACATCCTCATACAACTCCTTAATGGGGTCCAGCAGATCCTTGATCACAGAGTGATTGATTTTGTTCTGGAGGCAAAGAATGAAATAAACAGACAACCGTTCAGCACTTTCGTAAAAGTGGTTCTATTGAGTATCTGTGTCACATAATGAATACAAACACAGGTGCAAGCGATGACATTTCACAGGATGACAATGAACTAAATAATCATAGTGTGAAAGGGCAGGTCACACAGGTGAACAAGCTTTTTGAACAAAGCATTTAAGCAAACAATCAATTTCAAGGTGTGGTGGATACAGTTTCCAAGCTCTTTGTTACAGAGTTAATCTCTTCACTCAGCAAGGCTCAGGTAACATGTTACCTTGCAAATGGGGCATGACATGAACCCAAATGTGATCCGGGGCCCTAGCCAACGGTTCTCAAGAACACGACGAGTACACTGAAGGTGGAACACATGACTGCAGTCCAACTGGGAACAGAGCAAATAAGAGTTAGGAAACAAGGGAATAATAAGGGAATAATTTTAAGCCTTTTGTGAAACTCTGTATGGATATGCAGGCATGCATACCTGTACTGCAGGAGCAGCAGAGAGAGCTTCTGTGAAGCAGATCATACACATGTCGTCTGCATCCTGTTTCAGACAGCCAGTGCTTTTGTCACAGCCGTGCAGACATGGCAGACAGCTCTCCTCATTCTTAACTCCACCACAGGGATGCCCGCAAGGATGAGTCTTACAGCACGCCAGCTTGGCATACTCCTAAAAACCATATGAGAGGAATGGAAGGGGCTTACAAGCTGCTGCTGCCAAGTCCTTTCAATCACAAATTACAAGGTACACTTAACAGATATTCTATTACATTTGTGAATCAGTGGTACAACAGTAACTTTAATACTCCAACTCTATACTACTGGGTATGTGTCGGTGTTGTGCAGGCATGTGAACGGGTAATGCTTAGTACCTGGCAGTCTGGGTCTGAGCAGACACTTCCCACTGCAGACAGCTCAGTTCCATTCCTCGTACCACAGAACCTGCAGGCGTCTGAGCTGCTGGAAGTTGGTTTACCTACACAAAGATTGGATTTGTCAGAAAATAGCAATACGTGGGCTAAAGGATAGCCCCTGTAAGTCTGGAGATTTAAAACAGTTCAATAGTTTTTAGTAGAGTTTTTAGTAAAGTATTATTGTATGTACTCTTATTTAGAAAAGCAGTCACACTGATATGCATTGTGGGCATGGTACCTGTGTGCTCTCTGAACTCCACCATAGCCTTCATGGTCTTGGAGTCAGCCAGAGCCATGAGCCAGAAGAGCTTGGTCCTTCCACAGCCCTCGTGGAGGTCCACCTTTATAGCCTCCTCTTCCTCTTTGAACACCTGGACCAGCCAGGAAAATACAATTAAACACCATTCCACTCCATTCTACTAAATACTCCTATTACAAACGGTTAAATATTATATAAAATGAACAGCATGTGACAGTGTCATTATGGGAAGAATCCCAATGCTTAACATCTCAAGTAGATAGCCGACACTAACCTGTCTTTGGTGAGAGCGTGTGCGTCGGTGCAGGTGGAGGAAACGGTCGCAGTCGGTACACAGGTTGCCACACATGTTACACAGGATGATGGCTGCCGTCTCACCGTCGTCATGGTTGTCACACATGGGCTGTGGATAGGAGAGGAGGAAATCAATGTGTAATTCCCTTGATGCTCTGTCATTTCTATGCAATATACTGTAGCTGTTAGGTGCTTATAGAGTTGTCACCATCTGTTTCTGCTGTCCATCTTTGCCCATCCAGCGACCAGAGGACAGCCTGTCTACATGGTCCTGGTCCAGCACACACAGCGAAGCCAGGGCCAGCCATAGCTGAGAGCGCAAGCAAGAAAAAACACATGATTAGTATGCAAATATAGTATTTGTAAATACAGATACATGCACTGTGTACTGACATAACTTGGGTCCATACCCTGGTGGTGGCAATACAGCGTACAGGAGACCGATGTTCCTCCTCCATTTTGGTCAGGGCAATGATGGTCTCAGCAATTGCATTTTTGGTGACTCTGGACCAGGCATCAGAGAGGTGGCCCTAAAAAAAAAACAGCACACAATTGTCTTTACGAGTACTTGCATAGATGCACAGACAGTATTTACTAAATATGAAAAATATGACGGATAAAAACGAGTGAAAAGAAAGGATAAATGTGGATGCTGGTAACTTACAGCCGCCATGTCTTTAACCAGCTTAATGATGATCTCAGCAATCTGAGGAGGAGTGGAACCCTTCATCCACCAGTGGCTCTCCCCTCTGCGGATGTAGCTGAATGTCGTAGGAAGAGGAACAAGATTAAAAATCAAAAAGGGAATTACAGTCTGATTTTATATTGTTTTGAGTTTGTGTTTGAGTGTTTTGAGAATATCCATTTTAAGCAGGTATTGCAGAAATAAACGCACCTGGAGTTGAAGATCATGGGCAGCGTGACAGTGGTGACCCCCTTGCCTGCAGCCATACCAGCTGTGCCAGAAATGGTGGTGCCTTTGGCTTTCAGCTGCACAGTGAGGGCTTTAGCAATGCAGCCCAGGAACATGTCGAGGATGCCCAACTTGTTCCAGTCACCTTTCTCTGTGGAGTGGATGATGTCACTGATGTCCGCTGGCGGCAGGGCCTTCACACCAATGATGCTGGCGAGTCGCACGGGTGTCACCTCTGGAAGGACACGCCTCAGCAACGATGTCACCTAAGACGAGATGAAATGAGATGAAATAAAGAGGCAAATAAGTACAAATTCGTCAAACTTGGTTCCTGGTTGTTTGCAAATATTCTAAAGGTTTAAAAGTCTAAATGTTATAAAGAATCTAACGCACTAACTTTTCAGGCATCTCAATTAGATCAGTGTAGTATAGAGTGTTACTGTATGTGGCTAAACAATGCATTTGTGTGTGTATGCCCACCTGTCTCTGTACTCGTGGCGAAGCGGTGTGCAGCAGAGAAAACAGGTCCTGCATGAGCGTTAGCTGCTGAGCGAGGTACTGGCGACCCACGTTGGAGCCACTGAGAGCCAGGACCATGGACAGGAGCTCAAAACAGTAGGCATCTGAGGAGGCGTCGTCATCACTGGGCTGGGAGTTGGCGTTCTCTTTGCTGGAAATGGCATGTTCCCACTCCTCCCTCACACGCGTGGCCTCCATACGGATGGCCTGGACGATGTGTGCGCATACCTAGAGAGAGGTAAATACATGTACAGTACATGCGTTAGAAGGCAGAGTTCATTATATTTCATCCTGTTAAGAGCCGCTGTTTGGCGGTCACTGTTGAATGTAATGTGGAGGTGACTATTTACCTGTTTCTGCAGGTTGGTCAGTTTGCTCCTGCTGAAAATGATTCCTACCATATGCTCTTTAAGGTCTGCGTCAGACGGTGCCTGATGACAAGGATACAAAAGTACAAAACAAGAGGTTTAGGATCTCAGTAAATATGTTTTGATTCAGTTAAACTGTAGAACTACTACCAAGGTGCAGACCTTGTCTTCTCCCTCAGGTGATGAAAGCAGGTTCTTCTCCTCCTGCTCTGGAGTAGGCTCTGCATCTCCACAGATCAGCTTTCCAAAAACCTAAATGTACACAACAGAGGTAAACCTTTGTGGTTTTCTTATGGTGTATGGGATACTCTAGCTGTTTGCATCCAAATGTAACCTTTGGCAACAACAAATATACAGCAGTTAGAAGACTGACAGACCTGTGAGGTGATGAGGCGGAAAACCCGGAGTGTCTCAGCCTCACAGTTCTTTTGCTGGGCCACACTGGCTGAGATCTGGCCTGCGATCTTGATGCTCTCACCCTCCTTCCAGCCCAGGACCTTAACCTGCCGGACCCTCAGGGTGTTCTCAGGGCCCTTCAGTTCCACCTTGATCACATGGTGATCCCCTCCAGGAAGCTCACTTGTCACCCAGCCCATGTGACGGGAGTCGAGGTCAACCTAGATGAAAAGGCACAGGGTTGATTGGAAAACAGTAAGCCTCCATGAGGTTGATATATACAGCACAGCTGAAAGAGACGACACACGGAGGCCACAGGCCACCTGATTGCCTGTTTTGAAAGTGAAAGCTCCACTTCAAACGGTCGATACCCAGTCTCTTGGGATAGTGCATCATCCATTAAAGCACAGGTTATTCCTCACTCTCCCCATCCCTGACTCATTCACTATGAAGTCAAAGAAAAATCAAAAGGCCAAACCTGTTTGATTCTGCAGAGGTCCTCTATTGCTTTTCCACATAGGAATGTCATTGATGTGACTTTGTTCTGTGGATATGACAGAGGAGAAGAGAGACTTCAATAACACCAGCTAGAAAACCCAAATGAATAGACTGTGGCCTCAATTTGACATTTAGGCCATTACATGTATTGAGTCACCCCCCCCCCACCCCAAACATGAATCCATGGCCTGCTGTCTCTCCTCACCCCAATGTCTCTGGAGTTGTCCACGTGAACCGTTACGTAGGAGGCATTGATGCCTTTGACACAGCTGATGGTGATGCTCTTGGTCTTGTTCTTGTCCTCATCTCCAGACTCCCAGAAGGTCTCTGTGGAGCCGTCTGTTAGGCTGCCGATCATGGCAGGGCGACTAGATGTCTTGATGTCTACTACACTGGTCAGGTCCTTCAGACAGGTCACCAGGCAGAGATCCTACCACAACACACAGATACCATCAGGTCAGTGCACACCATAAACAACACGCCACAAACCATGACCCTTACAGTCTGTTCTGTGTTGTTCAACATACTAGCCAGATCTTACCTATGACTCACATTTGTAAATAAAGTAAAATCACTGCCGAGTCTGTGGTTGTTGTCTTACCTGGCTCATTGCTTCATAGCCTGACTGCACACTGATGTTGAAACTCTCCTCGCTGTCTCCATCATCAGACTTTGATAGGATATTGTTGATGTGATGGAAAACGTTGCTCTGGTGGAGGAACTGGTGGTCCGACTGCTTGAACTTGAGACTCCAGCACCTAAAAGGGAGGGTCAACGGGGGTTATGATCCTATACAATGTGCAACAAGCTCAAACCGGGCAAGTAAAAACTACTATAAAATGTAATGTTCTGTACTTTAATACAGAAACTGTACCTCAGGGCCATCTGCTGAAGGGAACTGCCACTAGGAAGTGACATCATGAGATCAGAGATGGTCTGGAGGAGGCGGTGGAAGGTGTGGGGGAGTGGGTGGGCGGCCTCCCCAGCAATAACAATGTCTGACAGAGGGTGCTCACACACACCAAGGTCTCTCTCCTGAGGGGGGGGAATGGAGATGTTGGTAGAGGGAAAATACAACAACAAAGCAAAAGTAATGCTGCAATTAATTTGGTTGTTAACCACTCGTCACCTGTTCCACGTTTTCTTTGTTCCCTTTGTTCTCTTCCTCTTCCTCCTCCTCAGGTTCAAAGGGCGACGGGGTGAGAGATGCTACAAAATGCCAAAGGATGTCATGCAGGGAGGTGGTCTGGATCACATTGCATAGCAGCCAGTTGAATGCCTGAGAGGAAGAGCAAGAGTAATTCAGTGAGTAGTCTTATTACCTTTCTGCAAACAACACCAGATTCTAATTCGAACAAAGCAACTCTAATGAGTATACAATTATAGTTCATTGATGTTCAATAAACAGCCAACGAATTGCCTATGACCTTGGCTCACTACTGTACAATTAGCAGTAATTCTTAACACTGTGCTCTGAGACTAAGGGAGATACTGCAGCCTAGACAGCTGTACCTCCATGGCGAACACCCTGCAGGCAGACTTCCTCAATGCATGTTTCATGGCCACCTCCAGGCCCTCCAGGTCATGGTGCTGGATAACAAAAGCCAGCACAGGCCACTGGAAGTTCCTCTCCCCCTTACTGAGGGAGCCGTGGGCCGAGATCAGTCGAGATAGCTCTGGAGAGGGGTGGCGCAGCAGGGAAGAGCCCACCTCTGTATGGGGGACAGAGCAGGTCCATGTTATATATGATGTTGTAGCTCAGTCATTAATACTAATTAATTAAAGCTCTCTCACCAATGTCTTGGGCAATCCCACTGAGAAGGTTTGCTTACCCGCATCACCACTATGGACCCTGCGTCTGGGCACAGCTTTGACCCGGGCTGGAGAGGTTGAGTGCTGCTTGTCATACTCAGAGGCTACGACTGAGTAAGACCTCTGGAACACCGTGCGCTTAGCCGTGTCACTGTCTGTGATTGGACTCGTCTCAAGACTAAAAGGGAGCATATAAAGACAGATGAATACAATTTAGTCTGCAATTACTCAAGACACCAGAATCCTTTTTGACTGTCATCATAGAACTAGATAAGGTGCATTTCCTGAAGAAAATATGAGTGTGCTTGCTGACAAAGCAATGGTCAGTATGTGTGTTCATTTAAAGCAACTATTAGTCAAGGAGACCTGAGCAGGAAGATATATATATTTTGTGTTTGGGAGAGAGAGAGAGAGAGAGAGAGAGAGAGAGAGAGAGAGAGAGAGAGAGAGAGAGAGAGAGAGAGAGAGAGAGAGAGAGAGAGAGAGAGAGAGAGAGAGAGAGAGAGAGAGAGAGAGAGAGAGAGAGAGAGAGAGATCTTTTGAAAAAAAAATAAGCGACAAGATATGCGATGAAAATAGTAGCATATATTTTTGTTTTTCTCTATTGGGCTAAGAAGAGACAGTGTTATATACACAGTTATAGATGAAAGTGGGAATCAGATTTTGTCTCGGAGCAGGCAAGCAAGTGGTATCCATCTATGGTCAATCACTGAGACTTTTATTTATAAAGACTTCAAGGTGTAGAGACTTCAAGTGTAATTTTATTGACTAAAGAACTGCTTTCAGATTAAACATTTTCAATAACTAACTGGGACTTGAGCTGAGACAAGCGATGTGAATGGATGATTGTCAACTTTCTGTAGTAGTTGGTGTTTTTTTGTTGCGGATGTCCTTATTTTTTAACAGTAAAGGGGATGCAGTCTATGAGGTAGGAAACCCGTGTTCATGCCATGAGTTTTCTGTGCTTGCTAACAACAGCTATATTTCACGCTGTATAGGCAACGGGTGGTCAAGATATTAAGGCTGGATTAGGAACATTTTCTGAAGAAAATTGATTGTGCTTGCTGACAAAGCAATGGTGTGTGTGTGTGTGTGAGAGAGAGTGTGTGTGTGTGAGAGTGTGTGAGAGTGTGTGTGAGAGTGTGAGAGTGAGTGAGTGAGTGAGTGAGTGAGTGAGTGAGAGAGAGAGAGAGCTGCGTGTGCCTCTGCACATGTGAGAAATGACACCACCTGCTGGTCTGCTCTGTACATTCCTTCATTAATGTGTATTTAGGAAAGTAATCTGTGTACTGAGCAATCTGCTCAGCAGAGAGCTGAATGTTTTGATATACAGTACATCTATGTAGCGTAAAAACTGTAGGCAACTGTAGTAACAGTCACATGCTCGCCTTGCAAGCACACTAGAATAAGTTAAGTAAGTGGCACAAAGATGTGTTACCTGGGGGGCATTGATTTCATGTTGCTCTCTGGTTCTTCAAACACATTGGGGCAGGCGTCAGGGGTTACTGAAATGTAGGGGGCAGGAACAGATGTGGAGCGCAGGTACCTCATCTCATCTTGGAAGAGGTTATCATCTTGGTAGGCCCCAAAGTTCTCTGTGTGTTGCCTGAGGGGTGAGAGGAAAGTGGTGAGTTACTACACAAACACGTGCTATTTTAGGGTAAACCCAATCTATATTAACTGAGTTGTTAGCTACCTAGCTAATGTCTGCAGGTAGAGGCAGCCCATTTTATTGGGGAGTTCGTCTGAGATGCCTTCCTTGAGGCTGGGTAGCTGGGAATGCAGGGGCCGGGGAGGGTGGTGGCACAGCATGCTGGGCTCTGCGGCACTGCTGAGGGACAGCAGGAATAGAGCATTGGCCCGGATAACCTGGTGGGCCTCCATAGTGGGCAGCGCCCTTGGGGTCTTCACCTGCAGAGGTTTCTTCCTGGACTGCTTCACCTGGCAAGGGAAATGCAGATTTGTTTTGGTTTAAGTGTGAAAAGTTGGTATGATAAGAACCAGTAATATAGTCATATTTAGTAATATGGGGATAGAGGTTTAAGTGATAAAGCCATGCAGCCGTAGGGCTACCTTTTCCCTGGCAGCAGTCTGTTTATCTCTCAGGTATTTCTCTCGGCAGCGATCACACACCAAGTACCAGGTGCTGCCTCCTATGCCTCCATCTCCACAGTTCCCGGCCCAACCGCCACAGAAGTGGCCAATGCTGTTGTAGCCCTGGCCTCCAGCATAGCGGCCACAGCCTGCCATAGAACACCATAGAGGCATGTCAAAGCACGAAACACATTTTACAGATAACCAGCACTTATCAAAACAGCATGACAGCAGACATAAAAAAAAAAGGATTCAAGGATTATTACCCTTGACAACTTCAAAACTCTGAGTTTAACCAAAACAACCTTTATTTCTTACCTGGGTGAGCCTGTCTCATGTGGTAGGTGACAGGGTAAGGGTGACTCTCCCCACACAGCTCACAGATAGTGTCTTTCTCAGGTCCACCCATGGCGAGCTGGGCCATCTCCCCAAACAGATTCCCTCTGGGACGCACCTCTGCCTTGTCCCTCTTCTTCTTCTCCTTCTTTGCCTTTTTACCGTCTTTCTCATGCTCCTTCTTTTTCAAGATGGCACTGGACCCTGGGCTGGGGAAGATCATGTTCTGAGTGGCTGCCTTGATGGTGGCCATGGAGATGTCCTCCCAGAATGCTACTAGATGCTGTAAGGTTAATGGCAAAATTGACTTTGCCCTCATAGAAGGGTGAGAGGTCATCTCATAAGAAATGGCCTCTCCTTTCCCGTCCTCACATTTCTCTGGCAGTGGAGGCTCCTTCAGCATGGACAGCACCTTGTTCTTGTTGATGCTGCCCATTTTGGAGATGTCTGGGCCATGGGGAGCAATATTAAACATGTTCAGTGCAGAGGAAATCTCTAAGGAGTGGCGGTTCTTTAACTTGCTCTCCTTCTCCTCAGCACCCTGTCCTCCCAGGGAGCTGCGGATCGGGGCATGCTCTTTGGTCAGGTCTGGGTTGAACTTCAGGAAAGAGGAACAGGCCATGGCATCATGGACAATGCCCTCATGCCATAGGAATGCAGCAAAGACTGCTCGGGCACATTCAGCCACTGAGGGTGACATGGCCTGCTTGGCAGGCTCTGTGAGCCTTGATGTACTCTCACCTTTAAACAGAGGCCCAGATTTGTCCTTCTTAGGGCGCACATGCCGACTGGAGGTCTTGCGGCTGATCTTGGGTGAGGAGCGGCTCTCTAGCTCCTCTTTGACAGGGGCTTTGCCAATACTAAAATGCACCTTAGATGAGCCCTCTTCAGCATTAAGCGCCTCCGCATTCTCATCATTGGCTTCCTCATTAGACAGGAGAGCACTAGAGGTACACACCTCCACCACTTCACTGTGGAGGTTCTCCTGGGTCACGTGTGGAGAAGGAGCACGGTTTTCTGCATTACTGATGCCTCCTGTGTTTGGATCTTTAGGAGACAGTTTGGGTTTGGGAGAGGTAGACCTGCCCCTAAGTGGCTCTGTCAGTGGAACCTTCTTCTTTCTCAGTGTGTCTGGGTCCAGGGTGTATGAGTCTGACTTGGACCTCTCTCTGGGAGGGTCCAGTCGGGTCTTGGAGGATGGGCTAACTTTAGGGGGGAGGTTCTTGTCCTGGTGAGTTGAAGAGGAGTGCTGGGAGGAGGTGCTGGAGGGACTAGACCTTCCTGAAGAGGAGGTTAGGCCTTTCTGTTTGGGGGAGGAAGAACGGGAGCCAGGGTTTGGGGACTCAGCCCTAAGTCCTGAGGTTCGTCCATCTGCCTTCAGGGCCTGCAGGGTGTTGTGGTTGGGTGAGTGGGAGCGGCTGTGAGAGTCAGACCTCAGTTTGGCCGTGTCCGACCTCAGGATCAGGGCCTCGCTGGCAGAGAGTCCACCCTCACTAGTCTTGATTCTGCTCTGTTCTGACGAACGGCTCCCCCGATTCTCCTGTTTGGGTGACCGACTCTCCTGGCGGTGTTTGGAGGCGGGGGACATGGGCCGTGCACCAGACAACAGGTTCCCTCGTTCACCTAAACATTCATAATTTAAAACAAATTAAACTATTTTATATTCAAAAGTAAGAGTGTATCCATCTAACTCTCCATCAACTATCTATCCATCAACACTCAACATCTGAGGGGAAACAAAGGAATTAATGCGAAGAAGACACCAAAAAATGAAATGGAGGGAACAAAGAAAATTAAACAACCAAGGCACCAAAAGGTAAACAAGATGTTATTCCTCACAAAACAAATGAGTGACAAACACTGAGTGACAATATATATTGTTTTATAAACAAGCTTAAATGGCATTTGTATTTCTCCCACAGCTTTGTCTGTCTATTACCTGACAGTCTCTGACATGGATGAGGATATCTAATGGACCATGGAGGAGCTGATGAAAGATGGAATCCAGCCCAGTCCTGAGAACTCTCCTACCACATTCAGCACAGGAGCCAGGAATGGATCCCTTTAAAAGGTCATTAGTCTCTTAACCTTTAACAACCTCAGGATGTTTGGGAATGAATTTATACAATTTTCCCACTTAATATTGAACTCAACGTCAATTCAAAAAAATGTTTTCTCCTGCTGATTATACCATTTTACGCTGCCTTTTTTTTGCCCGTCTTTGGCCGAGGCCTTCCTTATGGACATGGTTTTAAAGCATGGTTCTAACACAAGGTTATTCATGAGATACAATACAAAACCCTTTGTTCCCTAGGGATTAGATTGTGTTTCTTTCTCAGGTTCCTGGCCACCCTCTGTTCAGTCTGAAGTAGGCATGCATTCTGTGATTACCCACCCTTTTGCCTGAGAGCAAGGGATGAGAGAGCAGTACCATGCCCAGCCGCAGACACACTGCTTTTGTGCACACGCTCGCGAGAAGCAAGGCTGCATGATGAACCATCTACAGCGAAAAACAGTAGCAGGTAAACAAACAAGGCCAGAAATGCAGGGAGGCCATCACAGAGAGAAAAGAGGGCAGAGAGAGCATTGGGGTTTGACATATTGGGGAGAAGAGGCCAAGAGGGTGAATCAGAAAGAGAGAAAAGGAAAAGACATTAGTGATAGATAGAAAGATCAATAGACAGGAAAAGAGAAAAACTGATAGAGAAACAAAAATCAATAGACAAGCAGGTAGAGGAAATTACTAGACAGACAGGTAGAGAAATAACTGAAAGAGTAGAACAGACTGGCCAGTAGAAAGAGAGCTAGACAAATAGGTATATTTTTACCCTGTTCTAAGGACAACCTTGTTAAAGTTAAGGCATTTTCTATTGAACTGAAATTAGTTGGTGCAGCTACAAACTGAATATCTGTGTTAATGAGTAGGCCCATATGAAATTATGCTGTGTCGGCAGGTTATTCCAGACTGAAAACAATGAACTATGGATACTACTGTTGTTTATATCTGCAGCAGAGCCCTGGGCTGGTTGAGGCAGAAAGTGAAACAGGGTGTTAAGTAAGGATGGAAGCTGCAGAGCGGAAGTTAAAGCAGCGATGAAGATGATGAGGAAGAAAGAGGCAAGCTGACTAAACAAGAAAGAGCAAGCAGAAAAACTTTAGGTTACGACTGTAACCCCAGTTCTCTGATGGCATGAGTGAGATATCTCAATACGGGGGTACAACCTTCCACGTAGCCCTCAGAAGCCTCTACATCATTATGCCAGCCATGATTGACTGGCAGTTGTGACAACTCTCCTCTCCCTATATATAGCGTGGACATAGTGTCACCTGGTCATTCAAAATAAGTGCACCTCTTCCTTCACACAAGGAGGATGGTCCGGTGAGATACCAAGCCCAGGTTCCAGTGGTCGTAACCTAAAGTTCTCTTTGAAGCATTCGCTCGGTATCTCACTATGGGGATATGCTGACACCCGTAATGCCAGATAAGCTTACCTTGAAGACTGACTGCCTGGCCCTCTATGCTGACAAACTCTGTCCCCCAGACAAGCCGACGCTCAGGACAGTATGCGCGAAGGAGGGCACAGTAACATCAAGCTTATAAAACCTCACAATATATATGATATATGCCGCCGAGCATATATCCTGGATAGAAATCCCCTTAAAAAGGGCCCAAGAGGTTGTCATG
Organism: Hoplostethus atlanticus; assembly: GCA_034670405.1. Lineage (NCBI taxonomy): Eukaryota > Metazoa > Chordata > Actinopteri > Trachichthyiformes > Trachichthyidae > Hoplostethus > Hoplostethus atlanticus. The sequence goes on from JAXDDX010000024.1 coordinate 2,804,190, forward strand.
CCCCTAGGGGAATGAGCACGCAAACCTCCATCCCCTTACTAGAGTAGGCCAAAGCAATTGCCTCCCACTATCCAGTAGGAAAGTCGTTGCTTGGTGATCAGCTTGCAGTTGTGTGGCTTAGGCCACGACACAAACTGGTCAGAATTACTAAACCCCTGGTTCTGTCTAAGTAGATGAGCAGCGTAGAGGGCAGGGGTAGAAAGCCGCCAGCTCAAGGGGAGAGCATCCCACCGCTGGGTTCTTGGGGACAAAATTCCAGGTCTGGCTGCAATGTTACCCTTGTGTCCCCAGGAGTGAACTGACTGCACTGTGGGTGCACAGAAAATGCATGGATACCACTGACTCCTTCAGCAGAGGCCAGCGCCAAACACTAGGCCGTTTTAAAGGACAGTACCTTAAGATCAACCTGATCCAAAGGTTCAAAGGGTGACTGCATCCAATACATTTAACAAATCCCATGAACGGGAGAGCTGCTTGGACACAGGGCATAGCTGGCTCTTAAGGGTAAATTGTGCGCACATAAGCCTTGATAGCTTCAGTGGCAACAGCGTAGCTCAACACTCACAAGTATGTCAATGTGATTAACTTGGTGCAGCTAATCAGCAATTGATACAAAACGTGAGGGGAAAAAAACAACCAATTATGGCTGGTGTAATGATATAGAAGCTTCTGAGGACTACACAGAGGGGCTTACCCCCATAGTGACATACTGAGCGAATGCTTGAAAAAAAACACGCAACTCAGCCCATGATAACTGCAGTACATTGCAAAAAATCGTAACTAGTCGTTTAAGTCTAGTAGTGAGGTTTAAAATCTTGTTTCCCTTGAAACAAGAGGAAAATACGTGCCAATGTGGTGAGATAACCACCAACACAGTTTCACCCGTTTCAAGAATTTTATTGAAACTAGATTTTAAGTCTCAATACTATTTTATGCAGTGTACAACATAACAGCAATGTTATGTGTCACACATCAGTCCCGCCCTCCCCCAAAAATAAATACGATAAAAGGAATAGAGAACAAGTCAGGAAAACCAAACCAATACGGGAAAAGTTGGGAGGAGAAGGACCAGCACCTGTGCAAGCAAGCGCCGACACTGTCAGACAGAAGGACAGACTTACTCGGAAGCTGTGGTTGCGGCTGAGACAGTTGGGAGGGGGATTGTCCAAACACAAATGGGCTGTGGACAAGGGAAGAGGAGGGAGGTTGGGCGGCTTGCTCAAATACGGAGGAGGAGGAGGGAGCTGCTGGGAGGAAGGGCCCAGACTGAATGGAATTCAGTATGGCACTCAACCGGTCACCTGCAAATATGGGAGAAAAAGGAAGGGGAAAAAACTACAGCTTACACTATAGTTTTAGGATTCCAAAGGGGGATGCAAGTCATTCAGTATTAATCATTAGATTATCCATCGATCAATCAGTCATCTCCCACAAGGAAACTGGGGTAAGGGTATGTTGGGGGGGGGGGTGATTTTCTAAGGGAGTAAACTAAGTCGACGTGGGGTAATGGGTGACATCACAGAGAAGTGTTCAGGGCCAGTTATTGGTGATGGGCTAACCCGCTGTATCACTCAGATGGGTTGGAGCAGCCCCAATAGAGTCATAGAGTCCAACTTGACAGAAGCACACTGACTGGCCCATGCACACACAGACGGACACAAATGCCTGACATTGCAGTGATGTTAGGCATGATACAACAACAGAAGACACAGTAAGAACCATGCAGAAATAATAAAAGATGAGAGATCAGTGACTAACCGATGGCACCTGTGACTAAAGGGATTGATCGATCCGTACGGTACGATCATTTACGGTATTGAGGTTTACACTGTTGTAAGTGGCAGAGGTCAAAGTAATTTGTAATTCTGACATCTTTAGCACACACATCCCTCACACTACATTAGAGAAAAATAACCCCTTAATGGGCCTAATGTTTTGAGTTAAGATGGAAAATATCCAACTGGTCGCAAAAAGGTCCCAGTCAAAACCACGGCGAGGAGTCAGATATGTTAAAATAAAGCAGCAAGTAAAGACAATCAAGGCAGAGGGGCATAGAGAAGTACAAGGTGAGATATCTTCAATGGAATGGCTGCACTCAAAATCTTTCACTAATGCCTCAGGACTCAAAACCTTTCAAAGATGAATGAACAGCATAGAAATTGGATGTAAAAAGCAAAGGTGATATGCTGAGTAAAGATATGTACTTCCAATATGCCTTAAAACCTATTCTATCAGCCAAGCTGACCACACCTTTGTTGTTGCAGATGCCATAGTCAAAGCCCTGCGCTCCATTGGAAGTTGTGGCTCTGTTGAAGGCCTGCACAGAGAAGGGGCTGGGTGGTGGGGTCTGGGCCCCGTGCTCCAGCAAGGCTTGTTCTACAACATACAATTATATCAATTATATTATCTTGTGATAAAGTAATAGATCACATTTTGAGAGGTTAAATTTAAAAAGATTTAATTCCTCCAATTTTGACTACTAGAGTTGGGCAATTGGACTCATACATCAGGTCTCCTGCTGATTAAGCGATTTTAAATGTAGCCTAGCGCAAAATCAGGGTTTCCCACATCGCTTGACAAGTATAGATATCTGATTTGACAAAAGAATAACCTGTGGTGATGGTAAAACCCCCCCCAAAAAAATCAAAATCTTATAATAAAGTTTTCATTGACACCAAAGCTCTGTTGAACATAGCGTCTAACAGAAACATCTGCTGAAAAGTAGCATTGGCACCAATAAGGCACATATTTTGGAAGAGCATCACATCATGTGAGTAAAATTAATTGTTACAACTTAATCGAGCGTTAAAGGCATAATATCAGTAGAGCCCAGTGTATCTCACATCTGGTTCTCAGTTTCCTGAGTACTGCTGGTTTTCTTTGCTACCAGCTAGTTAATTGCTTTCTTCTGGGGTTTGCGATATATGTGATGACAATTGGTTGATAGGAGGATATACACTGTCGCCCGACCCTACTGGCTACTGTGCAGTGTTATGCAGTGAGGTCAAGCCGTGTCTTACCGTCATCATGGCGAAGGTACTGGTTTCCTCCATGGTCTCTGGCCAGTGACCAGGCCTCTCCTTCATCACTCTCACAAAACTCCACCACGCTGTTCTTATCCAGCTGCACCCAGGTTCCCTCTGAGTTGACCACCTGAGGTGCAAACGACACTCTTTATCTATACTCACACACAGTGAATCTGATATACACACACACTCTAGTCCTCACCTATCAAAAAACTCATTACAGCCATTTTCCCCTCATACACCCAAGTCCATCTGTGTTATCATTACACAATGTACAAAACCATTATAGACACACCCCACGAAAAAAGATCACTCCCATGCAAACACATCCATTTTCATCTGATTGACACACACAATCCACAACAGCAGATCAAATGAATTTGATTAGACTGATTGTTTTTTGTATCAACAGACACTGTGGGACAAAATTGATGTAGCTAAAAGAAGAAAGAAAAACTTACTCTAAAAAGGGGTAGCTTATTGAAAGGTAAATGCATGGGGTTGTTTTTTTCTTAACTCCCTGAAATATTATTATTTTGGACAAACAGACACAGATGGAGGTGTTAGTGTGTGCAGGCTGCACATGTCAGATCCAGACAGGGCATTCCCAAAAAGGCTCAGAGAGGACATTATTGAACAGCATGACACACCACAGCAGCCAACGAGAGGTCACGTCCAAAAGAGGGGAGGCTCCATTCAGTACCAGGTCAGAGATAGTTAAGACAGTTCAAAGTACCAAGCTAAACAGTGTGCAAGTGTGTGCAAGAAAGATGTAATCAAGGCACAGTGTGGCTCCAGCATTTTGTGAATCAGACTTTCATTCAGAAGTCTATTATAGGCAGCTCAATATGACACCTTGAAACTGCAATGAATTTAAAGACAAATTGAAATTAGTAAGGAAGCACGCAAAAATGCTGTACCCAGGGAAGTTGATTAAAGAGAGACCACAACAAGTGGAAAGATACAGAACACACACCCACACCCAGAAGCACCTCATGTATTCCCCTTAGAAAGAGAAATAACTTTCTTTTTTTTTACATTCAAAATCACTTAATTCAATTAAAGAATAAAAAAGGAAATACTGATTTCTGCCTGTTAGCAAATTAAACGAAATCTAGCAACAAGAACTATGGTACTTTAAATTATCTGAGTAGACTGATATATTCAACTGCAGCCACAAAAAACACATTGCATTTTTTTGGGGTGAGTGCGTACCTCGCCTATGGCCTTGACCTTGTTCCCAAGTACTAACATTCCAATGGGGATAGCCCTAAGGTTTGGGCAGCTTCTGATGTTGTGACCAGAGGGGCCGGTCTTCACTACCTTATAAAGCCCCGGGCCGCCGCCCTGCCCTGCCCTGCTCTGCTCCCGCATTGGGGCCTCATGGGAGGGGCGGCTGCTCACCTCCTTTATGTTCTCCTCCGATTGGCCCCTGGCCTCCTGCAAGAGGTAACAACATGAATTAGAGACAGGATAACATGCCAACAGACTGCAAAAATATAATAGACCAAGGCTAAGTTGGGTTGATAAGTCCTGAGTTACTATGGAGGAAAGCCACTGTTCGTATAATAAGACGCCTCCTTCAATGAGTTCAACTAGTTCTTTCCTCATCAGTGGCGAATGACAGTCTTGATGTGTTTTATTCATGCCAGTCAAATAATTTGCAGATGATCAAAATATATATACATATACTCTATATGAAATACAAAGTGAATAATTTCATAATTTCACTATTTTATATCAAAATACCTGCAGTATTGACACAACATAATAATTTAACACATCCAACATTGCAGTGATACAGGTAAATGACCACTAGACAATGGACCTGGTCAAATTCTGTGGACAGTTTACTTCTTCCATATAATCTACAGGGAGGCATGCTATGACACACAGGGATACAGGACTGTACAGTACAAGTCAACCCTTTCAAACAAAACCTCATGCAACAGATTGGACATTGGTTTCTTCAGCCCCATGCAACATACAAACTTGGACAGCTATTTTTGTCAAGACGAGGTAGCAATTATTACAAATCCCAAATATAACCTCTAAGAAGGAGTCTAAGAGATTAGTAGTAGCCTATAAAATGGCATTGCCATTGAGATGTCAAAATAAAACAAAACAACCATGCAACTGTGGTTCAACCTCCTATGCCTGACTAACAGTTTGGGAAGTCTACATGACAAGGGGTTCAAGAGGACAAGTAGAAATAACAGACTGATGAAAAGCTATGGGGCAGTCAAGCTATACACATCTCTCCTTCATACAACTCACCTGTGGTGGGAATATAGATAAGGGGATCCACGATAAAAAGCCGATATCCCTGACTCCTTGGCTAGCATTAAAGACATTCTGAGCAACAGATTGTGAGACAGTCAAGAAACGGAAGATGACTCAATACAGGAGAGAGGGGACTGATGTATTTTTTTGGAAGAAAAACAATTTTTGGCTTGGTTCTTCAGGCATTTCTGCCATTAGGTTATTTGAGAAAGTGAAGAGGAAAAGGACAGAATTTGACTGGCGTCAGACAGGTCTGTTAGTGAAACTGAGGGGCATGGATGGTGAGGGACCATGAGGAACTGGGAACACTGACAAAGCCTGTCAAATCTATGAACACTTCGCGTGAAGTCGGATCAAATGCATTAAGAAAATAAAATAAAATACAAAACCCATTGGCAGGGGTAGAAAAAAAGGATTCAAGTTCACTTTGAACATTTTAGGGTCATAATATCCTAATCCACGATTCAATCACAATCAAACATATTCTTCAAAGAAAAAAAGAAGAAAATATATAAGAGAAAGAAGAAACTTCCAAAAAAATTCCCCACTTGGATGATGTAGCGTGTCATGCTGTTCAGACAGAGACCTTACATAGATGCCTCTTAGAACCTTAAGCAGCCCAATGCAAAGGTGGAATTGTGGAGCAGTAGAAGAAATTTCCCACTGAAGTGGACAAGTGATTGCTTCATGACAGAAAAACACCTTGATATTATTGGTAATCTCTCAGCAACTGCCCTCATTACTGTGTTGCCATGGAGAAAATGTTCACATTTTAAAATACAGATTCCTGATTTGCTTCTGCTTAATCTTCTGGAGGTTTTTGTGCCATGGAGCAAAAGGTAAGAGAAGCCTTTACTATCATGCTAAAGTGTCTGGTGTGCTTGTGAATTATGAGTGAGAGGCGATGAGAAAAAGGAGACTCAACAGTGCAGTTGGACCCACTAAACCACACACTGAAATTGCTCATCTACTACCTCTCCCCCTTTCGGTCAATTCCTGCATTGGGGTTCACTTCAATGCACTAACACTTTTTACCTAGGCATGTGAGTGTTTATAAGGGTTATGTCCAACCAAACACATGATGGTCATGTTACGGTAAACTTTCAACCCTCAAACATGAGTTCAGGCATGCATGCTACCAGCTGCTGCAGTTCCTTTACACAGTCTGTTAGTGAAAGACACATCATGCATGAGAACACCCCTACAGTAGTCCTAATACTCTGAAGAGGTTCTCAATTCTCCATGCTTTAAGAACATTTGGGGAATGTGTGCCAAACTGTAGGGGGGGGGCTGAAAACCATCATTCTGTCCCCACTGGGTTAAATGGGAGAGGTGATCTCTGAGCTTTCCCCAAATGAGCAGCGCAGGAGCCTTTGCCATTCTACTGAGCAGACTGCTCAGCAGGCCTTCTACTTACGTCGGCTGGGACCAGCAGGCTCCTGCCCAGGTGCTGGTTAAAAGAGAGGCACCAGGCTTCAGTGTACCCATTCATGTTGGGAACATACTTCTTTACTGTTTCATCATTCAGCCTGAGCCACACACCATCATCATTGTGGATCTATGGGAAAACAAGCAACAGAGCAGAGCACAGCCATGCCCTCCTGTTACTATGGAAACAGGAGGGGCAGAGCCCTCACACAGAACACCACCAAGGCTGCAGGAGACCTGAGTCAAATTAGAGGGCAGGAATGTGGGGTTACTGCCAGTTGCAGGGAAGATGGAGAGAAAACTTCACTACTGCTGCTACTGAAAGGGTGGGAGTGAAAATACTGTGTACTGGTATTCAGTGCTCATCACACAGAGCCAAGTGTCTTATATTTTAGGATTGGGAATCTTACATATACTGAATGTGTTGCAGAGAATAGTAATGAACACACTAGGTGGGACTCCTTTGGTAAATGCTTTGAGTGGTTTAATTTTAATTCTGGATTAAAATGTGTCATGTCCATAGGGCTTTGCTGTGTTGGTTTGGGTGTGCATGCATTTCCTGTAGCCTCAGTGTGTCTTGCAAGAGAATGAAGCAAAACTAAAGAAAAGGAACAAAACTGTGAGCTTAGAAGAGAAGTAGTAATCATTACTGAGATAGGTAACTGCACATTATACATATATGCCCACCAAGAAGTCTCATAATTACTTAAGCCTGTTAATTTACACAAAGAAATGTTATTTATGATTACAATTCTCATGATTCTGCCCTCACTGATTGAAAGAAGAGGAAAAAAGGAAATGGGGACGAAAAGTGGATAGTGCTCCAGTTAGTCTGCTTCATAAGACACAGCTTTATTCTACCTGGTCTAGAGTCAAATTACCTCGTCAATGAAAGTGATGGTGCCATTGACTTGCACTATGCCTATCTGTTCACTCTGCAGGGAGGGGTGACTACGCACACGCAGGCCTGCGCTGTCCTTGGACACAAATTTGCGAACCTGAGAGAAGCAGAGGGAGACAGGGAGACAGTGAGCTGCAGGAGCAGAGGGAGAGAGAGAGAAGAAGAAAAGACAAGAAGTGCAGCAGGAGGAGGAGGAGTAGGTGGAGGAGGAAGCAGGACACATTGACGGCGGGGAACTGCATGCATTAACTCACACACACATAGCCTGCTTCCACACACACACACAGTGAAAGAATAGGAGAAAAAAAAAAAAGGAGTTGTACTTTCAACAGTACCATCTGGATGAACTCTGTTTCAATCCTGTTTTCCCCACCTACATCTCTAATGGTGTAGGGTATACCATGGAGCAGACGTTCAGAAGGGAAATACAGAGTGCTGATTCAACGTGCGTGTTGTTGCTTGTTTCCCCATTGTAGGTTACACAATCATAGGTGACAAAAGCTTCACACAAAGATGACAACTCCAATGCAGAACCATGTTTAATGTGAGTTTGATGCATTCACTACATTTAAAGTACACTTGAAATGTCTTTTTTGATTAGTACCACCAGTTTTTTTTAATAGAGAGTTTTAACAAGTCGTTTTAACAAGTCGTTCACTGACTTGGGTAGATGATGGGGCTGAGAAACCACCAGTGAATGAGCACCCACGCCATGCATGTCATGGCTGTGACTATGAATGGGAGTTTGAGGGTCTTCAAGGCAGGATGTTTTTGTTCTCTGTTGTGTTGCATTGCAATTCCGACTGCAAGCATGCATGACTTGTTTTTGTGAGTGTGATTATGTGCATGTTCCTTCCCATGTGTGTTGAGCAAAAGTAAAGGCTCACCTTGCTAGGCTGAGGCTCAGCCTTTGGTTTGACCATCTGAGTGCCAGGCGGGATCATGCCTTTGGGAGGGTCTTTCACTTCCACCTCCAAACCAGCATCTACAGGAAGACAATTTTAACGTACAATATTGTAAAAGAAGGCAATATTGAGAATATTCTGTATTAACTGTGTAAAAACGTATTCAGCATACAGAAGGGCTGTGTAACACTAGTTTGCAATGAGCTACCTATTTCAATGCCATCGATGGTGACATGGATTGTATAGAGGCCTACTGCTCCTGGAGTCCAGTTGGCACTATAGGTTCCATCTGTGTTGGCACGAATCAGCATGTTCTCACTGGGTCTGAGGGTGAGGAAAACAATAAGTAGACTGTATCGGACTGAAAAAGCTCTCATGTTTGTGCATCACCTCTCTTACCTTTTTGGGGTAGGGGAAGCAAAACGCAGCTCTTCAAAGGAGTAGTTCTCATAAGCCTGGAAAATGACAAGAGAGCAGAAGCGTTGAGGTAACAACATCCAAAACATTGGTCCATGGAAATCTAGTGCAATTTTACAATTATAACAGTGGCAATTGAGATGCTTCCTCAATGACACATTTACTCAGCCTGCAAATAAGTGGTTCACAATTAAAAGTTTGCCAAAGATCCTCTGACCTTCATCATGGTGATGGCAATGTAGCGAGCTTCTTTGACAATCATGGGCTCATAGGTGGCATCCAGCTTGGGCATGGGCAGACCTCCGAAGGTTAGGTCAGTGCCAGAGGAGGAAGCGGAGGAGCTTCCAGGCAGCCGGTGCAGCTTCTTTACATTATCCGGCTGCATGGACTTCTTCTGTGAAACAGGCACAGCCTTCACCTCCACCTGAACACAAAACAGAGAATGAGTACAGGTTAAAGATGTGTGACAGTGGTACAATCGTGAATCATTGAAGTAGACAACTCTGATGAGCTACAACACTACTAAAGAGATTTGACTATCATGTGGGCCTAATTACATTCTTTCACTTTCAATTCTGTAAAAATCTATTACTTCAGACATGGTGGCAGAAAAAACTAAAGTGGTCCTGACCTTCATGTTAGGAACGTGTACCACGTCTCCATACTGGTCTTTGGTCTGTACGACAATAGTGGTTGGCCATCCACAGCGTATGTCATCTTTGTTCAGGATCAGAGATGTCTTTTGGGGGTCTGCATAAGAGTCTGGCTGCAGCCACCTGGATGCAGCAAAAGGGACAGAGTGAGAAAGTTATAGGGCCGGTTTTGATTGGTGACTAATATTCAACTTGAGCTGGTCTGTGTCCCAAGTTGACATACACTGTCTACAACGCCTTACCTAGCCAGGCGTCCTCCACTGGAGTTCTGCACACAGGTGATGAAGTCCTCCAGGAAGGAGTGCTCATTGGTTTGGAGATGCAGGGGCAGATTTCCCCTCCAGGGCCTCCAGGATGGTGGGGGAGTGAGACAAGGCCAGACCCTTCCCCAGGATCCCTGAGTGGGCCTTACACACCTGGTAGCAGGTCAGAGAAAGAAGAATGAAGCAAGGAATATATTTTTTTTTTTTTTTTACAAATGTGATTCATAAAAAGCTCTACGATCTTAGCTGATAATATACCTGAAGAGAGGCTTCCTCAAGAATCTCAAGGTCCTCCTCCAATTCATTCCCTGGAAATAAATAAGAGAATAATGGATTCATGATTTAGTCAAGATCATGCAGGATTAATTCAACACTGTACCATTGCATCACAGAATGGTAGACTGAAGTCATTCGCCACAGACCAAGGAAATTCTCTCTTCTTCCATGTTTTCCTTACCTATAGGCAGGGCCAGGTCTTTCTTCATCAGAGCTGCGGCACACACACTGCCCAAGTAGGCCAACTCCTTCTCTAGCTGGATGATACCCTGAAACGTACACAATACTTTGTCAAAATGCTATTCCAATGTTCCACCTCTTTCTCCCTGGACCAACACACACACCCACTTAACATTTTACAGATCATAGTGTAAACAAGTCATGATAATTTAATCATGTTTAATCATCACCGTTTCTCAGATGACCAATCATTATCCAAAGAGCTGGAGCGCCATGCAGTTACACAAGTCAGAGCAGAATATAGCGCAATTTCTCTACCTCATCAGGCCCAGGGTTGAATTCATATCCCACAGCCACACATTTGAAGCCATAGAAGCAGGCTTTCTCATCTTTCACATAATCAGAGGCCGTTTCCAATGAAAATAGAACTTCATTTCCTGAAAGCACAGATGATGGGAAAATTCAACGTTGACACAACAAGGAGACAGGTGGCCAGATTTCTGTAAGTAATCATGGGTAAAGTAATGGCTGCTAGCTGTAGCAGGTTGCGTCGTAAAGCTTCATTAAGGAGATTAAAGCACACATGAGGATAATTAAAATCAATGAACCGAGATTGATCTGCACGATCTTCATTTGTGGGTTTAGAGTGATGCCACTGGCATACTCAACCATTCTCTTTTCCTTCATCTATGTTGCAATATACAGCTATAAATTTGATATAGAAATTACACAAATGCATGTAGAAACTATGGGTTAATCGTGCAGTTCAGTTATCCATTTGGGTATGAAGCTGCATGGCCAACGAAGGAACCACTTGGCCTTTATTACCTGGCAGCACCAGGACAGTGGTTGGCCAGCCTGTGGAGCCGGAGAACTTCTTGAGCTCGGTCCAGGTGTTGATGGTGTCATGGGCCAGGGGTTTGCCCCCCAAGCTGGACAGGAGGAGGGTGCGGCTGGGAATGAGCAGACGTAGGACATCCTCTGGCTGGGCAGTGCCGCACTGAGGGTCAAATTCAATGGTGGTCCAACGGACACAGTCTGGGAATGATACCTGTGGTGGGGAAAGGCAGGACAAGACCAGTTGAAATTATGTTTTTGTCTCTTTTCTTTTAGGCTAGCATCACGTTTTTGGATGCAGGAGACTTGTGACTGACTACCTTGTCGGGTAGTATGCCAAGGTATATCTTACCCTGTATTGTGTGACTCCAGCTTGCTTGTAAGGATGGTCACTCTCAATCACAGAGTAGTGGCTGGAGGTGGTACAAGCTGATAGGCCCTGCTCAGGCTGGTTGCCTGTGGTGCTGTCTGTTGATTGGTTGGGATTAAAGGTAGGTGGGGCATATTTCTGGTTGAGGGCAGAGACAGCAGGTAGCAGCTCTTGGACCAGGCCAAAGACTTCAACTGCAGCCTGGTGGAGGAAGGGGGGGAAGGGGGTCAGAGTCAAAGTGTGACAGGTAACTATGAAAGAGGAAGGGTTACAGCCGTACTCCTGATTAGTTCTCTTACCTTGGGTACGGATGCAGCCACAGGGCCAATGTAGGCCAGGATAAGGGGCAGCAGCATGGAGAATAGGCTGGAGGAGCTTAGTAGCTCGGGAATGTCTTCTGTTAGAGACAATGAGGGACAATAAGTGACAAAATAAAACCATCACAACAGAATTGATCCAAACTGAATACAAGTGGCTCTGAGGCAGTAACCAAAACCTTTGTAATACAGTTGTAAGTTTCCTGATCTTACCGTCCACAGCAAACGCCCTTTGCAGAAGGTCCTTGGCAGCTCTGACCACAGCGCTGACCACAGAGAGCGCTCGGCTGCAGTTCTTGTCCTCCTCATTGGCCTTGCTCAATAGCTGGGACTGGAGGTCCCCATCGTACTCACTCCTACAGCCAGGAGACACACGCAAGTCAGAAAAAGACAAATACCTTATATATGAGACATTAGAAGATGGTGTGTGTGAGTGTGTGTGTGTGTGTGTGTGTGTGTGTGTGTGTGTACCTGTAGTAGAGGATCTGTGGGATTTGTCCTCTGGTCTGGTTGGTCCCGTTGCTACTCAAGCTGCAGGTGCTGAAGGTGAAGGACACACCATCAGAGCACTGCACTGTGGTCATACCACCGTCTCCATTGGCTGTCCGGCTCCCATAGTTTCGCAGGCGGACAGCATACTTCACCCCTTCCTGTGAAATAATAAATACATCAGTCATCACCCAGTTCAACAGATATGCCACATCCTAATAGTTGTCTCTCAACAGCAAACCAGCTATGTAATGCCTTCTTGATATGCCATGTACCTTGAGTGGAACGGCCTTGTCCAGGCGAATCTCAGAGATATCACTGGGGGAGTCATCAGTGCTGTAGGTACCCTTCACCAGCTCAAGAGATGTCCACCTGTGGGAATGTGCTGAGTCCCCTGGTTGCTCTGTCTGGGCCTGAGGGAGAGAGAGCAAAAAGGTTGAAAAGTGTTTAAGGTGTCAACTTAACAACAGAGGAGATGTAAAATGCAATGAAATCTGATACTGATCTGTAATCTCTCTTACATCATCAGCGAGCACCTCCAGTTCGTACTCATGGATGCCTCCTCCTCCATAGACGCAGAAGCCCACCAGCACCACGCCGGGTCTGTCCACTGTCAGACAGATGGCATCAGGAGAGCCGTTGCCCGTGTTCCAACTCCGGCCCTGGCTCGTTTTGGTGAAACGGTTGGGAGTCGCTTTAACGGAATGGAGCGAGTTCAGCCCATCCACCTGATGAGCAGGGACAGACAAGAAATATAGCAAACCTTTTATGTAATGTAGGCCTGCTAGAAACTCTTGAGGAGCAAAAATACAATCAAGTTTTATTCCAGCATTGTTACCTGACTGTAAATGTATGTATAATGGTCACTCTGCTACTATCAAACCAACATGCATACCACCAGGTGGCAATATTGAGGACAAAGAAGAAATATTGCTGTGCACAGCAATGGATGTCATCCAAATGTGTTTGCTGCCAATGTCCTTCAAAGACAAAGACAACACAGGGGGAAAAATGGACGGTCTCTAACAGTATCAAACAAAAACAATACAAGGACATGTTGCATGTGTTTACTAATACTAATAACTATTTATATCAACTGGCTGACTACAGAGAGCCAGAAAAGGATATCCAGGTGCTCTAGAGAAGAATAGTCGTTTCCCTGACACCACAGACTGGGGGGGGGGGAAACACAGTGGTGGCTAGGGCTGTCGTCAAGACAACCAGCCTTTGACGGTTACCGTGGCAACGGGAACCAAAAGTCCAGACTGCAGTAAATGGGTAAGCATGTGAGTGGGGAGAGTGATGGAGTGATCATTGAATGAAGAGTGAGAGAGAGAGACAGACATCACCTCAGGGCCTAACCCAACCCCTTCATGACTCAGCGCCCTGTAAAAACAATCCAGATAATCCAATGCCCCTCTTTCTGTCATTTTTGTTTGGTAACAGTGAAGACGCTGCCTGAGTTTTCCCCTTCAAAAGGCTAACCGAGAACAATACAGCTGCAGGTGGGGAGATTTGGAACGAGGAAGAGAGGAAGAGTGGAGGGGAGAGGAATGGGATGCATCCAGGCTCTCACCACCAATGAACTCATCCACACCCTATATGGCTTTATTCTGAGGACCAAGCAACACCTAATGTGATTTGGACAGAATTGATTCAATTGTGTTCCAGCTGATCCAAAAATAGAACTGAATGTGACAGAGGAAAATTATTACAATGTAAATGTGCAGGACAGAGGCAAGACAGGTTAAGACAGAGAACACATTACAGATGCCACCCTGCCACCCTAAAAACTAGTCTGTGTGTGTGTTTGAGTGTAGGTTACCTCGGAGCCCAGAGCAGAGGCCGTGAGCTCAGAGACGATGGAGGCCAGCAGGCCGCAGGTGTTGGAGACCAGGTGTGGAGAGAAGAGCTCCACCTCCTTCCTCAGACTTTTCCTCACGGGCAGCACCACAATCACCAGCATCTTCTCCAGAACCTCCCGGAAACTGGTCATGCCCATCAGATTTTCCTCCGTCTGGCCAGGAGTAAAAGAGAGGACAAATGTGATTATCACTGTAATGAGTCGCATCCATCCATATTTCCAGAACAACGGGTTATTGGGGAGGGGGGGTGGGGACACAGACATCACCCTTAGGCTGGTATTCCTCATGTAGAAGTGAGGATACCTGATGTTAAATGATGTGTAAAAACGTGCTCGTTACTCACATGGCTGAGTTTCTCCATGTGGGCCACCAGCAGGGGGAAGCGGTGAGCGAGGGCAGAGTCATTCTCTGTGCTGACTTGTTTGACCACTGAACGCAGCAGCACTTCTCCATCATAGGCGATGGGCAGGATGGATGTCAGCTTGACCGAGGTGTTGCACAGAGCTGACATGACCGCCGCCAGCAGACGGCTGCTGGAAGTGCGAAAGTTGGCCTCAGCAATATCCTGAAATACAGGGAGGAGGACACGCAGCTCTTATTTTATTCTTTTTCAAGCACTTCTCTCATACATGTTCATTCTACAGGCAAAGGAATATTGTCAGGGCACTTTGTTCTCCTTACTATTGGTACTATTGTAATTTTGGTGATGACTTTGGTGATGTCACTCTGCATGAGACTGTCTAACATTCTGCTGTGTGTAGTAGGAATGTGTAATTGTTGAAAACCAGTTACACAATGATTCCTATTCTTTTTTCAAGCACTCTAAAACATCCATTCAGACACTTTATTTCAAACTACGTCTAAAGGAACATTAAGTGGTCTGTCAGCAATTTCACCTGGTCCAGGCAATTGAGCAGGTCACAGAGGCAGGCCCACTGCAGAGCTGGGGTGGGGTAGAAGGAGTGGAAACAGGCGGTGAAGGTGTTGTGGCACTCCTGCAGCACTGCCTCCAGCAGGGTAAGAGGCTGCGACAAGTAGCCCTGGGGGTCATTGTCCAGCTTGGTCAGGCAGTTGTCCATGCCTTCCGACAAGATCTTCTTCAGCAGGCTGCGTGTCTTCCCCACGCATTCGGCCAGCTTGCTCGACTCCTCCACCACAGCCTTGGTGCTGGCTGGAAACCAAAGAACACGGAGAGAGAATATAGGTGCTTGCAGCAATGAGGGAGCCAAGAACAGCTTAGCCATTCAGGAATAAGGTGATATCAAATAGTTTGATACGTATATGAAGTGTTTTGCACAACAGAGCTCTGAAATGTTTTTCAGATTATGAACTTAGTTGTAGCATAAGGACCCTCTGAATGAGATCCCTTGTACAGGGTTCTCATTCAGAGGGTCCTACACTTCAAATGGTGTTTATATTTATATAAGACCAGAGAAATGTATTAAAATACCTGGTCGTATAATGATAATTGATTTGTATCTCATCCTAAATGGTTGTTAGTTTTACATTGGCTATTGTAAATAAACATTATTTATACCTTTTTATGAAGGGATAAATGTGTAAGCGGTTTGGTTTCAGGTTTTCCTTTTATTTTCCTCATACTGATAATTGATCAAATGTTGCAGTGCAAGCTAACTGTATGAATTACAGCTGCATGTTTTTTTTTCATGACTTGAAATTAGAATAGTGTCTTATTAAAAGGACTTTCAAAAGACATTGCATTATATTACCTACAGAATAACATGGCTGCATGAAATATCTCCAATAGCCTGTCAATACAGTGTGATTTAGAAACAAACTGAACAAAGGTACAAATTACATCAATTAAGATATTTCAAATGATTCTTTTAAAGAAATTACACCACACAAGCTCATTGGCATGCTTTGTATTCTATGTGACATTTTTATTTAAGGGTTTCATTAATGCTTTATTATACTATACTATATATATATATATATATATATACTATATTTACTATAATATCTTTTTATTACTTTTTCATTCATTTGCTTTTCATTGTCATTCTCATTCTCATATCTCATGATGGAATGAAACTCCTCAATTGATTTTCATTCAGAAAAGCATCAGTAATGCAAATTTTGTAAAGCACTGTATAAATGGTTCAGAAAAGCCGTACTTACAACTTAAAATATAATTTCCTTTTCCACAGTGAATTAACCTTGCCTTTTCAAATGCTCAAATGCCATTTCATTAGGGCCTGTGTGCTCCTACCAGAGATGGGGAAGATCTCACAGATGTAGACCCTGAGCAGGCGGAGGCAGCAGGTGCCGACGAATCGTAGCCTCTCCAGATCCAATAAGGTGGCTGTGTACTGGAAGCCCTTCAGGCCTCGCAGCTCCTCCACACCCAGCACCAGGGTGGTCCAGCTCCAGTGGAGGATACTCAGCAGAGACTCGAAACACTCCTGCAGAGAGAAACAGACGGACATGTTGACTACAGTTCTGCCGTGCCGTACAAGATTACCTGTCAAAACACACTAGCTGATAAAAGAGAAAGAGGGGAAGCAAAACACTGTACTCACTACTGAGACTGTGCGAGCGAATGATCGTTTCAAGATATGGACTGGCTCACTGGTCTGCTGTTTCCCTTTAGATGCATTGCCATCATTTGATGGAAGCCTGGTGTTAAAATATTGAGAAACAATCACAAATATTTACTTGAACAGCCTATAGACAGAGCAGGCTGCATCACTGCTTGTATGTAAGGAATGTAAGACGGCCACAAGTTACTTGCCTGTACAGTAGCTGAGGTATTTGACCTGCATTAACATCAGTACCGTTGTTTGACTTCTTAGAGCTCTTGAACTGAAAGATCACACTTTAGGCAAGGAAAAACAAAGAGAATAATTAACAAACAAATGCCTGCAGCAAACGTTCCACTTCAAACACGTTTTAACATCAAACGAAACTGCAGTTTGACCAAATAACACGTGGCAAACACTGTATGAATTTGTAAGTAGAGCAGGTTAGTCCCTATTGTTAGTGTTTACCCGTCATCAGTAGTTATGGTAGCCTGTCCGTGGGAGCCACAGTCACTACTGGGCCCAGACACCCTTGCCCAGGCCACATACCACCAGCCCAGCTGCAGCAGCACCGGCTCATCAAACATCATGGCATACTTCTCCCTAAGGACAGAGAGCGGGACATGCGTGACTGTCATGACTGAAACATAACACAACATGACAGTTTTTTTCTACATGTACACTCCTCTACTTGGCACAGTTTGATATATAAACTGTGAAAAATGCATTACTCCCATCTGAACATGTATTTGTCAATTGCCTGCTATTTGATGTTTCAAGCCTTCATGCTCTTCATCAGAAATCAAATAAATGTTCAGATGGGAGTAGTTAAGTGTGCAGATTTTTTATTTTGTCCAACTCCTGTGAAGTACTTGGATGTGCGTGCCTTTGAGTATTATTGTTATTATTATTATATATATATACACTGTACCTGGCAGCACAGTCATAGGCCAGCACGTCAGTCTCAGCCAGCAGATCGCCATCCGTCTCGTGATCTCCCCCATCAGGTCCCAGCTCAAAGAGCTGCATGGCAACAGTAACAGATTACTACAAATATCTCTAGCTTGAGTCTGGGATCACACTTGATGTGTTGAATGCGTTGCCCTCCGATAGAAGCTGATTCCTTTCAGGTCACAAGTGTCGATTTTATTACTTATTCAATGGTTATGCATGTGTTAACTAAAGCAAATGTTTTTTGCGTTAGATGCTTTATGTTGTTTTCGTGATGAAAACATTTTGTCAGTCAATCAGAGTTGCAGCATGAATTTCTGTAATAGCACAATTAACAACCTTGTATAATCAGTTTCAACTCAATACATTTGAGCTATGGGATATCTGCGTAGAACTCAATGGACACAATTTGCAGCAATACAACGACTTACGGATTATGTTAATTTCATATAATTCAATTCAATTCAATTTGCTTAACACAAACATGGAAGGAATGGTTAATACATTTGATGCTCCTTGGGTGAAATCCTTGTGTCCCCAGACTGCTCACCTTGATCTTGGCAGTGTACTCCCCTCGACCCCCGAACAGGCCCAGCCCACCCAGCAGGATGTCTGCATCAGCACAGAAGCGGATGGCCTCCACAGAGTGGGCAGAGTAGCCCCAGCCACCACCGTGACCTACAACATCACACAGGGGGTGAGTCAGGTTGTGCAGGGTATAGCTGCATTGTTTATCCACTTTGTAGTATTTCTGACCACTATTAACTAATATTAACTGTTTTGAATCGGCTATCCTTGCTAAGTATGGATGAACCTGCCTCACAGAATCACCACCTACAATCACCATGTATAAAGCTGTACGAGGGGGCAATGGAGGGAAAGGTGGGTGAGGGGTTGTGATGCGCCTGCTGCTTAATAAATAACTGTGACTTGATTTGATGATAAAATGATCAGCCTAATAACAACGGAATAATAATGAAATAATTCAAACATGACCTATTTATATTGTCTGAAGATAAACAGGACTCAAATATAGGACCAGTGTAAGTACAGAATTCAGCTATATTTGTATACATCTAACTAACATAACTGTATGTCAAATCAAAGCATAAAATAGCTGTTGAAGTGTGTCTCCCTGTGTATTGCACCATAGACCAAAATGTTCACTTACTCTCAAAGCGGTTGACCACGCTGTAGTCCTCCTTGGAGTAGACCTTCATCACAGCCTGGGTCTCCTCCTCTGCACTGGCCACGCCCATCTTCAGCTCCTGCATGGCCGCTAGCGTGTCCAGGCAACCTAATCAGATACACAAGTGTACCTTCTCTTAGCATCAAGTGATGACCAACATAAATGTTCATAGCTAAAGCTCCCATACTGTTCACACTTAATCATATGCTGAGCAGCGATCTGGCAGCAAATCTGTTTCTTCAATCAAATTTCCCAAAAACTGATAGACACACAATTTCCTAAGGACTTCTTTGGAAAAACATTTAAAAGAAAGGAAGAATGACGGCAGAATGGAAGTAGCAGACTACATCAGTAGTTCCCAATTTGGGGTGCAGGGACCTCCGTGGGTCCTTGAGAAGGTCCCACGGGGTCAAATGAGCAATGGATGAATTTCACTAGTATTTCTCTCACTAGAGGTTAGCACAATGAGACAATTTATATTCATCATAGACGGGCATGCAATTCTAAACTAAATCTTAATTAACAACAAGTCTTCCACGATGAGGTCCCTTAGGTCAAAATCTTATCAATTTAGAAAATTGGAAACATCTGCTGTTAGACAACAAAACTGTTATACTACATTTTTTGAAAGGCGAACCATTACAACATTTGTGTTGTAGCTTTAGTGTACATATACAGGTACACTAAAGACTGAATAGCTTGTGCAGATCATTACCCAGGATGTGTAGGGCTCCGTGGGAGCGAGTGGTGGTGGCATGTGATCCAGAGGGCAACGCCAGCTCTGGGCTAAGGATGCTACAGCGGGCCTGTAGGTCTGTAGCAGAGGGCACCCTGGCATCAGCTATCACTGCATTGTAGCACCACATCTCTCTCGAGGCTGGCAGGAACCTAGACATGCATGACAGGAAGCAGGGTCAAGGCTGATTACAAGTAATTAGGACTTGGAGATGGTACATTCTAATACTAGTTAATTGAAATCAAAAAGTATGGTAGTATCATATTGAGGGATGCTGTGACCCTTGTCGATTGCCCTTGGACTGACCTCCATATGACATCATACACAGGGTCGAGACACAGGCCGAAGCCCTGCAGGTCCTCCTGTTCAGAATCATTGAAGGTCCGGCAGCTTCCATCCATCTTGTTGATAAGCAAACATTTGAACGGAGGCGGCTCAGACACAGAGGTGGGCACCAGGCCTATGATGTGTTTGCTGGCGAAGATCTCTGAAGTGGCGAGGACATGGGAGTTGATCAGGGCCTCGTCAATCCGCAGGAAGGTCTGATCTCCGCTGGCACCGATCCAGGTAGCCTTTCGTCCATATTTGGCACCAATGTTGGGCATGGGAGATGGCTTGGCGTTCCAGTAGGGCATGTCTAGGATGGGCCGGCCCAGCTGTCCTTTCTGCAATACCAGGAGACATATTCACTCTCCAGACTAAAGAGATGGATCTCCAAAGTACTCCTCCATAATGTATAAAATGTATGGGATAAACCAAAAGTATCACATTTCAACAGGAATTCAGCATTCATGGAAAAACACTTTCAAAACCCATTAGTGCAAAAAAAGCACTTACAAATAAGAAGCAGAACACTTCACAGTCACATAAAACACCGTATCCTTACCGAGAAGCTGCCAAAGGTGAAGACCTGCCCATCCATGAGGAGCACAGCCGTGTGGTTGCTGCCTGCTGTCACCTGGACACTGGCGCCTGGGAGGGCCTGCACCAGGGTGGGAGAACCCCTAGCAGGTAGAAATAATAGCTTGGGTTATGGTGTCCCTGTGTGTGTGTGTGTCTGTAAGTCATCTGAAGCAGTAGTTACCTGGAGTTGACATCCCCATGTCCAAGCTGCCCATGTTGGCCGTAACCAAACGTGTATACATCTCCATTCTCCATCAACACCACTATAAGGCAAGATAATCACAACTATCAAAGTGAGTACAATTTTACATACAGCTTAAAAAGGCCATGTAATAAAGAAAGTTCATTTTACAAAGTGTTATTTTAAGATTCTCTTCACCATAAAGTCAGCCCCTCCAATCAGTCTGCCATTTTTTCTTTGAAATGGTATTGAGAACCCCCCAACTAATTTGTGATCAAACACCTCAGAGACATCAAAGGAAGCAGGAAGTGGCTGACAGGAAGTGGCCACGGGGGCAGTGAACCTACCGGAATGGTGAAAGCCGCAGCTGACCTGCACAGCCCGCATCTCGCAGTCAAATCTCACCGCCCCGGGAGGGTAGGTGGTGATTTTACTGGCATCCTTCTCTCCTCGCTCACTGCTACCATCTACAAGGCAAACAGTCAGTCAGCACAGAGGGGTAGAGAAGGGGGAGAGAGTGAAGATAAAGCTGCAACTTCAGACCCCCGAGGTGGATGTCTCTGGACAGTCCTGGGAAAAAAAAAGGAGCAGGAAGGAGGAGTGGATTCAAGAAAAAACAGGAGGAAAATGGGAGGGCATGCTGAAAAAGAAATGAGGGAAGCAAAACCTCTAAAACAAAGGCTTTTGGCAACCAGCCCCATGAAGAGAACCCCTCTCTCTCTGTGTGTGGGTGGGGGGTGTTGACGTTTTTGGTGGATAGATCATTTGTTTAATAAGCTTGTTTTTCTATTTGACATCAATAGATTTTAGAGTTTAGTGGAGTTGTTTGAGCTATGTGGTAAATATGGTTAGGTATGATGTCATGGAATGGATGTTCTCTGTGTACAATGAGCAGGAGGGAGTCTGGTTTACCCTGAGCCCTGGTTCAGAGGTCATGGTGGTGGTGTGTGAGGGGAACAAGGTAGAGGCCCATGCATTACAGCAAACACAATTTCTCTGAACACTCTTTTGGACCAGGGACCAGCTCATGATGGTTTCCTTTCTTTGAAGACCTCCAAAAGTAAGGCCAGACAGGTGAGATATGTTTCAATCAGTGTATGTTGAATAATTTACCTTCTTGTCAGAAAATATACCATCAACTTTTGCTGGACCATGGCCCAAGGGTTGATAGGGTAGGGTTGAAATTTCAGCTCATGGACACAACTCTCAGTGAGTATAGAAAACTGCCTTTAATTGACATCCGAAGCACATGGAATGCTTCCTTGGCGGTCACAGAAGGGAACAGTATATCAGTATGCAGGTGGGGGGATGCCAAACACCCATTCCTCTTCAGTAGTGTAATCCCATGAAGTGGTCTGCTCAAGGGCAGTATATCTCAAATAACCTAGCCTTACAATTGTCCTCACCCACAATGCAAGGTTCTGCAGAGGAAAAATACTCAGCGAAGCAGTATAGCCTCAATCCCTAAAGTGACAGTAGGGAGGAAACAGCTTCTGCTCTAATTCATCATTGCGTCATTGTTTCCAGATATAACAGTGGGACATGAAAACAAAGTATTTATACTTAACACTGATTTTCCATTTGGAAAGTTTTCAAACGGGAGCTGTTCAGTCAATAACTTGCATCCTATAAATACGTATTTTAAAACTAGCTACTCTACTTCCCTCCTCTCAGATCTGTCCCATAATTGTCAGCTTGTCATTTATCAAAGCCTGCTCTAGCCAGTGCCTGCTGTTTCATCTGCATCTAATTCTGCGGTGTGGGCCACAGAGTGACGAATCAGCTGCTGAGGGAGTGATGGTAAATCTAGTTAGACTAGGACATTGATTTCTATTTAGGTCTAAACAAAAGCATTGGGCAGGGCAGGCGTCCTACTCCAAGGACTAGAACTAATAAACCAGAAGAAAAACCCACATAATAACAGACCAAGTACTTCTTGTCATATTGTCCTTCTTATGTGAACACAATTGTCAGGACACCAAAGTAAAACAATTTGTTTCAATTCAAAAAGGGACTTCCTACAGAAACCATCCTGATTTGCCTTTACCCCGGCCTAAAGACTTTTCGTCCATTTTTCCACTTTGGGTCAGAGTAAGTCAATCCTGGCTACAGGCTACTTTGTTTGTTACCATGAGATCTGCTGAAAACATAAGAGTCCTGCCTTCAGAGAGTGAGAGAGGAGGTGGTCGGGACAGCCAGACTGGGAGGTGAGTCAGAGGGGGGTCTCTGCACCCGTTGAGTTAGGTAGTGAAGACCGTAGTACCTTTGTGCTTGTCCCGTTTATGCCTTAGGGCCTGAAGGGGTCTTATTCTGGCTAGGGCCTGCTCACGCTGGTTCATAAATATGGGACCGGGGAAAACAAGGGGGCCTGGGGGAGAAAGAAACTTTCACATGCATGCACAAGGCTCACAAATGGAAGAGAACACATGGTAATACTACAACACAACAACAATACACACACACTGCAAAATTATAAAGACACAAGCGAGAGGGAAGTCACCAAGGCACAACACCCAAGCTCACAACAGCACCTGAAGGCCGTGATCTATTAGAAGCTAAAAGGGATGGACATATTTAATGGTGTTTGTAGCTTCAGCCTTTTAACCCCCACCCCCACCATCCCCATACTCGCCCTGCACATATCTTCAATTCTCTATCATAGTAATGTCAACCTGCTACAGCCAACAAAATACACCCTCCCATTCTGTCACTCCCTGTCTAGCCCTGTCCCGTACCTCGGCCCTCCTCCAGCCTGTGCCGGCGGTTGATCCTCTGTCGTTTCTCCTCCTGGCGGATCTGGATATGCTCCTCAATGTTCACTCCTGGAGGGGGAGGGACAGGCACAGCTGAAACACAAAGGGCCCCAGGTACAGGCAGCCCAGACAGGATGCAGGAAGAGGAGAGAAGGCAGGGCAGGGCAGGGCAGAACAGAACAAGACACACGTGGATGAATGATGGGCAGACATGATGGACAAGCGATGACTGCACAAAACATGGACAAAATAAGGCAAATTATACTGCATCAAAGCAAAGGCAACAAACAATGCAACATGTACGGCATAAGCAGTGTGCTGGCCCAGCTCAGATCCATAGTCTACCCAACACTTGCTTAATACAGGCTACTTAATTCTGATCGATTAGGGAAAATTTGAACAACAATGCAAATCAGAATGGTATTGTAGTGGAGGCATGTGGTGGCAAAACGCATGGGGCGGTATATGCTTTATAAGGCTTGGTGGTTTTGCCCAAAATATGAACAATGGCAGTGAGTGCTGACAACAATGATGCAGGTAAGATGTAAACATTTTATGACAGGCAGGGGGGAAATAAAGACATATAAGGTAGCAGTGGGTATACCTAGCAGCAGGTCCAGTGGAATCATCTCCTTCACAGCATCAAAGATGCCCCTCTGTCTGGCCTCCTGGCCATCCAGCTCCCTGGCACAGGCCTTACAGCAGCCACATACTGAGCAGCCGGACTCCCCAGACCCACAGCCACAAATACTGATGATGGAGGAATACGCAAACATACAGGTATACACAGAAAGACAAACATTCATATTATGATCAACGTTATACCCAACATTGTGATTAAAAATTTAAAAAAAACAGACCCCCTGTAAAAAACATTTCAACAAAACAGATACAATTCAAATGTCACATTCCCCAACCTGATTAGTACTTCTACTCAGTAGTACTTCCTGATCAGGAAGCACAAGTGCTGTGAAGACCACATTCATCCCTTTTGCAGCTTGTATGTCTACTTACCCTCCTGGTACTCTGTCCGGACGCCCACTGCTGACACAGCTGGCACCGTAGCCGGTGCAGTCTCCACACACTGTGCAGACCATACACTGGTCCAGCTTCCACTTGTGCATGCCTGGCTGGCACATCATGCTCTTCTCCTCTTTCTCCTCCAGTTCATCCTCCAGGTCCTCATCCATGGCTGTGGCCATGCTCTCCACACCAAACGCTAAAGTAGAAAAGTCACACACATAGAAAAGACCAAGGGACTACAAGTTTACTACAACAGTAAAATCAAACCTGAAGAATCAAACCTGCTTAAGTAAGGTATACTTTATTACAATTATTTTCCCGTTGGTCTGTGTGTTTGTATATTCCCTCACCTTTCCCTGCCTGGTTCATGGATCCAGTGTCTCGACCACACTGGCCCTTGTTGTTGACCCCAAACGTCCACACCTCCCCACTCTTAGTCAGGACACAGGTGTGGGCCTTTCCCATGGCAACCTGATTTACAAAGTGACCTTTCAGGTCTGTCACCTGGCCTGTAAAGGGGAGAACAACGGTTTTGATATCAATAAATAAAATGGTTTCCAATATAGAAAGTGAAAAATAAGTTAAAAATGAAAAAAAAAAAAGGCCAGTCTTCTAAAAGGTCTACATCAATAACAGAAAGGAGACAACAAGAAGAAAGTAGTGAAACATCTTAAGGGAGAAGTCTCAAGTTGAGTTTGAAGGGGCCCTGTCTCTGCCCCAGTCCACTCACATGTGCTGTCACTGTAGATGGCATCTTTGCCAAACATGTAGAGCTCTCCATCCTTGGTAACAATGCTGCTGCTACCGTTGTTGCAGGCCGTGTACACTGCTGTCTTGGTCTCCAGCTTGATCATCTTCTTAGGCTTGTAGGGCTTTGGCTGTCTGCGACTCTTGGCTGCAGAAGAAAATAACAGACATCGGTTTTACAATTACAACAAAGCCAGCCTTCAAGCCTTCAGCCTCCATTTTTATCAACAGTTGAATTGATTGGTTTCAAAGCAGTGGCTGAATGTCATGATTTAGCTGTTATGCTAGCCTGTGGTGACTAGTTTGAATAGGTCTTACTGGACTCCCCGTCCTCTCCCTTGCTGGCAGAGCCTGTGAAGAAGACGCTGCCGTCCTCGGCCACTAGCAGCGCGTGAGAGCCATCATGACCCACTGAGAACTGGACGATCTTGGGAGACTTGGAGACAGGCAACTCCACCCATTTCCCTGCCGATGGGCCACCCTGTTTTATGCCCAGACTCTGGTACTTTCCTGTGTAGTAGATCTGAGAGGAGGAGGAAGGAAGATGGACAAAACACACAGAGACGGACAGAGAAATTCAGGGGGACAATACTTCTCTCACAGTGGCCATTATTGAGGACTGGTGGTCTATATACCAAATGTAAAAAAAACTGTTATAGTTTATTAGCAGAGCAGTCACAGGGAAAAGCAGGACAGCACAATCATTATGATTGCAACAAAATACAGCTGCCAGTGCTTTGAGGTGTGAGATGCACCCATGTTTTCATTCGAATTATCTGTTCAAACAGAGTAGAGCCACTCTGTGATGGTACATTTACACATGCTGCTCGGGGTAATCACGCTATTATTACTCAAATCATCTGACATTTGCTTGTGCAAATTACGTAACTCCAACAATACAACATGCTGAGAGGACAGTAGATTGTAGGCCATAAGCAGTTGAGAGCATCGCAGCCCTTTGACTTTGTCATTAATGTCACATGGCAAGCAGTGTTGGCACAGAGCTGAATTATCTACTCCAGGTGATGAGTGAACTTTGTGCCAAGTCACAGGTCAGCTGCTCCTATTTTTACCCATCCAGCCTGTCTGGGTTAGGGTAATCTGCAGATGAGGCCTGCTGTGAGATTAGGCCTCTACACAGACACTGGTCTGTGCAGCCTCATGCAGCAGACTACTGGGCTGAGGCCGCTATCTACTAAAGAAGCACACTGCACCTAGGGGTGGGCGGTATAACGGTTGAACCGGTATACCGGTAGAAATCCGTGCCAAGGTAGAGATTTGACTCTACCGGATGTACCGGTAGAAGGCTACTTTTAGGCTCTTTGAATGTAAAAATACTTTTTCACATTTGCAAACGTAACACACAAAGCTAGCGAACTGCGCGCTGCCATTTAAAGATAATAAACTAGTTTGTGGAAAAAGACGATGTGGAAAAGTGAGTAGTGCAACGTAAACTTCGACGTAAACAGACGCATGCTTTCTGAAGATGCATGGTGAAATGGAGGGCAGCGAGCATGATGCGGGAGCTCCCGTTCCCGATGCAAACAAAGAAGAAGAATTAGTTAGAAAGAAAGGTGCTTCGTCCATCATCTGGACGTGGTTTGGGTTTAAAAAGTCGGACCTTGAGCAGAAAACTATTATCTGCAAGCAATGTCGAGCAAGAGTTGTTGCCGGCGGTGGTAACACGAGCAATCTGTTTTATCACCTCAAAACAAAACATGTCCGCGAGTATGAAGAGAGTACTAGGATGCGCGCAGACACAAGCAGTCCCTCCGCAAGTGGTGCTAAACGAAAAACCACAACACAGACGTCGCTAGCCGAGTCATTACACATTCCACATTCCATAACGGAGTACCTATGTAAGGACATGGTTCCTATACAAACAGGTTTAAGGCATTGATCAAAACACTGGATCCGAGGTATGTGATGCCAGGTCCAAAATACTTCAGCCAAACTGGAAAAAAGTTTGCATAAAATGTGCTATTTATCTTTATAATTCTTTTCTTGGCATGTTGCCTAACCTTTGAAGTTTTTGTTATATACAGTAGAAGTTATTTGAAGTATTGGAATACTTGAAATTTACATTTTTATGTTTATATTTCTTTGTATTGTTCAGAACCTATTTTGGAAAAAAGTTTGCATATAAGGTGCTATTTATATTTAATACAGTGCAGTTTTGCACAATAAAACATTCATAAACACTTAAGTTGAATGTCAATTTTGTCATAATATACAGATTACAGGATACTAATGGAAGAGCCCAGTAGAAACCTCATAGTTAACCCCCCGGGAATAAACTGTTACCATCCCAGAGTCTTGTACTGCTCCTAAAGCATTTTTTATTATTATTATAAGAAAAACAAATATACTGTGATATATACCGTTACCGTCCAAAATTCTAAATATACCGTGATATAAATTTTAGGTCATACCGCCCACCCCTAACTGCACCACACCCATAGTATACAGACACATGAAAACTACACCCTCTCACACACCCCAACCACCTACATAGTTAGCATTCTCTTCATACTAAGTCAGTACGCAGGAAACTGTCCAATCTATTTTTCAACAAAGGATTGCATCCCAAAGCACACAGTGATTGGGACTACTGTGTTCTATGACAAAGAACCCACAGTAACACTGTGTAAACAAACAGACCCTTACATATATATGTAAAAACAAGTTGCCCTACAGCAACCCCTGGTGTGTTTTCCTGGGAGAGGACAGTGTAGTGTTGGCCAGAGCCGCTGCTTAGCTGGATGGATGGAATAACCTAATCACTGTCAGTTATTCAAGCATGAACATCCCTTCATGAGCTCAGTATATACACAACCCCTGGCCAGGGGGAGGAAGTCCAGAGGACAGGACCAGGAGTTGTCTATTCTCATTAATACACATGCAACGTATCTCCCTCACATACAGTTGTCAAGATACACTCATGCATTGACCAAAAATCTGCATGCATCACCTAACGACAATTTAGCAATCACAAGAGGCTCAACAAATGTTTCCAACACAGAACGCCCTCATCATTGGTATGCTTCGGTATCGCCGGATCCTGGGACGAAAATTAATTTAGAGCAGTTAACTGTAAACAGATGTTGGGAGAATGTTAATTATGACAGATGGGCTTTATTTGTCTGGTGTGAGGCAGCAGGGAGAAACAAATGCAGAAACACTATTAAGTGAAAGCTTTTTTCCACAGGTGCAACCTCTAAAGCGATCGGCCTGTCATTAGTAAGACCAAAGCTCTCAAAGCCCAGCTGTTAGAGCTACTCCAGACGAAGGAAATGCAGATTAAAGGAATCAAATACAGACACCAGACACTCGCTTTTCACTCTCACCTTTCCTGAGGCAGTTTTCATCAGAGCAAACTCCCTTCCTGCTCCAAGCAAAGCTGCCTCTTCGTCAAAGCCTGTGCCTGAGAGAACAACATATTGTTTAGAGCCACAGACGTACACACATAAGGAGACATGGATGGTGGCAAGAAGACACTTAGAAGAAGACAGCTTTATATTCTATTACATTATCAATGATTTATTACAGATTTCCAACCTTGTTTATACACATCAAGTACATGTTTGTGCAGAAGGTATATGTACATCAGATGCAGGAGTTAAGACAAACAAATCAACGACCACAGCCTCATACAGACAACAGTAGGTTTTGTGTGACTCACTGATGATGTGCAGATCCTTCTCCAGGTCAAACAGAGAGATGCCACAGGCATGCAGACATTTCCTGGCCAGCTTCAGCTGCAGTTCCTGCTGCAGGGCCGGATCCGAGCTTGTAGCATAGATCCGCACTACGAAACCATCCTGCAGGAGTCATGGACAACAGGACCAAACCGTTTGTTGAGTTCCACAATGAAACATTGTGACAGCATGATGTTTAGATGACACCTGATTATTTTCAAAGTCAGAGATGCTCTGATGAGGGATTTCACACAAAGCGTCACCTGACTGAACATGGCAGTGGGAATGTATCAGGCTATTTAGTCATAATGATTTGTCTCAGAGAGCCACTGGGACTTGATGTGATGCTTTTGACACCAAAACAGAGATCCAACTGTAACCCCTCAGCACTGTCCAGACCACAGGAGTTGAACGATGAGTCACAGCTCAACTGTGTGTGTGCGTGTGCATGCTTACTGTACAATGGGGCACACCCCAAGTCATGGCAACAGGCCAGCACATACCACACAGCCTCTCACCCCTACAGACTCCCTAGGGACAAGTATCTTAGAAACACACACACACACACACACACACACACACACACACACACACACACACACACACACACACACACACACACACACAGAGGTCTGTCTACTGGAGTTAAGGCTGTGTCAATCTACTAGGGGTGTGGCTGGGCCCAGTACAATGGGTGCATACATCTTTACTATGGGTAGCCATACCACCCCTAACTATGACAGGGTTAGTGGCACACTCAGCCAATTAAAGTAAACAGAACCACTGGGGGTGTGACTGAGTCTATCCACTGACTTACACACATAACAACAAAGCTGCCAGGGATGTGGCTAAGAGGGAGAATTTTCAGGGGATGGTTTGAGACAGGGAACAGAGTAAAGAGGGGGAAAGAAGAGGGCGGTAATAAGGAACGGTAGAGACAAAAAGGGATACAAGAAGGGATGTCCTAGGACCACTACTATTCTCTATCTATATGTTACCACTCGGTGAAATCATTTGCAAATTTGGCAATAACTTCCACTGTTACCCCGACGACACCCAAATTGACATACCAGTCAAACAACCAACCAATGACACCCAATTTCAAAAACTAGAGGCCTGCCTATTGGAGGTCAAATGTTGGATGTCGCTAAACTTCCTACTTCTTAATGGCAACAAAACTGAGATGCTGATTGTAGGACCAGCTAGACATTTATTTGGGAATAGTACTCATAACTTTAATAGTTGTGTAATCTCCCAGAGCCCATACGTTAAAATCCTTGGGGTAAAATTCGACCCTACCCTCTCATTCGAGTTGCATATTAAGGAGACTATTAAAACAGCGTTTTCTCATCTTCACAATATTGCCAACATTCGACCCATGCTAACAGAGACGCAGAAATTTTAGTACATGCCTTTGTACCATCGAGAATCGATTATTGCAATGTCATTTTTTTGGCCTTACCTACTGGGCGCACTAAAAAAAACTGGTCCAGAATGCTGCTGCCAGAATCCTGACCAAAGCTAGGAAATTCGACCACATAACGCCCATCCTGTCCTCATTACACTGGCTCCCAATTCAGGCCAGATGTGACTTCAAGGTGCTTCTACTTACATATAAATCATTACATGGGATGGCACCGTCCTACTTATCAGATCTGATCAAACCATATAAACCGCCACGCGCCCTCAGATCTCAGGACGCTGGCTACCTGTCTATCCCAGCAGTCAAAAAGAAAACTGCAGGTAACAGAGCCTTTTCTTACCGGGCTCCCCATCTCTGGAACAGTCTGCCTGCCTCAATCAGAGAGGAAGGCTCTATCTAAGTCTTTAAATCAAGGCTAAAAACCCATTTATTCTCTTTATCATTTGACCACACTTGAGGGAGTGGCTCAGTCTCTTAGAGTAAGGCTGGACCAGTTAGCTCATCCTAGCTCAGATTCCTGCCGATGGATACTAGCATCCTGCCTACATGCCTACGGTTGCGTTCTCCTATCTGGGCAGTGTTGGCGCCTGCGAGGTCCCCTAGTCCTACGATGACGCTGACTGAGCTGCTGTTTGCTGTGATGCCCCACATCAGATCTGGATATCCCACCATAATAAACTTTTATGCATTATGTATACGCTGCTTGTCCAAACTCGGCATCTACTGCACGCCCAACCGTCCTGGTAGGGGGATCCCTCTCTGAGCAGCCCCTCCCAAGGTTTCTTCCATTTTTTCCTAAAAGGTTTTGTGGGAGTTTTTCCTTGCCCTCTGTTGAGGGTCTGAGGCTGGGGGACGTTGTGTACTAACAATTTATTGTTTCACATGTTGGGCACTGTGAAGCCCTTAGAGACTGTAACGGTGATTAAGAGCTATACAAATAAAATGTGATTTGATTTGATGAACACTAGCCTGGGGCTGGTCAGGTCTCCACTGTGTGACAACAGATTCATGCATTGCGCTTTGATTCCTGCTGAGTAGACCACATATGCCTCTCCCATCATTAGACAAACTCCTCTCTCCTCTGGCCATTCCTTTCCCTCATCTCTTCGGGTTTCTCTGTCTTCACCTTCCTTTTTTTCTCTGGAAATCCACATGGCCCCCTATGGTTTACCCACATCCTCTTTTCTTCCCAGCATCTCCCCTCTCCTTGCTGTCTTCTTGCTCACAGTGCCTCCCTCTCCAGTCTCTCTCTCTCTCCCTTGCTCCTTCTCCTCAGGAGGTCTATGTGGTGGGTGCACTGGCTGGCTGTTCAGTAAGATGCATGTTGCTCCCTTCCCCACCCCCTTCCCCTGCATCCAGCCCCCGCAACCCAGGGGGAAGGCTGGCTGCAGAGGCAGATGTATGTATCCCCCCCCCACACACACACATCACATAGTACTTATGCAGATAACTGCCTGTGAGATTAAGCTCTCTGGAGAATAGTCAATGTGGTTCCTCTTCCCCCACTCTGCCACTGCCACACCCACACCCACACCCACACACACACACACACACACACACACACACACACAGCCACTCCCCTCTGGCACAGCTGGTGCTCAGCTCAGGGCCCTTCCTCTTCACCGCGAGGCTGGGGCCTCTACAGCAAGGGAAGTGACAGATGCATCGCCGGGTAAGTCAAGAGGAACGACTCACCTCATTTCTCTTAACAAAAGATTTGTCTTTCATAGAGGGAAACGAGAGAGAGAGAGACCACAGCTCGCATGCACAAGAGATTGCTACCCTCGCTAACTGCCAAATGAGAAGCAGGAAAGGGTGCATAAACAACAGATTCACAGGAACACACAAATTAATACACCTCAGCATCTCTTCCCGTTCACTCTCAGTAAAACGAGTGCTGCTACCAAAGCTGTCAAAAACCTCACGGTGTGATCAGCTGCACCAGCCCGTAACCTAGCCATCTGTCAAGTCCTTCAGGGCGACCAGGCCAATGTCAAGCTTAGACAAGTGTGACTTCTTAAAACTGGCTCGCATGCTGGAGACTGCCTGCAGGGAAGTGAACAGCGCTACTATATCATAAGATTACTGAGGCACTTTAGCTCCGGGCATCATGAAGCCAGACCCCTCCCCCATATTTGCGGCAGACAAGGCCATCTTGACAAAGCTGGGGTTTTATTGGGTTCAATAAGACAGGTAGGGGGTGCTCCTCAAAGCACTGTATTATATTGATTCAATTTAAAATGTCAAGTTCAAGCTTTTCTTTATGTTTAAGAAGTGAGGCAAAGGTGATGAATGTGATTATCATGAGGAGGAACAAGAAACATACATCTTTGCAGGCTGCGATCTGGTTGATGTACTCGCCATCGGTGAAGATGATATTCTGTCCATCTGAGTGTTGACCTGCGGAGAGGACCAAAATGAGTGAACACGTCTAATATTCCATTTGTTAGAATTTTAATGGCTTTATTCCCATGAGTTGTTTTTAAAGCAAGACCACAAAAAGTGTTTTCTCTGCACCTGGCATGGTGACAGTCCCCTCGTTCTCCAGAGTCTCTGGGTTGATCTTGATGGCTGACATGCTGTGGTTACTTGTGTCCCGATACAACAGGTACCCCTGAAGACACAGCACCGACACCATTGCTGGTTTGCAAGTAGAAAGGACTATGCCCTACAGCTGGCTTGGGCAGATTTTTCATGGAAACTACTACAGGGAATAGGTCGTCACTGATGTCCATTGCTCACCATTTCAAAAGTACATGTCATCTAAAATGTTACTGTTTTGAAAATAAAGGTGCTTAACTAATAACCTGGAATTCAGCCCGCCAACAGTCCTTAAGCACAACACTTAGATCCGCTTTTGAGAAAACCAAGGAGAGAGAGGCTTCAATGGTTTCATTATCAATCACACTATATACCTAGTGGGTCCAAATATAGCCCAAGAACTACTGACTTTAGACTGTGCAGAATGCAACTCACCAGCCTCATTTAAAAGAATCTCATAGAGGTCAAATTAAATCATTGTGATCAAAAAGCAAAACCCCTGAATATTAAAAACACTGAAAGATACTTTGTTGCAAATAAACAACATAGATACAAAAAATATCCAAACCATCTCACTCTGTATATCAAGTACGCCTTGATGTAAGTTTAACAGCCTACCTGAGCAAAGCCCAACCACGATCTCTTCTCCTTACGATTCCTGATGCGAGACGTGGAGTTGTACACGTGGCCCTGTGAGACATTGATCAAACGTCAGCAGACAACTACAAACACTGACAACCCTTAATTTAATGTTGGCAGAAATAAAATAAAAAAATGTATTGTTTGAAGTAAGATCTATAAAAGCACTATAGAATCAACCTCTTTTAAAGCAGGAGAGAAACACTCGTCTCTCCCCTAGTATTTATTTATTTGACAAATATGGCACAACTATGGAGTGCTGAGGAGATGTTGCCCTGAACCCACAACAGGAAAATATATGGGGCCTTCATCACAGTGATATGCTTAGTCTTGACTTCAAGACATGCTCCTGTGAACAAAAAAGTAAATTGAGGGTTGAACACAATGTCTCGCCTGGGTAGACGAATCAACAATCATATACGTCTCCCACGACAGCCCATTTTCAAGAACTACCGCTAGAGCATGCACCTCTTTCTCACGGACATAGACACACAGAGCACCATGTTACGTACCCTGACAGTGCCGCTGTATCCGGAGCCCACTTTGTAGAGTCCGTCCTTGCAGAGCAAGTAGAGGAAGGAGCCGTCGGTCTGTAGCAGACAGCGCTCATCCTCGTCCATGGCCACCTCTTTCAGTACCCACTTGTTCATCAGGGCCGCCCGCTTGATGCCGTTGCCAAACCATTCCTGGATCTGGATCTTTCCCACCAGGACAGCCTGTACGCTCCTCTGCAACGCGTTGAGGATGGTGGGTACCTGATGAAAAGAAGGAGGACGAGGAGTAGGTGTTGAAAAGAATGAGTGAAGGACTGCAATTCTGTAATGTGACATCTTTTTGGACCCATTTTGCTGTAATTATAGCCTGAGATATGACACTGAAGCCTGTATGAAATCATAGGGGGTTGTTTTGTTATCTCAAAGTGTCTCCATCAGATAGAAACCACTTGAGGAGTTTTATCCCTGCTAATAGAGTAAAATTCTAGTATCGGTGACTAGGAGATTGGTTACATGCATACTTGCTCTCCTCCTCTCTGCCTGAATGCTCTTTCACACACACTCCATCACTCCCTGGCAGCTATTACACACACTGCTGATCTCACCATTCACACACATGCAAACAAATACACACACACACACACACACAGAGACACATACGGCACATAAGCACACACTTCCTGGTAGCCTGCCTTCCTGCCTGCCATTATGATGACTCACAGTCCAGTCAGTGCCTAGCCTTTGAGGATCCAGTAGAAAAACACAGGCCTGCTCCTGTGGCCTGGGCTAGGTTAATGACCCTGGGTAAATCCCCAGCTAGACTCATACAGGGTAACTGTGTGTGTGTGTGTGTGTGTGTGTGTAGCTTACGAGTCATCTCAGCACAATTAGTGTAAGCATTCATTTTGCATGCAGGTGCAGCCGAATAGCCGGGTGACAGTCAAGTGCACAAAGCCCGCCTACAAAATTAATTCCATGTTGAAAGTGCTTACTGTCCAAGTTATTCCCTAAACTTTGCAGCAGAAGTTCTGATGTGGAGCCCAAGAAAAGCCCAAGCCCAAGTTGAGAGAGAGAGAGAGAGAGCGAGAGAGAGAGCGAGAGAGAGAGAGCGAGAGAGAGACAGACAGAGAGACGGAGAGGGCAAGAGAGAGAGAGATCAAAGCAAAACAGAAAAGAAGGCCAGCTAATTGGCCGAAGAATGCAGGCAGGGTAACATAATAAGACAGGAGAATCAGGGGCTTGACATTTCCCCAAATTCAATTTGTGCTCTCCAGACTCTGCCCTAAGTCTCTCTGCTCAAAACAGAGATGCATGGAGGAGCCAGTGGTTACTGTAGCCTCATCCAAGTCCACAATCCACTGCAGCAATCTGGAGCCTTGCTGCTAATCTGAAGGAAAAGCCTTGATGGATGAAGGCAAGGCATCCATCAAGGACGCATCACAGAATACTGGGTGGTGCCGGTTAGGGTTAAATATGTAGTTAGTATGTCATCATAGTTTCACCCTCATAGATGGGCTTTGTCTGTAGGCATGTTCACACCAAGCAAGTTTGAAGCAGTTCATTCAAGTTCTGGAGCATTTACCCCTTTAGTTTGATTTATTTGAGTATGATGAGAACAATGCCTTTCAAACTCAGGTATGCACCAAATAAACACACCGAGACAACCTGAAAATGCGGGACTCCGCCCTCTTCCAATCGAACTGCGATGCAGTTTGTTAGGAGTGAGAATGTAATCCAAACTACAGGAAACCATCCCAAAATGCAAGGGTTTATGGGTATAAGGAGACAGACATTGACATCTGACAGACAGCAATTTCTTGGAAGGCTAGCATAATGAAATGAACAGCACATAAAGTCCATAATGCTTAGCTAAAGTTACAGGGACTGGAATCAGCCTCCCCCTCACACCAAAGTCTCTAACATCGTGATATGACAGGTTGCCAAAACTCCAATAAACAAACTACTTGGGAATTTATATGACTTTTGCACTTAAGTGGTGTAATGACAAAAAAGCTGAATTAAACTCACCTGTATAGTCTGGCAGGCATGGCTGCCATTGTTGGTGAGAATGGCGGAGACGGCCTGCAGGGTTTTTCCGGTGTCTCCCCACGACACCACCAGGCTGAAGAGGCAGGCGCAGGAGAGAGCAGTGAGGG
This sequence comes from Hoplostethus atlanticus, assembly GCA_034670405.1. Lineage (NCBI taxonomy): Eukaryota > Metazoa > Chordata > Actinopteri > Trachichthyiformes > Trachichthyidae > Hoplostethus > Hoplostethus atlanticus. Next base: position 2,840,377 of record JAXDDX010000024.1, read on the forward strand.
CCTGGCCAGTGGGGTCATTGGGCCCTGTGCTCCGCACTGTGGTCTCCAGCAACAACTGGAACAGAGACTCTGAGGGAAACACACAGACGCATGAGAGGTTGGTGCAATAGGGAGATAGTGTTTATAAAGCAGATAGTTACGGTCCTGTTGTGATTGAGTGAGACAGTTATGGCTGGCTGAGACATGTTCAAATACCCAATAAACACACTCCTTAATATGATAACTGAAAATCTCCACTCATCCCAGTTATTATGTGCTGCTTAGCAACTTTGTTTAGCTGTTTAACTGTTCAAGAGCTATATGGCATGGCTGAAGGTAAACATTTAGTTATTATTACTTTAATTATTAAAAATACTGAACACATTGAGCCTTCTTATGTCTGTTGTATGAAAGCAATAAACACAGTGCTTTACAGAGCCTAACAGCATCTCTTAGCTGTTCCAAAATCAGTGGACGGTCTCTCATGGCTTCTCTTCAGCTTTCTCTGTCTTCACCTTACCATTTGTAAGGTGTGTGTGTGTGTGTGTGTGTGTGTGTGTGTGTGTGTGTGTGTACATTTTTAGCCTTACCTAGCACATCAGGAGGCTCGGTCTGGAAGCCCTCGGGCTGTTGTCCCTGCAGCATGTCCAGCAGGGCCTGCAGGCTGCGCAGGCACAGTGAGGGGTGGGAAAATCGAGTCTCCTTTATCAGCTCAAACACCCCACACAGGCCGATGCCGATGATCTATAGAGGCATAGAGAGAAACACACTTATTAGCTATCAGCACAGCACTGTCGCACTCAGCCAAATACCAGCTAGACTAACTGTGAGGCTACTGCATACTGCAACTGAAACATATTGTCACTGTGCACAGGCAGGTTTAAAATCAATTCTCTGTCTTCAAATGGACTTGACAGATTTTATGCCCAGGTGGTTATAACTTTAAGATTAGAGGTTTGGAGTGCATGACTTCCTATGCAGCACAGTCAACGCCCTCAGAGCAACTTGCAGTCCCCCTCCAGTTAGCTAGAAGCCCACAGTATATACAGTCATTACTGCACACTTAAACATCCACTATTAATATACTACATAATGATAGGCCCACTTGGGTGCATGGAGAGGGGAGGCAAACAGAGGAGTTTGGCCTAGAAAAGGCTGTCTTTCTCTTTCTTGGTATGCCTTATTAGTGTATTACATAAATAAATAAAAAGGTTCTCTTCTCATCTCAGTGAAGAGCAAACACAAAATAAAAGCTGAATATCACCGTTAAGATAAAAACAGACAAGGAAATGGATAGGAGAGGATAATGTGGTAAGTATAAGAGAGACGAAAGGGGTATAGTAGTAGTAGTAGTAGTAGTAGTAGTAGTAGTATAGAGACCAGGAACATTAAGCTTTGATTTCCTTGAAACCACTGGACAACACACATACACTAAAATACAATTATTCACACAGCTGTGCCAGAATCTTACCATTTCTATTAACTAGACACAGTTTAATAGCTGAGACAACAAGCTATAAATCTCAATCAGTGTCTGCAAGTTAAATGTAAGACTAATTAAGTCCTTTTTAGTTAGAAAGAAACATAAGACAAATTTCACAATTGAATTAAATGTGAACATGAAAACTGTAGACTTATCAAAATATAGGTCAGATTTAAAGCACAGCAAGAAAGTGCAATATTTTTAAGACTACATTGCTTTATTTTTTTTTTGTGCCTTTATTCGATACTTTATAGAGAGAGACAGGAAAGATTGGGTAAGAAAGAAGGGATGACATGCGACATAGGTACCGGGCCAGATTCAAACCCAGGAATTTCACGGTTATGTGGTATGCAGCTTAGACCACTGAGCGACCAGGACGGCTCTACAATGCTTTATTGATCTGCATTCAAGGCCTTTGAAGGCCTTGTAGACATTTTATGAGTAGACAATGCTACTCATTTGAAACAAACACAGTTAAGAATCTCAAACATGTGGCTTGTTGGCTGTCGGTATTAAGCCTGCGTTAAAGCTAAATCCAAAAGAATTATAATATGATCAGCAGCCTCTTCATGCTGTATGAAAGAGGATAAATTGGGATACATCCCAAGTCTACCTTCTCAGTTTACCATAATGAAGACTTAAAGTTAAATTCTTCCATCTGTGACATTTCATGATTTACCCTGCTAAATGTGCAACCACTACAGCAATGACGCACAACAAACCTACCCATGCACACGCCTACACACACACACACACACACACACACGCACGCACGCACACGCACGCACGCACGCACGCACACAGAGACAGGGAGAAGGACAGGAAGATGGAGAAAGAAAGAGGAGGTGGCTATAATCCTCACAGGCTAAGGGGTTTAAACCTCTGGTAGTCACAGCAGTCAAAAGGATGAGCCCTACACACTAACCCAGAGAGATAGAAAGCTAGCTAGAGAATTAGGAAAGACAGCTAAGATCCAGCCTTCCTGTGTCTGAGCAATGTGCACTACCACCACCACCCAAGCAGCCAGCACTCCTCCCTGCCGGTACCTTGGGCAGCTTGACGGTTGGCTCGCGGTACTCTTCCTCCTCCTCGCTGTCCGAGTCTCCGCTCTGCACCGAGCTCCTGGAGGCCAGTGCCAGGGAGGCCTCTCTCTGTTGCCAGTCCAGCACACAGTGTCGCACATTGCAGTAGACGTTGAACGCAGACGGGTTGCTGTGCAGCTTGATGTCCGGCACACAGAAGGCTCCATCAAGAGTCTCGGTCTGTGGAGAGATAGAGGTGGTCAGAAACACTCACTGTGTTGTCAATTTGCCAATCAACGAGCCATTTCGCACACCACATAGCCATTTATAAAAAGAACAAATGGAAATTCTACATTAGGCCGAACTGTAAAGAGTCACAGTGGAGAATTCCCAAGAGACTAATGCAGGGTTTCCCAAACTTTCATATCAATTAACTCCAACTAGGTCCACATTAGACCACAGGCCCTCATTTGGTAAGACTTCATCCCAGGGAACTCAGTCTAGCAGATTTTGTTATTACATATGACTTGGCACAGAATTATATAACTGTCTATACTGTAGGTGGGGCGTGTGAAGACTATGATCAACACAGTCAGCAGTAATCCTTATACATTCTGTTATTATGATAATAACAACAATAACAATTCCTCATTTTGCTAGGGACCCCCCTGGTGGTCCCTGAGCCCCTATTTAGGCTAATGGATTTTCTGAACCAGCTCGACAGGGATTCACCTGTTAGAAAATAACTGACAAATTACGCATCCAGTGCGAACAAAAGAGAGAAGTGTGCAAAATCAGCAGAAGAAGAGAAAAGCGAAATTGTAAAAAATTGTTTATAAAAAAAAGTAATAGACTGCAAAAATGAACTGCAGGATAAAGATAAAAAAAAGCACAAGATGTTATGTATTTTCTTCCCAAATAACCATTTTGGGGTATGGCACTTTTAATCTTTTAACACACGAGGGAGGAAATGCAAACATTTATAGGTCAATACACTGTGTGCTCTGGGCTAATCTAAGGACAAGAGCACGCACTCAAATAATTTACAATCAAAAAGCTGAACCTAAGATCTAAAAGCAAGGATAAAAAAAGAACAAGACAAGGAACTAATCAAAAAGAGCATCGCTCCTCTGGGTCCCATCATGAATACGCAAATACAATTTACTATGAGTCCATATGCCCCCTGGCTTTCATAACAATGCTTATTATCTCAGGGTGTCGCTCCATGGCTCATATGAATGGCCATATGAATGGGCAAAGTAAAGAGTAAGGCAAATCAAGCTCAAAGGGAGAATTTAGAATAAAATTATAGCATTAAAATTGAATTATATAGCATAGCAGCATCATCCCCTTTAGGCTAATAATCATTACGATCACTTCCATAGAGAAACTACAATCGATCAGCCTTTGACCTCCCACCAAGCAGGGTATTCTTTAACTACAGTCCTGAGGCAACCTCTAGAGAGGCTTATTGATCGATTGCGCTTCTCTTGCAGTGTTTTGTTTTTGGCATTGCAACGACAGAGGGTGATGTCATCTATTTGAGGAGAGAGGTCATTCATTTTCAGCTCACATCAATGGGGAGGAGACATCTCCCTCTCATCTAGCAGTCGTGTCTCCTGCTCCCCCGCCCTTCCCATAGGGTAGCACTTCCAGTACAGATACTGTACGGCATTCAGTGAGGAGCACACTGCCTGGAAAGAGCACTTAGAACCATTTACCACATGGAAATGTTATAATGGCCAAATCCCATACAGGGAGGGAGAGAGCATGGCCTTCTTGGGGGCAGAACAAGCAAAACGCAAGGGTGGAGAGAAGAAGAGATGTGTTGAAGCTAGGCACTAGTGATAAGCAGTTCAGCTTCATTGGCCCATAGCCTTCTGCCCATTTCATTCATCTTTTTTAGCCCTGTAATAGCCAACATAGAATGGTGCCCTAAAGAGATTTGTAAAATTGCATTGGCTAAGGCCTGTCAATTGGTATTATCAAAGAGAATAAGACAAGACAAAAAGAACAAAATCATCCATGCAACTCCACAGGCCAAACGTACATCCACAGTGAGAAAACATTCTAGGGGATGCTCAATAATTTTCCCGAATTTTAGATTTTTTGCACAAGTACTGTACTGTACCCGTGCTGGGCCTGGGTATGGTTTGGCACAGCATGGCACAGGTTCGTTTTCCATTGCCATTTTTACCATAAGGGACCCTGCCCAGAATACATATGTGTAACTATAGCAACAGCAGAACCATAGCAACCAGTACAAACATCAATAACAGACTTGGCGAAACCACTGGAAAAAAACACTGTTTTTATTTGTATTTTTCCTGGGATTATAGCTTTCTTTTGAAATAATACCACATCAAAACACACCAGCCACACAAGCTACAGCAGTCCTAACAGTTAGCACACACAGGTGTTTTTGGAGTAATTAAGATTGTTCTGCACGTTCTCGTCGACCCATAATGTGATTATCGCTTAGTCTTTTGTCTTTGTTTTGTCCCTTTTTCAACTTTCTCTGACTTTCTACTTTTGGTCCATTTTATTACACCAGCTGGGTATTTAAAAATGACAGTTGTAACTGATTGCTGACCTTGCACATGGCTTGTGCATCACTTCAACATTCCTGCCAGCACACTTTGAAAGCCGGTTGGTATTAGATACATAAGAACCCTAACCGTAGTGAATGTAATGGAAAAACATATTGTACCGTGACAGCACGGATACAGCACAGCACACTAGTGCAATGAAAAAAGCATATCAATCTATCAAGCTGTGATTGAGAAAGGTACTTCTGGTATTAATTCTAATTTTAGATCTTGTTAGACAAATTGCACAAGCACTCTGAGATGTCTCAAGCCAAAGTTGCTGATAGTCCTTTGGTCATCATTGTAGAATGCAGTGGCTGGATGTGATAGGCTCTATACGGGTCAGCCTACAATACAATAAGGAAATTTATTATATGCAAATGTAGGCTACTGCTAAAATTGTGTGACCAATCCAACAAATCTACCGCTAGCAAAACTGTCACCTCATCGCTGGCGTAGAAGCAGAACAAAGAAAGCATTTAATAAAAGAGCAATTAGTATGTTCTCCACAATCAATAGGATGGGTCCATATGTAGTAGAGAGATTTTGGGAAAAGCTGGATTTGTTGCCTTACCACAATCAAAGTCCTTGAATGCTATGCAAAATCTCAGAGATGACATCTCACAAACAGAAAACAAAGCCTGAACAAATCATTGTCATCATGTACTCAAGCAAACACAGACCCAAGTATACCAAGCTCTATGCTCTGCTGGTGTTTTGTCAATTTAAATGCAAAATCCTGACCGCAAGAATGGATGGTATAGTTGGGAGAGTGACCTCCTATGTTGTTAAAACATTGTAGCTTTTTACACCTGGCTCAGAGAATATGTCAATCACCTGATGGTATCTTAGCCTTAATGTGGCATAAAACCTAGACTAATAAACAGAAAAACACAAAAATAAAAAAAGCTTTGACATTGCTCATGTTATTTTGTACTTTGTCATTCTGTACAACGAGGTCCATAAAACCTCAATCTTCCACCGCTCCTTACGATATCATCAGGCGAATACATCAACAACCTGGCAGTGAGTGATAGAGAAAGCTGAGCCACCCAACCCTTGTCTGATCCTCTACATTGTGGCTCCGTCTGCACATCATTGATGACGCAACGGCCATCTAAAGAACTTGGAAAAGGCTGGTAGAGAACAGCTACAAGCCTTCAACTTCCTGGCTTTATGAGAAAAGCCAAACAGTACAGGTGTCTTCCAAAACAGTGGCACAAGCAGACTGTTTGTGAATTTCCACCACATTGTCAAATGAGTCAATCCACAATTGATCAAAAGCAGCATATCATTAAAGCCATTCACTTGAGACTTTAAAGATGAAGGCTATGTCTAGCTTTATAGTCAGACTAAGCCTTATTAAATTTTACCCCTCAAGAATTCTGTTGCAAGGTAGATTTATGATGTTATGCCATTAAATCCACTATTTCATACTACTATATTATAATTATGATATTGAAGCTTTTGAAAGAGACAGATTAGATAACTCTCCTGCCTGAACAGGAGACATTACTTCATCCTCCACATTAGCTTGATAAGTGTTTATGCTCTCTCTTTTGCCTCGCCTCCACGATTGTGTGTTTGTAAGCACAGGAGCAGACAAAGGCGGACAGGCCCTTTTAAACCACGCTGTGACTGTGTTAGAGTGAGAGTCGTGACAGAGCAAGACTGAGCAACCTGTCCAAATACACCATGACAGCCTGTGTAACTACCGACTTGTTGGCTTGCCTTCCTGCCAACCTTGTTTACCCCACCATCCTGGCTACCTCTATAGGTTATATATGCGGTTTCTCTTGGCCTACAACTCACAGAACGATTCACCCTGTAGTAAGTAACTGCCTAACACACTCTTCACTGACTTGTGTGCCTGGGGTGGTTTTGGAGTGGTTTTGGGGTGGTTTTGGGGTGGTTTTGGGGTGGAGGGAGACAGATGATTACAACAGCATAGAGCCTCTACCCTTCTCTGTTACTATCACATTAATCTGTCTACCCTCTGCCTGCATGCTGCTGGTACACACTAGGGGAAAACAAAACAGTGTAGTAAAGTTAATCCAAACACAGACAAATTTAGCAGCACCAGCAGCAATATTACAGGCGCACCATAAAACAGACTACACTTTCAGTCTCAAAGGCAGACAGCAAAAAAATGATCCAATATCAACTGAGGGTATTATGTTTGTTGACATTGTTTGGGAATCAACTAGTTAGCCTGCATTCTACATGCAAAGTCTACAGCAGAGGCACACACAGCTAATGCTTCCTCTGACACAGACAAGGTTCCCTCTTCGGGTGAAGGAGATGGAAGGCAACCGTTGCCAGGGAGATGTAGAACACATTAGGTCGCTCGGCAACAGGCCATCATGCCCAAGCCAGTGCCACTCCCCAGAAGGTTTCTCTTGTGCTCCCTCCCTTCATGTGCGACTGTGCTGGCTGGCACCTGACCAGCCCTGCCAATTAAAAAACACGTTCCTGGCAATCAGCCTAAATTTTGCATTAATGTTGTTATCATCAATCCGTTGAGTCAATTTGGTCGAGAGTGAAACCAACATGCCTGATAGTGTAAGCAAATACATATTATGGAAATTAAAACTGCCAGACATAATTTTATTAATAACATATGCTAAATATGGCGGCCGGTTGGGCTAACGGTTAGAGAGGCCGACCCATCACCGGAGGGTCGCTGGTTTGATCCCCGGCACCACCAGGGCGTATTCCATCTGTGAGCTGGTGATTGGAAAATGACTGGTGTCACAGCTACGGTGCCCACCAACACTGCCGAAGTGCCCTTGAGCAAGGCACTTAACCCCAAAAACTGCTCCAGGTGTGCCGCTCTGGCTGTGCCTGCGCTCTGTCCTCTGACCTGAGGTGCATGTGCATATGTGTGGGGTGATATGTGTGTGTGTGTATCTAGTCAGGGGTGTGCGAAAAATGCATTTTGTTGTCTTAGTAATTGTGCAATGACAATAAAGTTGAATCTTGATCTTAATATAGTAAGTAGACATATGTCTATGTACAGATTTAGAGCAAAACGTATAGAGAATGTTAAGTGTTAAGGCATAGCTATGTGCCACTAATAAACATTGGGCCTACTTGTGAATATAACACTACAGCGGATTAGTATTTTCTCATATGGTATGGCCAACTGCTTTACTGTTCACCTTAACCAACATAGCACAATAGTTGAACAGTTTGGGTAATTTTATAAATATTTGAAAAGGTTTTTATGTTATAAAAAAGGATCCCTGTACAATGTAGCGTTAGTATTACACAATCTCTTGCATTATCTACTAACATCTAAGACATCAAGACAGTAATAGTGACTCAATATATTATATAATATATATTATATAATATATATATATAATATATAGAGTAATATAATATATAGAGTAATATAATATTACTCAAAAGGGGAATTTTAATATTGCTACATGGTTTGTTAGGCTAGGAAGCGTCTCTTACCTTTGTTCTTGCTTTAACTTTTGACTTGACCTTCTGTCGTCGTTTCAGTTTCTTCTTGCTCAAAGCCTTCTTTCCCCTGAAAACACAGATCAGTGATCAGTACATCAGTATTGAAAAAGTCATGTTCATGTTATGGTTAAACTCAATGACATAGCATAACCTTAAAGACATTCTGTTTGATCTTTTCACTTTGTTCCATATTAAATGTGATGATGTGAGAAATTGGGAGGTAAAGCTTCTTAGTGGTCAACACATTCTGCTTCAGGCCAGGCATAATGTTGGGAAAAACTCAGTCATCCTGTCATTTGTCTGGGTCTGGGATGCCCAGACAAATGACAGGATGCAGCCAGAACTTCTCTAACTCTACTTTTTTGTCCTTATAGAGCAGGTCTATGTCTTACAGTAGTGAGTAGGCTAAATGTCCTTTGAAGTATACCGCTACATAGCTGTCACACCTGTAGCAGTGCTCACGCATCTTTGTGCTTAAATAGCTTGACCAATCCCCAAACAAGAAGTTGCTTTTGATTTGAAGTTCCCTCTTTGACATTTTTGACTAATGCTAACATTTCACACTGAAATCTGCTAGTTTTTGTTGGCTTACGACAGATGGTATCTTTTCACTTACAAATCAGCCACTGCAAATGGTAAGTGGAATTATTAATCATTACGAATTAGACTACTGAAAACAGGGAAGTAGTGCAATAAACAACAGGCAACTTGTCTTGTGTCAGCTAATCTAATAAATGCTCAACAACATGTCTTACAAAGATTGCAAGCTGAACTCAAATGCTTTTTTAGAAGTTTCAGCATTGGCCTATAGGTGTACTGTCAGAAATGGAAGTTGAAAACAAATCGAAAGGTTTGGAGTATTCCAATGTTATACATTTAGAGTGCTACTTGTAATATTGATTTTTGATATGTTGTCCCATTAGCTCTTGTATCTTCAGTCCTTTGAGGCCCCTTTGACATGCTAGGTGGTAATCTTATTCACTAACAACCAAGCAAAAATCAATCTTCTACTTCACAAGCAAAGTCACACAGACAGAAATGGCTGTCTGGAATCTACAACTAAACATCAACAAATCCATCAGAAGAGCTTCTGCAAATTTAATTCAACACTTAAAAGTAAATGTCTCAAAAAACAGTTGCCTAACCATTGTCTCTTTCTCTTGGGTGCTGACTATGTCCATCTCATGTACATGCGGCATGTTTAGAAATGCTATCAGAAAAACTATATAGCAAAGTTATATATACACAGTACTGTCAGATAAGATGACGTGTTCATATGAAAATGTCAAATCTGTGACTGGCATCTAAACAGTAACTAAGCCTAAGATTGTTTTTCCTTCCTGCTAATGTGCACAGCCCTATGAATTCTGAAATTGGTTATGGCAATAACAGTGGTGCATTTAGAGTAGTGTTAGACATGGAAACAGTGTATTGGCCTATGCTTAAAGCAGTTACTTGCACACGGGATAAGAATAACACAGTTGTGTGAGGGCGGCTTCTGCAATGATCAAGCTTCCCATTCCACAACCTGACTTGCTAGATGACGTAACTGTATAGCCGCTTACGCCAGAAAAGCAAACGAGTTCACCCACCTCCCAACACAACCTAACCCAAATACGCATTTTGTGCAAGGTTATAAACAGCGTTGTATTTAAAGGCTACTAATAATGTGTTCCAATGTATGCATTTAAATGAATACCCCGTGACTGTGACCTCCAGGTTTCATGACAGATAAATCGCTGGTTTCGTTTTACGTTAACCTGGGAAGGGCTGATGCTCTTCTTTAACGTTAGCTAGCTAGAAACAGTGACGCCGTTGGGCCCACATAGACAGTGATAACTGTTCACTATATTAACACACAGCTAGTTAAGTGGCAAGCGATAACGTGACAGCATCAGCAATATGTGTTTGAAGTGTTTCACAAGAAATTGACGTAGTACTGCAGTCCCAGTTTGTTTACGTTTAGCTAAGTTAGCTATCAGTCAAAACAAATAGCCAAATCATAAGGCGGCTGTCATGACAGTTAGCCAGCTAGCTTGCTTTGGATAGACAGTTTTTAGAGTCGCCATAGCCCGAGTGGGAGGAGTTCTCGTTTCAGCGGCTCTATCAATGTTAAGAATACAATATTCGGTGCACCCGGGCTGCAAGGTCTACAAAACGCTCGCGCCTGAGTCAACTAGCTTAGCTGGCTGGGACAAGCTAGGGAAGTTACAGCTAAAATGCTGCCTAGCAAGATGACTAGCAAGATGATCAGCAAGCTGGTGCTGCTAAATTTGTCGAGCCTGGGGCTCATTGTGTGTAATAGTTATACAAACATTATATGACAAAATTCCGGCTAGCTCAGGGGCCACAGCTAACGATTAGCTGACGTTAGATGCGTGACGTTCCGCTGAGCCATAGCTAGCTAACGGTCATTAACTAGCCGCACAAATGACAATCCAGCCCCAGCAATGTAACACATTTCCAACGTTAGCCACGCACCTTCCTTGATTTATCCCTTGCTCTTTGTCATTGATAGCTGTGGTATAAATTCTTCGGTATCTTTCCGCCAAAGCTCGCCCTGAGAGTAGAAGCTGGTACCGACTCCGACAATCCGACTGGGCTCCTAGTGTCGGACATGAACCCATCCCCGAACCAATGGTGGAGAATTCGGCTCCAGATCCAGAAATGACCCTGACACCCAGCCCCATCGACGGCGATGAGGAGGGCAGAATCCCTCCACCGGCGGCCGCTGCCGCAGCAGCACACATCATCGTTTTGGAGAACAATGCATATATCACATCAAAGCTAGGACAGCTAGATAATAACTAGCCAACAGTTACAATCCATTTGTCATTGAATCCGCCACGTCACGTGTCCATTACAAAATACAGAAATGGCAAGATTAGCATCCAGTATCTCCAATAATTATCGGCGTAAATTGTAGCCACTCTGGTGGTGCAACTGTTCTAGCTGGGCTTCCGATCCAGGCAGAGCGTCAACACGGTCCTTATCTCCCTGGAATTAATATTCTCAAGACATAACGAATTTTCTTTTAAAATAGCATGAACTACATCACTCCTTTCAAAAAAGCGTTTTGTCGTGTTTCGTTTTCATTCGTTCCTTGAATATTTCTTGACCCCGGAGAGGCAGCACCCTTAGTTGGGCTGCCATCTTAGCTTCATCATCCCTCCCCTAGCTCAGGCTTGTGTCGCTGTAAGCATGCCGGGATATTTTCATGTGGCTAAACTAAGCAATTCTATTAGGGATTATTCACCAGTTTTATTTCAAAAACTAGCTTTTGCATATTTGTTTTAACATTTCATTCCCAATATATAATTATTGTGATGAATACACTATTTACAAAACAGGCTGCATCTATTTTGAAAAGATCAAAATGCTGGCTGTTGAAATAGATCAAAGCATCATCAATGTAGCATGATGGATAGAGGTAAGCATATTTCTTTAGCATAGCTCAATATGCCTATCGTTAGAATCTGGACGACGACAATTCATTTGCAGAGGTCCATCTTGGGCCTCTCCCTGTTTGATCTATAATCAGCACACCGGAATACTGTTCTTAAAAGAGATTTAATGCTTTGTTGTCAGAAAGTCTGAAGGTCTGGTCTGATCTTTATAAAGAACAGAGCAGTGTTTAAAGGTAGGACAGCCTTGATATTGTAGCTGACACTGGCTGTCTTTCTTCTCTGCTTCTCTAAAATGCTCTCCATCTACTATCATTTCAGGAATAGTAGTTTGATGTAATTCTTTCTCCAGTAACCTGTGTTACTGGTTACAGCAGTTGCCCTTTGAATTTGAACTTGCTTTATTGAACCCCATATTATGTTACACAATGATAGCAACCATATACACCCTATGCTTAAATTGCCTTGGTTGTGATTAAGCCTCATGTTTTTTCAATGAGCACGCCCCAGCCTATAGACATATTCCATATAGTGTACAACTCTCTTGCATTCACTTATACCACCTAAAGCCTATTTCTGTGTATTGTGTCTATGGCTTGCATTTCATTGTACAGACATATTATATGCAAAATGCGTTTATTTTTTTACGCAAAGATGAATTACACAGGAATACAGAAGAGCATCAATTATACAACATGATGATCGTGATACATCTTCTGACAGGAATGGCACACGGGTGGGGGAGGGGCAGGAACACTGCAGGGGGAAAGTGGGAGAAACTGTGTGGGGCAACATCAGACAAAATGAGGATATTCAGTCATACCAACAAAACCCAAAACACACTGCACTGCAAAGACCGCAGCAAACATACAGGGAAAACTGCCTTAATGTAACACAGACATTATTGTATGAGCACATAAGTGAACTTAAATTCAACCCAGTCATCAGGTTCACAGTGAACTCAAACTGTTCCTTATTCTATTGTATTTTAGGTGTATGACCTTGATTGCCTTCCTGTCAGAGTCTAGTTATATGAAACAGGCTGACCAGGTGAATCCAGGTTAAATCTGTGATTCCTTATTGATTTCACCCTTTTAAATCCACTTCAGTCATGAAGGGGAGGTAGACATGCAGTTGAGGAGGTGTTAAAGAGGGTTTTTAGTCCTTTTGACAACCATGGACATGGATTGTGCATGATGGGGTGCAACTCAACCGTAAGAATGAGTTCCTAATATTTTGTACATTGATTATATGTGCCTGTATACATGCATGTGTGCGTATGTGTGTGTGACAGAGAGAGAGAGAGAGGGAGAGAGAGAGATTTACACAGCCCCAAGTGGTGCTTTATTGGTTGTAAGGCATTGCCATGGCCCAATGACGAGAGAGGGGTAGGTCTACAGTTTCTTCTCATAGCAACCCAGGAAGCATTCCCAGATTATGGACCACAATATCAAAGTGTATCAGCAATGACAAGTGATTGTAACAATGGGATTTCTGACTTCTGAACATAAAACCAAGGAATTTCAATCTGAAATTGTAAAATAAGAAATAATCCAAATGGAAATTAGCTTGATTGAAATGTAATAAAAACAGGAACAATCTTATTAGTAAAAATTGTACTGCAATGTACTGCAAACGCCATATGTATGCTGGATCACAAATCATTAGGGGCTTTCTCCATAGCCCTCTTTGGGTAGAAGGTTGTAAAAAGAGAGTGATCTAGCATCTAATTGTGTAACCTGAAGATGCAACCATACCCAAAATACCACTCAATTAACCCCTGTTTGTGTCAGTTCTGTCCCAGTGATGGCTAGGAGACAAGAGAAATGGAGGGAGGAGGGGTAGAATATCCCCATCTAGGCAAAGAGGACACCACTGGTCGTATTTAAATCCACAGATCCAGAAACTGAGACTGCTATGTATGATGCTGTGAAGGATGGATGGGTTGTACTATTTGGTATTGATTCAGAGGGTCAGTTGTTTCAGTCCTAGTATCCTAAAGTGTGTTAATTGTAATCTGTAAACCTGACATAATAGTTCTCAAAGTGCTTCAATGCAGTAGGGGTGCAATGATGATGTTCATAACTAGGTGGTTAATTAGTGTGTCGACCAGTGGAAATGAAATACAGATGCCGTGTCCAGGGCTCCAGGAGGTCCTGTTTCCATGGTGTCCAGAGGAGGAGTATCATATGTAACACTGTCTCCTTCAATTGCCACAATACAACAGATACAGTTTGCCCTCAGGACATTGAATGATCCGGACATTTATTGACGTGAGCAACTTGCTGATGTCATGCTGACATTATTGTAATGGTGTTGCACAAATAGTATTTTCATGTCTGCCACGGCAGCACTGGCGCCACCCAGTGTTATTCATCTCCATACTGAGGGCAGGACATTATTGTGGACACACTGAAATTGGACACACAGCTGCCTCGTGATGACACCAACACAAATGTACTGTAAAAATGATACACATAGATACATTTTTGCTTGAGTGTGGTTATTGAATCACTTGAAGTTAATTCATAGCCACCGTAAATGAGCAGAACAGTTGCTGGCTCAGTTACAGTATGGTGAATATGGCTCAAATCTACTACATGTCCATTCACCAATGAAATTTAGTCATAATTGTTAATAACTAACAACAATCTCTCCTTATTAAAAAAAATCCTTCCCTTTGATCACAGTCGTTGGCTCACGGTGCAGTTGGTATAGTCTGCATTCCTGCTGTCTCTGGACCTAGGTGGGGTAAGCATACCCGTCTCTTCTTCTGTCACACCCTTGCATGCTATGCACCTTTCATACCTACAGTCTACCACTTCCAGACACTCCCAACAATCACGTTTATAGTCATGGCTAATGTGGCATTTACAGTTCAAGCCTCTTCTTCACCCTCTTTATATGTGTCTTCCCCAATATTTATGCTACCGTGTATCAGTTAAGCCCTGTTGTAGCCAATGGCTCATAGGCTATGTGTTCATCTCCTATAACTGTGTCATGAAGCAGCTCAGGCACTCAAATGTACCCTTTTGGCCAGGACTCCACTCCAATGTGGGGGATTAGTACTAATCAATGTAATAATATACAATCTATGTCATTTCATGGCAGCTTTATCCAAAGCGCATTACAGTACCATGAGTGCATACATTTTTTTCTATATACCTAACCCCGGTCGACTTAGCGCCATCCTCTTACCATGGCTCTAATCATGCTGGGTGACTACTTCGTGCCCATACTGATACTTTGAGGTTTAAGGTTCTTTATGATAATACAAAATTTGTTAAAGTGGAAGTACTCTAGTAGTCACATATTCTGATATTTATTGGACCTCAGCAAGTGATGCTTCATTTTGTAACTTGGGACTGGAAATAAAGTTGTGGATGGAGTCCGCCCTTCAAGACTATCATTGGTAACACATTAGTGCAAAGTCCAGTCAGACTCATACTGTACTAAATGTCACAAAGATACAAATACACAGTCAAACTGCAGAATACATTCATGGGGGTGTCCTGCTGGCTCAGTGGTCTAAGGTGCACACCACATAACCGTGACGTCCTGGGTTCAAATCTGGCCCGGGGACCTATGTTGCATGTCATTCCTCCTCTCTCACCTGATCTTTCCTGTTTCTCTCTACTGACTGTCAAATAAAGGCAAATTAACAAAAAAGAAAACATTTATGAAGGGTTAACAAAGACACCTGTTCATTTCTAAGTAGCAGATCAATCATATTTCATTAAGAACATTACAGAGGTTTACATACCTAAAAACAAACCGTATCGTATGTACCACACATAACTTTCACACAGCATAGTACAGAACGGGTCAAAGGTTACAGCTGCAAAATAACACCTCTTAACATCTTTTTTTTTTAAACATTTTAATAAGGTATACTGTAGCTGACTAGCAAGTTTTTACGTCAAAGCTCTGATGATGATGCAGCAATTAATTATTGCAGCAACAGGTTTCTCCACTGCCACTGTAAGGTAATGCTTCCCTGACGCTCATGTTGAAGGGCGAGTCTTTCAGCACTCCACCTAATTCCATTTCAAACAAAATACACAACAGGTAATGCAGTACCATGGTGACCACAGAATGAGAAATACAGAGAGAGAGGGAGAGAGAGAGAGAGAGAGAGAGAGAGAGAGAAACCCACTATTCTTTGATTGTTGTCTTAGGCCACACCCTTACGTGGCCTTGGAATCTCCTCCCTAAGGTCATAAGGGAACGACAAGGGCGTGGAAGATCTCACAGTTTTCGCTATCTGTCTTGTGAGTCGCAGCGTTTGGCAGAGGTATGTAACGCGTCCGTCTCTTTCAGACTTTTAAATCAATTTCCACCAATATTTTCATACAATTGTTTTCAAGAGTAGTATGGAAATGTCTTTGGGCAATTTGGATGTAATGTTGTAATGAGTAATTGCCATACATGGTAATGTAATGAGTTCTTTGAGACTGATGTTTTGTCCTCAAGTGCAGTAGTGCTGTATGGAAAACATATACTATATGAGGATGATGTGAAATATCATTGCAGTACTAGTCCTCTGTTATGTGCATTAGAGGAAGTCCTTTTACCTGATACTGTGTGGAATGAGATACATGTCTTACTTTTATTGATTCACCATAGACATGGAGACATTACCACACTATAGGATTTCTGTTCCAAGCTTGCTGTCAACATTGTCTAACATGAACCTTATGACCGGTGCACAGTAACCATCCAAGATACTCTGTATTCATGTCAAGCTTTCACCAATGCCTACGTTCTACATCACATATTTGATCTGATCTGATCTGATGCACTCAGAAAAATTGTGCAGGATTTCCCTTTCCAGGCATGTTTTTAGGAATATTGTAGAAATATCCTTTAAAGTAGAATCACTTTTGGAACCAATCCTTTTGGATTTTTATTGTGTTATTAGACAGTATGACTGGATTGTTAAAGCATAAAGAGCAAATAGAGACTCTATTGGATCTGTTTAGCTTGTATATGACAATCTTAGGACTATTTTTGACAAGGGTCAACTACCACAACAGATCGTTAAGAATTTCATTTTAGCTGTTTAAATTAAGACTTCTGTTATCTGGACTTTGCCTTGAGGATATTGTCACATACAGTACATCGACTTCACTCAAATACTAATATCCACATACCTGACAGTTAAAGGAAGGATAATCATCAGGCAATGAGTTTTGTGACAGCTACTTAGATGAGTGTGTAGCTATAGATGGCCTCAAAAATGTTGCACATAGGTGAGCGTTTGTACTGGAGTGTGTACGTAGGCGGGGCATAAGCCTTATCATGTATGGCTAATGGTATGTTATTGATGTGCCTCTGGTTTACTGCCAAGGGTGTGTTTGGGGAAGGTGTGTTTTGGAGGGTGGGTGTGCCAGTCTATGGGGTAGATCAAGACAAACAGGTTTACGGCTTAATCAGTGAGTCAGGGGTTGAGCAGAACTACCTTGACACACCGTTGACACATGACAGATAGAGTATGGCATGTTTGTAATGCAGTCTGGAGCTGTGTGTGTGTGTGTGTGTGTGTGTGTGTGTGTGTGTGTGTGTGTGTGTGTGTGTGTGTGTGTGTGTGTGTGTAATTAGACAAAATTATGCTGAGAGCATAATTGAGTAAGGAAGTAATCTATTTGAGTGAAAGTTTAACTGCTTGACAAACCTGATCTCATAATACGACATGTACAGTTGATTGTTCATGGCAAATCATCAGCCATGATTACTGTAGCCAACAGTACCACCTAGTGGCTGATATAGGTTTATGCTGTAACAAGTTCCCTTGTTTTCTTGTTGTTTTACACTTTAAGGTGAAGATTCAAAATGTCCTACCTAAGGAAGTCTTACCCCACCCAGGCCCGTGAGTATTGAGAAAAGTTCAATGTCAGATCAGAATCAAAAGCATTCACACAAACACTTTAAGTCCACCACCAAGAGCTCATGGTGGGAGTAGAGCCTAAAGTTAAATATTAGGCGTATAGAAATCCTCATGTGTAGATTTGTCCATGTCATTATGAATATGGTCTCAGAACTCAACCAAACCTTATGTGGAAGAACTGTGGTGAATATATCAGGCCCTCCGCTCCTCTACGAACCCACTTATCATATTTTCATTACCCTGCATTTACAGCCACCAGCACCAGTCCCAGCAAGGCAATAGAGGACAGCAAGAAGAAGGCATCTCTCCTGAAAGACAACAGCTGGATCAGGAGGGATATTGAGGAGGATGAACCGGTTGAGTAAGTAACAGATTGTGATTTCAAATGAAGGCAAATATGCAGGCACACAATCCTGAAAGTGCATGGGCGTGCACACACCCAATGTGGTTAGGGCATGATAGAAATCTTGGGTGTGACTTGTGTGCAACTTGTGGTTCATACGTTTGCTTTTGTCACTTATCAGCAAAGAGCCTCCTGCCACATTTGTCATGCAATGCTCACCTCTGCCGGCGTGAATTAATGAACTATTTTCTCATCTTCCCTTAGCCGAGATCCAAACTTTGGCAGAACTATTCTAAGCCAGTACAAGTCTGATGAAAATCTTGACAGGTAAAACAAAAATTTCAATCCATAATGTCAGCCTCTTATTATATAATGGACAGAGTAATGGACATTTTGGAAAACATTATTTACACTGATGATTGGGTGTGATGTCGATCATTTGAGTCATTACTCCTTTTATTCGGTTGGTCACTTCTTCACTTCACATCTTTTTTGCTCACTAGCTCAGCGCCTGAAGAAACCAAGAGCCCCAAAGCTAGAACTCCACCAAGCTCAGTGCATGCTCTCACCAAGAGGTACCGCTTACATAAACACAAACTGCTGATTCTGCTGCTCTCGTTTGGAGTTCTGTAAACTAACGTCAATGTGGCAGTTTGGCGCCTGTAATAAACAGGTTGTGACAAGAACCATCAACTGTTTGTTATCTCAAAAACCTGTTTCTGTGATTGCAGATTCAGTACGAGTCAGGATGAGCTGAATAAGAGCAGGTTGGTGTGTTTTTTTCCATTTTCCATTGTGTGTTTTTATCCATTTTACTTTTACATTTATACTCCAATTCCGCTGCCCGGGTGATGCACATAACTTTAACTTTAAAAATGGGTAAATTATGATTCTCTTGTATTGGCAGCACCCTCCCTTCCAGCCACACTACATCCTACACCAGAAGGTACACTTTCAAAATAATACTATTAATGGTACAATATCTAGACGATTTTTAGAAGTCATCTAAATACTGTTCTTTTCTGTAACAGTATATCGCTGAAGTCAGATGCTCCCAAGACGTACGTAATGCTCCAATATAATACATTAGTCATATAAAATATAATGCAGCCATACATGTTAACGGTGTAATTATGTATTTCTGTATCAATGTCACTATAGGACTACCACCTCCAAGACTATTGTTACAGAGGAACCTAAGAAAAGGTAGAAAATGATGAATACCTGCAACAAACCATTATAAAAAATATCACACTGAGGCATTTTGTAAATTTGTCCTTGTATTACTCCTCCATCAGCACCACAGCCACTACGATCACCAAGGGTGGCAAGACCACTGAGACCACCACCACCACCACCACCCAAAGAGTCAGCAGGTAGCCAACACTTTCATTCATGTGTGTATCATCAATTGAGCCTGCATCTGCTATGACTAGTTCTTTCTGCTTGCAGTTCCCCTGTGATTAAAACGCCTCCCAAGACTGAGACCTTCACCGAACGGGTCTTCTCTGATGTCAAGAGCTCCAGCAAAGGGTAAGAATACTGCTAACTCAAAAATAAACCACAGCAGATGAGAAGGGCAATTAAGTACAAGATCAATCCTCCATAAAATGACATTAAACAAAAGACAAGAGGTCTGGCCGTTTGAGCCTTGCAGTGAGGATGAGTTGAAACGTACTGGCAGCATTGGTAGCTCTTGGTAGACATACTGATTATAGTCTTACACTCTCCTCACTAGTTACACACTAGTGGGGCTAGTTTTGATGTCACACACTCACACAAAGACACACATATGAACATAAAAAAAACTTAACATAGTATTCTACAGCAAAAAAAAGAAAAGAAGCTCTGTGATAGGATGAGAGGCTGATCAACTATCACTTTTATTCTCACAGGATAACACCATACTCATCCTACTCACCTACCAAAACAACCAAAGTGACCGAGACAATTGTTGTAACCAGCAACAAAGAGTAAGATATAATCTACCAAAACTCTGTTGAATTCACATCTAAGGCGATATCGATTTAATATATCAAGAAGTTAACCTATGTTGAAATGATTTCTCTGCAGGGCAGAGGACCAACTTTATGATAAGCTCCTCCCCAAGTCAATCACAGATGATCTCCCAACCACAGACAGGTGATATATTTATTTATCAATCAAGCATAAAAAGTGCATTAAATTAGGCTTAGAGTTTTCAATCAGTCAGCAATTACGTGTTCTTGTTCTTCACTGCAGCAAAACAAATGTCTCCAAGACTGAGACTGTGAAAACCAGCACTGACGGGTGAGTTTTATCCCACCATGGAAAGGGAAGAAAAGGCACTATTCAATGTTGGTGACCTTACATAAGTCAGTTAGTGAAAAGAGCCTCATCTTTTTTTCAGAGATGGTGTTACAATTACCACCACTACGTCCACTAGGACCCCCTCTACGTAAGATACACATTCCTCATTTATTCTTCAAATAAATGTTTCTTTTGCATGAAAATCCTAAAATAAAGATTATTTTCATGACCACTAAATATTGATCATACTGTTCACAGGGCTGAGGATAAACTGTATGACACCCTCCTACCTAAATCCATGACGTCTGATCTCCCTTCTCCAGTCAGGTGAGGTCACTCTTCAACTTCAACAAAACAAATGAACAATCAAATAAATAAATATGACCATCATCTCACTGAAACGCCACATTCTCACACTTACAGTACTACAAGCATCACAAGGAGCGAGGTTGTTACAGTGGACAGCGCCAGAGGGTGAGCTTTGACCGAAAAATAAATGATAAATATTAGATGAAAGATAGCCATTCCAGTTACTGTTCTTCTGACAACGTCTTTTTATTCCATGTAGAGGAGACAGCCCCACTGCAGCGTCTCCAACCTCCCCCCGTACCGTCACCAGGTAACATGCACACCAATGCACCCCAAAACTTAATGCATTTATAGAACCAAGTACAATCTGCATCAAGTTCAAAACGCCAATCCCTCACTTTTATCGCCCGATAATTTTGTTCCGCTGCTGTAATATATCCAACACCTTCCTTTGCCCCTTCGACGCACAGCTACAGCTCTCAGAGAAGCAGTGATGATACTCCCTCCACCCGCACCACCTCCTACACCATCAGCTCCAAGCCCAGGTAATGATTGGACCTCTTGTAGACGTGTCTTTATGTATACGCAGATTATTAAGATGTGGCTGCAGTGAGTCTTTAAAATATCCCTGTAGCACCCTGATCTATTCTGTCTTTGAACGCACAGTGACGACTACACCAGCACCCGCAGGAGCTACACTAGCAGACCAGACTCCAGGTAGAGGAGCACAGCTTACATGAACTTCCATTATCACTGAGAAAGCAGTCATAAATATTCTATAAATATAAAGGTCTCCATTGTGTTATAATCTAATGTGAAATATTCTTTATCCTTGTCTTTTCATAGTTACGAGTACAGCAGCCCCACCAGCCCCACTGTCTACACCACAACATCATACAAGAACAGCAGGTATTGGATGAAGTTCTTGCAGGTCAAACACTGGGGTTAATGTTACGTACAAAAACAACTCCACCCTATATCAAAGTAAAGCAAAACTCTGTATCATCTCCAGAAACTAACAACAGTTTAACTCTCAAAGCAGTGCGGACGACCGTCTGGCTGATCCCTTCCTTTCTGCATCCTCCATCAAGACTGTGTACTCAGCTCCCGAGAGGTAGGAAAAGTGTATATATAGTAACAACTGTACTTGCTTATGAAGACATCAGCATTACTGATTCACATGTATTCACCTGGCCTCTGTAGGACAGTGCTTGAGAAAGATCTGTGCACCTACTGCCACAAGCCCTTCAACTCTGAGGCCAAGATGATCCTGGAAGACATGAAGATCAACTGCCATGCCTCCTGCTTCAAGGTGAAATACTCACCAGATTTGCACTATTAAAAGTCTCATCACGCCATCACGGCGTCATCATGAACTGAGCCATTGAGTGGTCAATGTCTACCTCTTTCCTCATGTAAACTTCTGTGTGGTTTGACAGTGTGAGGTATGCAAGAGCAGTCTGGGGCATCTGATGGCTGGAGACAGCATGTGGATCTACAGACGCAACGTGCAATGTGAGAGCTGCTTTAATGTCACCAGAGGTAAGCCCCAAACACACCCAGATAGTTAGTTCGATAGAGCATGAGATTCTTAGTCTCAGGGTTATGTGGGTTTGCATTGGCTATCACTTTTGTACGTCGCTTTGGATAAAAGCGTCTGCTAAAAGACCGTAATGTAATGATGCTGCTGAATTTAGTTCACTGTCTTCCTGAATTACAAAACATTACACAGAATCAATATTTGTATGTGTTTTCTTTATTTTGTTCACTGGAAAGTCATGAAAACAGTTTAACTTGTACCGTCTTACTTTACAGAAAAATGGCTACGCTGAGAGTCCCTATTCAACGAAGAAAGAGCATATCTGATTGAAGAACAAAATGTATATCAATATGTTTTTGGGTGAAATGGGTTCTCTTGTACTTATGTTGTACACGTTGATAGATATCTTTATCTTTATGGCTGTATGTTTTGACAAATAACAGTTAAGGATGTGTGTGGACCTAACTTTACAGTGACAGGCACACACTACTGGAGCCAGTTGTAACTGTCTTGCTGACTGTCTTGGTATCTACCTTTTTCACTACTTCACAATAGAATTTCTCATATCTTTCTTGGGAGTTTTTATGCATATAGTTCGTATGCAACATAGTATATGATATTGCAACAATTAGGGCCGGGGTGCTTGTTATGTGTGCAATAAAGGGAATCGACTCAGAATATCTTGCTCTATTAAATGAGTAAAAGAAAAAGTGTGTGTGTGTTTTTTTATGTTTAGTTATCCCTTTTCTTTGTTTCTATCATTCTCTCAGTACATTATGCTTATTCTTTTATATTTTTGCTATATACTTATTTGATAAATATCTATAACAAATTGTACAGTATATTCTTTCATTCTATTTGAAATGGAAATGTAGTAGTATATACTTAATACTAATAGTAATAGCTTATAGTTTGTACAGTAGACTGGAGCAGAATATAATTGAATTGAATCAATAGATAGAATAGAATAGAAAAATAAGTTATTTTCTATTAGAAATAGGTTTTATTTGTTTTTATTATTTAATTATACTTAAAGAATGGAATAGACCAAAAACATCTATTCTATTAAATATATCTTAATTGTTGGAAAAGTTGTTTATGTTATTATTTATATATATAGATATATATCTTCTTCTTTTTTTTACATTTAAAAAATAATTGCATTATTTATAGAATATTATATAATATTTTACTCATTTATTCATAGATTAGAATAGAATAGAATTCATTAACAGAAAACAAGAGAGTAGATTGCATTATTTATAGAATATAATAGATTTTTCATTTTATTTTATTGTTGAAAGAATATATATTTTAAATGTTATTATTTGTAGAATGTGTTTTATGTTATCATTTATAGAATAGATTAGTGTGTCTGACAGTAAGCACATTAATTCACAGCAGCGGTGTGGTGTGAGTTTGACTCCATGCTAGTGACCAATGGGATGCAGGCTGTGCTCGCCATCCCAGCAGCAGCATCAGAGCGGTGGGCAGACCCAGTCCTGTGTCTGGTAGCCCACAACGGGGGGAGCTGGACACCTCTCATTGAACTGAGTAGACCCTCTGCACGCAGGCCGCGGTGTTTGCCCTCCTCAATGTGCTTTTTACCAAATGGAAGCAGAGGTGTTGAACCCCCAGAGGATGGCAGACGTCAATGGCAACAATAAAATCGCCAACGCGGAGCTGGAGGTGATAAAGCTTCAGGAATTGGTCCGAAAATTGGAGAAGCAAAACGAACAATTGCGGACGAGAGCGAACGCTGTAAACAATTGCTCTAACGGCCCTCGTCTCCAGACCTCACTGCCGTGTCTACATGGAAGTACAGCCTGTGCAAGTGAACATTTCTCCGGGAATTACGGTGTTTTGAGTCCGACACTGTCGCATCCGTGTGCCCTTGGACCGTTTAGTTCAGCGGAGGAACCGTTCGCCTATTTTCAACCGAGCTCGGTGTCTCCTGATGCTGCCGCGGAGGAGAGCGGCGCCGCTGGACCCACTGTTCTGGACGAGGTTGATGTCTTAGACCTCAACACCGTGCTCCCCGTCGGAGATCCTGATAGCTGGTAACTGCTGCTCTTCTGTTTTTATCACCCAGGTCCTATGCTTGTGTATGACTGTGTATTTATGTTGAAAAATCACTGTCCTCTGTTTTCTGGCCCGTTAGATGCTTCTATAGCCTTCTAAGACTATGTCCTATCAACTATTACTATCATTTTTGAAACAAATATGTGCAACGTGTAGCCCTAGCTTGCACATATCCATTACAAATCCCCCCTTAATGATTTCTTTATTGATTTCCTCTCTAATTGGGAGATACATATGCTACTCCAGTTGTGGAGCATGGACTTGCATGGACTTGCATGCACTGGCACGAAAGCTTATTTCTTAAAGGAGATAGAAGAAAATAGAACATAGTCTTTACGTAGGTTTTTTTGAGCATCCTGTGCAAACTGAATGCAGTCTATTTATTCACACTATCACTCCAAACAGCAGTGTAATGAATTAGAAACTGTGGCCCCCTGCAGCCCGTGATCAAACAGCCAGGCTTTGTGTGTTCTGTTTAGCCCCAGGCTGAACTACACTGAAGCACTGTATCTGCTGAGTTAGGTAGCTCATACTGAAATGCTGACTGCTGAACCATTCCCAGCTCTATGTGTCTGATGTGATCATGTGGAAAATGTAGCACACTCTCAATGCAGCATTTATGGTATCCGACATTCATCCGGAGTTGTGTCGATATCGTCTCACTCCATTTAACAGAACTAGTCGCCTCCAAGTCTGCTTAACGCTGTGGCCTAGTTACCACACGACAGGTTAGTTCTTCCATATCCATAGTCCTTTGACACAGTTTGACACTGTGAACAGCCTTATCCTCTTCACTCTGTGGTCAGTCTGCAGAGAGGTTGGACTGGTAACAAGCTTTTCTGATGTAGCCAATAAACCGGGGCTCTAATTTCCAGAGGTGATGTGCTTGTTCATCCTGTCTCAGCGTTTACTCGATGCAGCTCGAGCAGATGCTGGATGTGGTTTTGCCTGGCAGAGGCCCAGGGATCTATATAAGGAGTGTAGGTCACACTACGCACAGCTTAATTCATAGCTCCCAGAGTGAAGGGTGATGAAATTATTTTACAAATCTTCCTGTGTCTCACAATAATGGAGACATGGACTCTTATCCTATACAGTATATCACAGCACTGATATACACTGTCATTTTCTTTTTACCCCATTGGTTTCATAGCTTTTCTGGTCACCAATAAAATGGAAATTACTCTTTAAAGACATTGTGAACCTTTAAAGGCATATTGGCTTCGTGTTGGATGTAAAAATCACTCCTTTTACACAGCCATGGGTTTACCTTTGCTGTAAAGTGGTCTTGCCTGACTGGCTTATTGGGCTGAGAAATATTACTGCTGTAAAATACATCCCTTCATCCCTGGGCAGCCACTAGCTTCAAGGTCTCCAGCTGGTTTCATATGGTTTCATATGGGCACAGATTGTTCTACAAACAAATATACTAGTCTCCAGCTTATTTCATGTCAGTTCTGTTCGGTTTCAATATTAGTATACCCCACTTTTTCATTGTAAAGTACCGCATGGGTTATACTGTGAAAGGTATGCCAGTCAGACATCTTTGAGCATGACTAAACTGTGGGTTGTGCTGTGTTCCAGGCTGTATGTGAGTCCCAAAGCCAAGCTACAGGGCGAGACCTTCCTCAGCCCTCTCCAGTGGTGCAGGCAGGTACTGGACCACCCAGGGCCCGAGGTGGAGCTGGCTAAGAGGAGCCTCTGTCACAGATTGGACCAAGGTACCATGCATATACCAACTGGATTGGCCGCCTTCATCTGTGGCCACATCTGGACATCTGTCTCTCTGGCTCACTGACATGTGATCATAAGCTGTGACACAGTTCACGCAACTTGTCTCTGCATGCAACAGGATTTCCATGGCATTTACTGAACTGAATAGTGGGAGTATTGCATTGCACACAGCTCTGTATCTGTGGTGATGAAGTGGGAAACACTGGCACTTATACATATTTCACTTTCTATTGCCAGGGTACAATTAAGAGCAATTACTAGGGATTTGTCTCTCTGGAGGAAAAAAAACAATTCCGTTTGGAGGAACCCATGCTGTGCTAGTAGAGATGGCAACACACTGTGTTAAGTGGAAGACAGTATAGAGAGGATTACTATACAAAGAAAGCCGCCCCCTCCTCCGGTCAGATGACCATCTGCAAACAGCTCCATAACTCACATCTTCATCTGCAATTCACAAACAAGCACAATTCAAGCCACGATATTTTCTGAAATTGAAACCCATTTTGAAGTAGTAAACTGAAAAATGTAGCTGAAGCTTTTAAAAAAAATGTGCTGCTGCTCCCTGTTTCAGATTGGGTGCTTAAGTTTTGCAGACATGCAAGTGAATATGGTTTCCACAGAAACTATGCTTTCATTAACCAGCTTTTGAAGCAGATTTGTTCAGCACTCACTGCTTTGTTGAATGCATGTATGTGCATGCATGCATGGGTGTGTGTACTGCATATGTTTGTGTGTGTATGTGTCTGTGCACTTTTGTAATTCAAAAGGATTTCTGAGATCAGCTATTCTTATATCAATTATTCTTTGTGGGCCTGTTGTGTCCACACTGCGGTTGAATAATGTTTGTTTGTGTATGTGTGTGTGTGTGTGTGTAAGTGTGGATGTGCATGTGTGTGTGTGTGGTTCAGGGTCCTCTTCTTTTTCTAAAGCTGGATTCAGTGAAGGTTGGCTCTCCTCCTCGGGGTCATGAATACATCGTTGTTCCTGAGCCCCAGTAGCTGTTGTTTTTGCAACTCACTGTGAATGCTAGTTTTATCCAGTAGTGGTCGAGCCTAATTGTGTCAGGAATGCCAAATGCACTTCTCTGTCTGGCGTGTGCCTCTCTGACTACCAATCAATGGGGGTATACTCAGTGTTATGATGTGACAAGCCATTTAGGTCATTGCCCACTGTCACTGCTAATCAGCATGAATAAGCATTAAAAAAAAAGCAGAATATGATAGAGATTTGAGTTGATTTGAGTTTGATCAGATTTGAGTTTTTGAGCATGCAGTATAAACGTAACCTGCACAACCCAAAGCAGACCAAAGTAGATCTAATTCTGATTTTGGGAAAGGGATGTAGCCTACATGCACAATCCCTGCTTATCCTAAGATCCCCTCCAAAAAAGCTGTAGTTTAACCCAATAAGCTGCAGTGGTAAGCTAAACCCCATCTTACTGTATCAGCCCCTCTTGTCCAAGCTGTGATTTGACCCAATCATTTAGAACATCAATACTGATCTGTAAGAAGCAGATTAACATTTGGCCATGCTGTGTTAGAAATAATCAACATACGTGTGTGGGGTGGTGCATGTGTACATCCAAGCGAGAGACAGGGATATGAAGTGGATTAATAGAGAAGAAAGAGGGAAAGAAAGAAGGAGCTACATGGTAAAGCCCTCTGACTAACATGTCCTTTGCTGTATTCTTGTCTCTAGCCAAGCGGTGGAGAGGCGTCTCCTCTGTCCGTCCCTACAGCTGCATCGAGGGGCTCTCCACCCTCAGCTGTCCCATCCTGCCTTACACTAAATCTGCTGCACTAACCGAGTCCCCAGGTAACAAAGGCACAGACAGATACGACACATGCATTTAACTTCCACTAACCCACACAAATATCACCGCTGCTTCTAATGGGCTTCTGGGGATAATTAATACGTTTGAAAGGTTGTGCATCATTCTAATGAACATGCAGAGACATACTCAAGGGTGAAATTACTGAACACCTATAATCAATTTGCAGGTGAATTGGGCGTGACCTTGAGTCAAGTCGTCATTATCTCTAGATCAGATATCTGAGGATGGCTGTCTTTATTATTTCGCTAAGTAATAAGTCTGAGTAACATGAGACTGCTAATGCATTGATGTAGTTGTTACAGGAGAGAAAATGCTGCTCATTTTTGCATTTGTGTGCTCTTTGGAAAATGCAACGTTTGCATTGCAGGCAAGATGATGCATTGCAAAGCAGAGACACAAGGAAGGCATTTTACCTCTTGGTGTTCTAGAATTACACTAACTACACTTTCATAGTTTCATTTCACATCCAAAGTGATAAGAGTGCCGAACCAAAACATGTGTTGCTTCCCAAAGACTTTTGGAGTTCACTGTATAAACACAACCTAGTTTCTAAAACAACCTGTTATTTGCAAGTTACCATCAGATTACAACAAATCAGAAAAGCTTGCAGCGAAGAGATGATGTCTTACCCTCAGACAGAGGGTAAGCGCAAATTCTGCCAGAAAAATGATCCGATATACAAGGTCCTCTCGGAAATTCCTACATATCTTGCAGGGGCAGGCTCAATTTTGATTTGCAATGTCCTCTCTGATTAAACCCCTCTCTCTTTTTCGCTGTGTTTTCTCTTCTTGAAGCTCCATTCCTGTCATCCAGTCATTCCCTTCTCCAGCCGACTCTCCCAGCGAGGGCCAGCTGTGGCCTAAGCGACCGAGCTCCCACCTTCCTATCTAACTCCACACTCCACAGTAAGACCCACACTGATAATCTGTCTCTCTGCTCTACCATTCATTGCTGCAGTTTCATCCAGTGTGAGTCACACCGCTAACAGCGCTCTGTAATGACAATATGTGATTATTTCTTATACATATCAGGTTCACCTATGTGCCTATATTACATCCATTTCAGTCCAGTTGCTCCTGTTTTTTTTCCCGTTGGCTATTTAAAGTATATTGTCTAGGTCAGAAAGATGTGCCTCTCCTGTGTGTCTTTTAGATGTGGGTCGCAAGCATGCAGCGATCAGCCCCCAGTCCTCCGTGGACAGTGAGGTGGGTGTGTCAGAGCTGGAGGAGGACTCCATTTCTATGGGCTACAAACTACAGGACATGACAGATGTGCAGGTCATGGCCCGACTTCAGGAGGAGAGTGAGTCACCCATCCAACTGTTCTGTAGAAGTTATTTGCCATGTTAAGTATTCCTGCACGAGAAAAGGATTTTGCTGCCAACAATGTTGTTTTTATGTCAAACTAGATGAAGCTGTGTTTTAGAGCTGAACTAATAATAGTGAATGATACCCAGTGAACACCCATAATAAAACAATGACCTATAGCGTTCTGAGGATCTGAATGTAGTGGCTCGTCCAGTACATGCAATGGGAGGAAACTGATTACACCGCTCCATTCTAGTTGCATTTATGAAACTAAAGAGCAACATTTGACCTTTGAACAATTGGACTTGAGTTGGCAGTGTTTGGGTGTGTAGTTTAATTATACAGGGGATTTGAGGGAAAACATTCTTGCATCAATTATTCTGCATGGGCTGGACTATCCACTCAGTCGCTGAATAATGGATGAGGAGTGTCACCAAAGGGAAATGTATCATCCATGAGGTTCGGGGTCACTTTCTCCTCAGACAAATGCATTCATTTTTCACCCTTTAGGTCTGAGACAGGACTATGCCTCTACCTCAGCCACAGCCAGCCGTCGTAGCTCCAGCTTCTCCATACACTCCCTCAGGCGCAGTGCGATGGATCTGGAGGAGGAGGATGAGGACGATGAGGGGTACGACCAGCTCCCTCCTCCCCAACCTCGGCTGTTCCGCACTGGGTCTATGCAGCGGGGCAGCCTGCCCCACTCTCATACCTTCTCCAGTATTAGAGACTGCAGACGCAGCCCGTCCAGCCCTCAGTACTCACTCAGTGGGCTCTCCCAGTACTCTGGACCCTCCAGCCTGACCACAGAAACACACACAGGATACAGGAATAGCACAGGTGAGTTATTTGTTTTGTTGCAGTTGTTAGATCACCAGCTTTCCTCCAGTTTTTTTGTTTGTTCTTTGAAATGATGTTCTGACTACAATGGTGCTATTAAATTAGGATTTAATAGCACCATTGGTTACAGGATTTAAAAAGCATTATGGTCAGTAAGAGGACATCCTCCTGAATTGTTGAGGTGCTGGCCACAGGGTAGCATGTACCTATGTATTACTGGTGTTGAAATCCTCAAAAC
This sequence comes from Hoplostethus atlanticus, assembly GCA_034670405.1. Taxonomy (NCBI): domain Eukaryota; kingdom Metazoa; phylum Chordata; class Actinopteri; order Trachichthyiformes; family Trachichthyidae; genus Hoplostethus; species Hoplostethus atlanticus. The sequence continues at coordinate 2,870,730 of JAXDDX010000024.1, forward strand.
AACTCAAACTGATAATGAAGTCCAACCCAGACAGCTCAGTTGGTACTGCATGAGACTCTCAGTCTTAGGGTTGTGGGTTCGATTTATTGTCTTATCTTATTGATTATTGTATCACCTGGTACATTTCTTAGCTCAATTTACATGTTATATCATTGAGCTTGTAGAATTAATCTCCCATCTTAATTCTCCTGTGCATCCAAGCACATAATCCTGTTGTAAAATGCCCATAAGCTGTGGTCCATGACAGTTCTCACTTCCATGGTGAGCTGCAGAACATATGGCTTCATATGACTGAAATGTGTGTGAAAAAGGACTTAAGCCCCTCTATGGAGTGCTTAGGTGAACGTCTGAAAAGTCCCTGATCTCGTTTGTTGATATGGTTGCATAGACAAGCTACGGAGAAGCATGCCCAACCTGATCCGAGCTCCCAGCATGCCTAGTGTTCCCAGTATTCCAAGCCTGGCTTCCCCTGTCAACCCCTCACACGGTCCCTCCTCCTTGCCAATGATGTCTTCCCTCCGGAACAGCCAGAGTTTTGACTCGTCCAACGGGCTTGCACGACTCCAGTCCTCCAGTAAGACACTTGTCTATGAATACACCAATCCTATCCTTCTTTTCATTCTGCAGTGAATGTAGCTTATTGCGGCTGGTTTTCTGAAGGCATGTCAATGTTGCTTGCAGTACTTGCTTTTGGTACTTACAGTAAAGTCCCAAAAGTCAAACCCTTCTTTCATGTCCTGTGTTTCAGTTCCTTCCCCAGGCCAGCTCAGTCAGCGGGTCCAGAGTGTGGGAAACTTCCAAACCATGCCCCGACACCCACTCAAAGCCACTGCTTACGTCAGCCCCACGGTCCAGCAAGGCCCCCCCTCCACCACCCTGTCCTCCTCTGTCAGTCTACACTCCATCCCCAGCAGTGGCGCACTTCCCCAGCCTCTCAAACACAGCAGCACTTTGGTACCACAGCCGCTAAAAGCCACCACCAACCAGCCCGCTGTCCCCCGCAGTTCCCTACCTCGCCCCGCTTCCTTTATAGGGACCAGTGGGACTCTGCGTCCCAGCAAAATTGCCCAGCCCACACGCAGGTAAGGCCAATATACTGAGTGAATGAGTTGTTTTAACAAGGTTGTTTTTTTTATCAAAACCCTATTACTTTTACTTCCTGGAAAACAATGTATTCTTAGTGGGTATTTCATGGCATACCAGTAGTAGTAGTAGATCCCTCCCCATGTTATTCCCCACCCTGACATCCTGTTTCAACCAGAAATACATCAAATTAGATGCTCTCTTTAATGGCTTTGTAACATGATTAAATCTGTAAGGACTGAGAAATGTTGTGATTCGTGTACATGCTTTCACTAATTTCCTAACCCTTTTCTCAACCCCCACAGTTTACTCACTCCCCCAAAGAGCCTGGCTGCCCTGAGTGCCCTGCGGGATGGCAGCTGGAAAGATGGCTGCTACTGAACCAAGCTGAAAGCAAAGGAGAGAGGTGTACAGGGTAACGCTGCATGGGAACCAACTGATTATAAATTGTCCTGTCAGGAAGGGCCCAATATTGGGCTGTGACCCAAGAGGGAGTGACTGTTAACATTTGGGAAGCACTGTTCTTTACTAGAGGACAAAGTAGAGACTTGGAGCAGTATGGGTCCAGCAGGCTGGATCTTTACCTTACTACCTGCTAAAACACAGACTGATATATTTTAAAATGACGGAACAACCTGGCAATATACTGATAATCAATTGTTTGATATGAACTGGATCCTCTTTGATATGTGCTTTTTTGATTTGGCATCGTGGATAGTTCATGCTTCCATTCCATGGAGTGGAAATCTCTCCAACTGAAAGATTAGAAAAACTATAGCCTCTGCTTTTGTATGAGACATGCTTATAATGATTTCCAATGACATCATTTCACCATGATTAATTTCTGTCAGTTTAGATTGTGGTGTCCAATATGAAGTTAAAACTGAAAGTGGAAGTTTTGTTACATTTTGTGCCTGTTATAAAAGTGGTAGAATTCATGTCAGTTATATTTATTGTTTTGGGACTTACAGCACTTTTTTAATGAGAATTATCATTAACACATCAAAATGAATTATCTTCTTTGTTTGTTTCTTAAGAATGACATTCAGTAACTTAAAACATAACTCTACACACATGATCCTTTTCATTACTGTTTACATGACAGCCAATATTTGTAATGTTCTTTGATGAACATTAGCGCTGCAATGATATTGCACATAGAGCTCTAATGCTTTTTAAGGATGACAAGAATTTGAAGAGGAAGTGCATTTTTAAAGTGAATAAAAGCTTTTCGAAATGTGTTTTGTCACTCTACTTTTTCTAAGATACAACTGGCTTGTATTTAAATTAAAGAATCAAGAAAATTGATTGATCTTACATTACACAACCTTTTTCAAAGTTATTGCATCAAAAGCAGCATAGCCTTTAATGGGGACAGATGACCCATCTTTCTCAGCATTTGTACTAACAATCAACTGTAGATGGCATTGTTACTCATAACTTTAACATGCTATTGTGCTGTAACAGAAGCTAAATTATTCTGTATTGATATTTAATAGGTCATTCACAGTTCCACGTTTTTAAAAATGACTTCTTTAGTGAGTGAGTGTGCAGATTTCAACACAGCACAACCATATTTATTTGGTGCCAGGGGGTCTTAGGGCTCTGTGACTAATCTTTAACAGGACAGTATGTTGATGCTGAATCTCCCAGGTAACATTGAAACCGCACTCATTTTGTAACCTCAGGGAATACTTCAGGGTAAGTGACTAAGATCTCTCCCTGCAATTTGATATATCGGACCATAAATGTGCATACATGAACGACAACAATCGCTATGATCAATGAAAAGGATAGTTGAAAATATTTGTTAAATTATCTTTATATCGACATTTAGGTAAAGTGGGACCAGAGCTATTGATTTTTGGAGTTTGAGATAATGCCCAATAAAGCACAAGAGGTATGTATGTCTATGTGGTTTTCACATTTTTGAAAATGTATAAAGTATTTATTTCAAAGGAAATAACACATCAACATGTTTACCATTTTAATACCTTATTCCAAAGAATTAATTTTTCATTTTGTTTTTCTAGGATGCTGTAATCAACCTGAAGACAGTGCAGGAGATTTCCTGGCAGCTTGGGTTTGAGTGGACGGTTCTGGCCTCTGAACTTGGCTTCACCAGAACTGAGATCGGGCAGTTCCACACAAAATCCACAGAGAAGAGAGTCCAGGCCAGGAACATGTTAGAAAGCTGGTATATTGTGTGTGTTTGTGTCTGGATGCTGCACTTGATGTAGTAGCAAGATTTATATGCTGCCAGTGTCGTGATAGATTATACTGTAATGTCATGTAAAATGTAGTAGGAATGTCATGCTGAGAAAGAATAGAGAAGCCTCTCAGGGATGGTAGGTTTAGGGGAAATATATAGACCTAGGCACAACTTGACACTTTAACAATGTACATAAATATAGTAGTCCCCTGAAATAATACCCGTTGGTCATCTGGCCCACCACATATTCTAACTCTATAAACAGGTTAAATAAGGGCATGTACAGGACTTCAAAAGTAATCACTTAAGTCAGGTTATGTCAGAGTCCCTTTAGTCTTTCAGTTTAACTGCTACACTACTCTCTCTACACACTCTTTCATTCCCCAACCCCTTTTTTTTTACCATATCTCTGCTTTACTCCAATTCCCGGCCTTGGTCTCAGATGTCTCTCACGTTTGTCTTTGTCCACAGGTATGAGAGGTCATGGGACAAGCCCAATAAGACCAAGCTCCTGCAGGATGGGCTGGAGCAAGCAGGCAGGCGTGACCTGGCTGAGAGGCTGCGCTGCCTCCACTGGGGCCACCAGAAGCTGAGCAGCAAGGTGGAGTTGCCCTCTGCCTTCCCCTTCCTCATTACTGTCCACAAGACCATCCGCAACCAAGACGGGTTACGCAGGATCAATGATCTCAACCACAGATACACCTGAGGCCTACACCCAACAGTATACACAAAGTATATGTACAGGCTGTCTGTAGCCTGTAGCCTTTATGTACTTGGGTTTTACTTTGTGTGGGCTACACAGCACACTTTGGGTCTTTTTTGTAGCTGGTTTTAATTTCATGGTAATCGGTGATCTGAAATAAATGCAGCAGGGAATGTCGCTGAAGAAACAAGTGATGAGAATGGACCATGAAAACATTCAACCTCCACTGAAAATTAAGCCTTGCATTAAAGAGGAATATGTTTATAAGCAACCCTGAATTCTTATTTGAATGTGTCATTATTTGAACTAAACAAGCAAACATATAGATAGATAGAAAACTGGCATATTACAGAATTGTAGTCAATTGGGGTCAACAAAAAAGCAACCTCACTGCTTTCATTTAACGTTAATCCTGGGCTAGGGTGTATTTATCTTTTCAGTCAGACCAATTAGAGAACAATTTGAATACGTTTAAACAGGTGATATACAATTCAAAATATTCAAATGACAACTAATAATCTATTGCAAGCCTGTGTTTTCCTTTAACCTATCAGGAACATAAGCGGCGAGCCCATTCTTAGCAAGGTTATGTGAGCGAGCAGTGGACCAGAGCTAGCTAGTTTAAGACCGGTTGAAGGAGATGTTGCCTTCAAAATAAAAGCGTGATATTTTTCACTTTGGGAGAAAAAACGAGTAATGGAGTATTGGGGAGTACGAAACATAAAAAGTAACATCTACATACGCGCAGGAGACATCGTATTGAATATGGAGTGAAAATGCAATGTATTATTTAAAACCGTTTCAACGTATTTTCGTCAGCAGGGGTTTTATTTTGAACATTTTAACCGGAAATTCTATTTATTTTTTTAAATGGTGGCTTGTTTGACACTGATATGAAGAGCTCCCTGGCTGGCTACTACGCTGAAGACAGGTATAAGCTCTGACCAGACGATCAAAGAAAATGGATAAACTGATACAGTGACTCTCGACGTACAGTTTACGGCGGATCTATGTGAGACTTAACATTATGACACTATGATGATTCGGAGACACAGAACTGCTGGTTTACAAGCGACCGTCCACCTACCCAGCCACTGCTAATCTATTTCCCACAGCATATGTTTGTTTTTCATTCAGAAACGGATGTGCTATAATCAGCGCATAGGCGTTTTCGGGCGTTTTGGGGTTTTTTGTACAACATTTACCGACGTAACGTAACAAATAGCTCACTGGATACGTTGCATCAATGGCTTCGGTACTGAGTTGCTTCAGTGGTCCCGAAGAATTGGAGGACGCGAATCACGCTCGGGGCTTGATAAAAGAGCTGAAATTACTGTACGACTCTCGGCTTCTCGGGGACGTGACTATCGGAGTGGAGTGCGACGAGTCCCTGGACCACAGCGCTGAGTCGGTCAAAGGTGACATTGGAAAACTTTTCCTGTGTAACCGCAACATCCTCGCTGCCGCCAGCCCTTACTTTAAGAGCATGTTCACCGGCGGCTTAAATGAAAGTGTGCAGGAAAGAGTGATCATTCGAGGTGTTGACGCCGAGTCCATGTCTGTGATCATTGACTACTGTTATACTGGCAAAGTTACGATCACAGAGCGCAACGTACAGAGGCTTTATGCGGCTTCAAATATGCTGCAGCTTGAGTACATCAGGCAAGCTTGCGCGAGTTTCATGACGAGGAGGCTGGACCTCAACAACTGCGTGGGATTATTGAAATTTGCAGACACATATGACAATCCTGAACTGAAGGAGAATGCTCAAGCTTTCATAGCGAGGAACTTTTGTCAGCTTTGTAATGGGAGGGAGTTTTGTGAGCTGGACTTGATGCAGTTAAAGGAGTTGTTGTCTCTGGACACCTTGGATGTAGCTTGTGAAAGGAAGGTGTGTTCAGCTGCTTTACAGTGGATAGAGGCTAATGTCCCAGAGGAAACGGAGGAGGCGTTAGAGGTGTTGAGATGTGTGCGCTGGAGCCTGTTTACAGAGAAGGACCTGGAGGACCTTGTGGCTAGGCCTGTCATTGAGAAATACCTTGCATATTTCTTTGAGGGGTCTGCAGAGGAAAGCTTTGGACTGTCTGCAAAACCGGACATATCAAAACACAGAATAGGTGTGAGTGCAAAAGAAATGATCCTCTTCTTTGGCCTACCAAATGACAATGTAATGTGCTGCGACCCCTACTCAGAGGAGCTGTACTTCATGGCTCCCCCTCTTGTAGACCTCAGCTGTCAGGACTATAAGCGCTCCACCATGGAGTCCTTAATCGCCTGTGCCACACCTGAAAACAACCTGTATCTAGCCTCCCACCTCTCAAAACACTTCTGGCTGTACAACCCTGTGTTGAACAGCTGGCAGGAGCTGGCAGAGAGGCCGCTGGGGAGGATGCACTCTGGGATGGGTTACCTCAACGGCCACGTGTACCTCCTGGGTGGGAGGAACCCTGTGACAGATGCCAGACTGAAGGAGGTAGAGTGTTACAGCGTCCAGAGGAACCAGTGGACGTTTGTGGCTCCTCTCCCTCATTCTCTGGGCAAGATGCAGGTGGTGGCATTGAATGACCACCTCTACGTGGTGAACAAAAGGAGAATGCTTTGCTACGATCCCAAGAGGAACCGCTGGCGCCACTGTGGGTCACTGAGAAGAGAAAAGCTTCACAAGGCCTGTGTGTTTCAGGACCAGATCATTTGTGTGTGTGACATCCCAGTGGTGAAGGCCTACAGCCCGACAAGGGGGGAGTGGAGGAGGATGGGAGACATTCCTATTGACAGTCGCGCCCTCAACTACCAGGTGATTCAACACAATGACAAGTTGCTCCTCCTCACCCAGACCTTATTGCAGCACAACAAGAACAGGGTCCTCATCCATGAATATGACCCAGCCAGGGACAACTGGAAGAATGTCATGGCAGTGTATGTGTCCTCCCTGGGGCCCGTGTGTGTTTCAGCACGCGTGTACCCAGCATGCTTGGGCTCCTCTCTCAGCTTCGCCACAGAGGAAGATGATGACAGCGGCTCCAGTGCTGACTGGGACTTTGATGGGTTGACAGACGCAGATTCAGACTCCGGGAGCTCTAGTTCATTCTCAGATGAGAATTGGTAGCAAACACTATTATCATTGTGTCAAAAGAAAGTATATCTTATTTATGATTTAATTAATTTTCATTGGGTTCAGTATGCCAGGAGAGATTCCAGTGCTAGATATAATTCAGTATTAAAACCATTTACAGTGTATGCAGAAGTTGATCAGAAACAAGTACTTTTACTTCATGTGAACAATTCCCTCTTGTATCTCTCCGTCACTTTGGCCAATGATCATTGACATAAGAGTTGAAGGAAATGAGCAGAGCAGGTTTAATTTATTCTTGATAACATTTTTCACTCACTGGTGGCAAGGGACATGGATAGAAGGCATATTTGTGTTGATACATTGTGTGTGTGTGTGTGTGTGTGTGTGTGTCGAAGCCAATGTACTGTATGCTGACTCAGGTTAGGCTTCAGCGAAAGCCTGTATATGCCATGATCAAAATGATTTTATTTTGAGAAATGTAAAATTAGTTTGACTTAAGTGTTGTTTGAAGATAATAGGATGGAATTATTTTATTGTATGTATGGGTTCATTTTCTTATCCATTGTGTGATTTTATTTTATTTTTAAATGAAACATTTACATTATTCAGAAAAGATCCAAAAGCTTTTACAAAGTATTAAGTTAAGTCAAGTCATTTTTAGGTGGCTGCATTTATTAAAAATATTGCGATGCAATTGCTGCCCTCCCACTCACACCCATACATACACAGTACTTTTTGTTTTCTATCTTTGTGGTACATTTGATATGATGGTGGATAGTAAAGATGTTACAGTATTATATTGTGTGTGGGAGGGGGTTGTAATAACTGTCTGGAGTAGTCTAGTCTGTGAGAACATCAAGAGTTGTTGGAGGGTTTTTTTTGTTTTTTTTGCTTTAATACACAATTCAACCTAACGCAGGCGAGGTTACGGTAATACACAGGGTCTGGATTATATTGGTGTTTTCTATGTGTCCAATAAACATCTGTGTATCTGATGCAAATAACTACCGTGTTCTAGCATAACACCGGTCAGTGAAGCAGCATCCAGTGAGATCTATTGGTGGCCCTTCATACTCTCGCGATGTTTTAGTACTGTAGGGTCCATTCAGGCGGCGAGAAGATGAGCGATGGCAATAGAGAACAAGCCTGGAGAGGAATTTGACACAGTTTTCAGACGAAATGATTCGCTGGGGTTGTCATCGCATCACGAACATGAACCTCTGAAAACTCGGATTTTCAAGATTATAGTCATAGGAGATTCAAATGTTGGAAAGACGTGCTTGACCTATAGATTCTGCGGGGGCACTTTCCTCGAAAACCCAGAGGCAACGATCGGGGTTGATTTCAGAGAGAGGACGCTGGAGCTCGAAGGAGAAAGTATCAAGGTAAGTAGACCTGCATAGGTTTCTTAATAGTGGTCAAATAAATTTCCAGTGGACCCTTATGAAAAAGAACAGTTATAATCCTATAATGCATTAAAGAAAGAAGCAACGCAGCAAAACGAGTCCACATGAAAGGATCATTATAGTGATTCTATAGGAAACAAAAAGTATAAGGTCACTAGTGGGTAGATCAAAAAACAAACTCCTGTATTATTACAGGAATATTATAGTGACTGTGTCGGATTCTGTCCCACGCTTCATAACGGGACTCCTTATGCTAGAATAGCATCTAAAATAAGAGCCACCATTCCCTGACAGTCACGGTGCCTGTCTCGCAGACATTCAGACTATGCATGGCGTCTCACTACAAAAGATACCTCTGAGCAGTGAACAAGTTTAAGCTGTTCACCTCCTTTTTAAAATGATCACTTTATACCAGGCATTAGACATTTATCATTAACTCAGTGTAAATAGATGTTTGTCAATTTCAATTTATAACTGCTAGCTATCAATTCCAGAGTTTACAATAACGAGTCTGTGTCTTGTGATTCAATATGAGGAGGGTGAAAGAACATCTTACCAAGCAGTCATTAAATATACATTGTTAGCTTATTAGCACACTTCCCAGCATGCATTGCATTAGAGTTAACTCTCCAGAAACCCTTCCTCCTCCTTGTTTGGATGAAGTTATAGGTGGATGGAAATTTGCTGTGTGTGTACTTTCGGTGAAATTCTGATTCAAAATGAAAAACATAACAGTGATGAAAATTAGTATCCGGTTAAATCATTAAACCTGATACTCTACAGAATTTTGAGTCTGTTTGTGTTAGGCACAGCAAGTAGTATCTGCCTTTTGCATGAACAACTGATACTAAGAAGCTTATCACTACCAAGAGTAAGTAACACTGGAATGTAGTTCAGCAATTAGTGGATTCAACTAATAAACACTTGTCAACATGTGTACAAAGGTCACACACTTCCTCTGCCCCTTCCTCCTGCCACAGACTTTTCCCCTTTACCACCTCAAGGACTGCCAACATTACTCATGCCACACCTGTCATTCATTCACTAATCAATGTGAGTGTCACTTACTGATTCGCTATCCCATGTGGAGACACGCACCCAATCATGCAACACCACTTAAAAACCTCCCCAATTTACACATTTCCACCCTACCAAACTTTTATGAGCAACAACCCTGCGAGTTCTCTACTTTGTAGATTGTGTTATTCCTGTTAAATCCCGTGTGCGTCTTCTGAATCATGCAAGTGCCCATATCTCTTTTATTTAACATTGTTGATAGATTCCTTTGTTCGTATGCTTTAATCCGCTATATCCTTTTTCATGTTGCCGCTGTAGCACAATGTGTGAAAACTACCATAGTGTAAACTGGCACTCAGAATGCAGCGTTTTTCCTCATAGTGAATGTTGTCAGCATAATGGCCAGGTGTTTGTTGTCAACTGTTTGTTTGACTTTCCTTTGTTTCTATTGCAATTTAATGTGTGTTTATCCTTATATACTTTGGTCATTTACTTCCTGTTCATTTGGTCATTGATACCTATTCCTGCTTTATTGTATTCACTGTTTTCCTCCATTTGTCTTTGTTTTAGAAACCACACACACAGAGATTCATACAACATACCTTTACCCAAATTACTCCAATAAACCAATGAGAAGAATTCCTGTGACTTGGCTCTTTTATGTTCTGACCGACATACCATGATGATTCAAACCCTCCCATGACTCCAGCAATACAGTCTGCTCCCCTAGCCTCCTAAACCTCCCTTTCAACATGACTAGACTTTTGCTGTTTGAACTTATTGTCTTAAGTTCCCTTGTGAGTTATGAATTAGAACAACTAATGAATTTTGACCCAACCATTCTGTACTATTTCAGTCAACTTGCAATTTGAACGCAGCCAGTGTTTTTAAGTTGCGTTAGAATGAAAAGTAAAATTGCAGTTGGATCAAGCCCTCTTCTCCGTCTGACACTTACAAATAAGACTGGACGGGTTAGTGAAGCTTGCTCCATTGTAACAATTTTCACTTTAGTCGTTTGTTTGTTTGCAGAGGCATTTATCAACTTCAGAATAATATTTCACTGTCCAAGAAGTTTGTCTTCAATCATGATCAGAGGGGAGGCAGTGTGCCCTTGTGGTACCGTTGTGGTTAGAGTGACCATCTTTTTTCTGTATCCTTGAGCAAATACTACTTCGTTACTTCTAGGCCTTCTTAAATATTGTTTAGGCTTATCAATATTGCTTCTGTTGTGTCAGTTACAGATCTGGGACACAGCAGGTCAGGAGCGCTTCAGGAAGAGCATGGTGGAGCATTACTACCGCAGCGTCCATGCGGTCATCTTTGTGTATGACATGACCAGCCTCTCCTCCTTCGAGAGCCTCCCAGAATGGATTGATGAGTGCAGCCGACACGCTGTCGGCCCCATGGTGCCCCGCATCCTGGTGGGAAACAAGTGTGACTTGAGAGACCGTCGGGAAGTGCCCATGTCAGTCGCCCAGCGCCTAGCTGACAGCTACGACTTCCCGCTGTTTGAGACTTCAGCCAAGGACCCTGCTGAGAAGGAACATGTTGATGCTATTTTCCTGACATTGGCTTATAGGTTGAAGAGTCATAAACCCCTGAGACTGAAGCAGCTTAGTGAGAGCAGTGTTGGGCATCTGTGGAATCAGAGAGAACAGGAGGCAGGATCTTGTCAATGCTGAGGTCACCTGCGTCCTATGTAGACCTACACAGGGTGTCTCTGAAGGTCACCAAATGCCCTTCCTGATATTATTGGTGCTGAGAAGTGATGTGGAAGAGAGTTTCTCTGTATTGAGACTGAATTTGGACAGGTCTGTTATGTCAGCAGATAGAATGGGAGGGGAAAATGGAAAGCTCCTGGTTGAGTTTTACAATTTTACCCACTCCTGCTGTAAGGCACGTTGCTAGTGAAAGTATAACAAGTTTGCACAATGTGAAATCAACAATTCAATGAAATGCATGTAAATAGATACGTAACTATGCCAAATAATTGCAGCTCAATCTGCAAATAAATTAACTTTGAATCGAACAACATAGCATTACAGAATGTTGCACTTTAATATGTAGACAAACAGTAAGCAATCAACCATCTAGTGACACTATAGCTTATGTGTTCTATCTAGACAGCGAATATAAGGAAAAAATATATGTCGGTGAGAGAAAAGGGACCAATATATGGGATAAGATGGAACTGTGAAGAAAAATGTGCAATCCTCAAATGTACGAAAAAGTTGATATTCAGTAGTTCATGTAACAGATCTCAACCAATGGTACTAATGACATGTAGCTTTCCTTTGAGACCATTTTGTCTTTGGTCTTCAATCCACATAGAAAGGCATGAGTGAAAGTTGAAACTTGAAATTAAGGTGAGACCACAAGGAAACTGATGACATGAAAACACAACTTTCGGCTGCTTGTGTTGCATGTATATCATAAAGCAAACACCTTCTGACAGTGGAGCTTTGTAACAAAATAAAGCTGCAAGTCAAAAATAAAAGTGGTTTTACCAACATAACTATCATTTGAATTATTTAGGTTGCTGGTTGCAAATTTCTGTTTAATTTGATTGGTATAATACATTTTAAGAGCATCATAAAGCCTTGTCAGCCTCATGTGCGGGTCTAACTTATTTTACTCTTCCGTCTTATGGAAAACAAGTTATTGCTGGAGTAATTCTCAGCCATGAGTGTGGACATTGTCTGGGAGCCAGGCAAGCAGAGAGGATATACAGTAGCTGCTGTTATTCATCTGCTCACTTTCAATTTGTCCAGTTCTCTGCCTTTGTCTGACTATCAATACAACAGTGACCTGTTTTCCACTTAGAAATCACTTACAAATTTCAGTTCTGTTTATGAATTATGACACTGCCAAAATTCACAAAGATATGTTGAATTATATGTTGAAATGTTGGTACCCACAAAAATCTGTTAAGAAATTGTTTTGATAGTTTAGAACGTATTACTGCAATTTGCTGAATTGGAACCTAACCCTTTGTACATGCGCTTTAATAGTTACGCTCATTGCAGTTATATACTTTTATATATTGTACTGAGAATTACAAGCTACTGTATGTGCTTTCAAATTATAATGTGTGTGTAGATGCTGAAGTACACGTTCATAATTCGTGATTACACACTACTCCGCCATCCTACATTTACAGGGTTTTAGCTCCAACCAGTGGCCAACGTCTGCCTAGATGATGCGTTCGTGCAATCCTTGTAAACTGGGCACTTCCGGAGTCAATGTATGTTCAATTGAACACAACTTATGAGTACACTGAGTAAACTCTAGTTCGACGATACCGGACTTTACAGGTTCTGTGGAGATGGACCATTTATGTTTTAAGTGGGAAAATCATAAACCAAAACAAGTTTTATGTACACTAAACGTAACGAAGGGGTTATATGATCATATGATATTGAATTACTTAGCTTCCGAAACGTGATCAATGGAATTGGCTAAATTATGGAGCTTATTTACAGCATTGGATCTCTTTGGCCGTGATTTTTCCCAGCCAAGCAAATGAATAGTATTACTTGGCAGAATTTTCATATTTACCAGTCTGGAACCAGTTTAGGAATGCAGCATGGGAATCGAGCTGTTCGTCATTCTCCACACGGCGTCTCTCTGCGGCCATGGTAACACTGGTTATCATACTGGACGTCTGATTCAAAACAATACAAACAAGTGCTTTTTATATGCAGGTATGTGTATTACTTTCATGTCGGATAGTCAGATGATATTTCGGCTGTCAGACGTTTGGTTTTGCACACGTAGACACAGATTTAGAGAATTAACGTTAGCGTTATTTGTTGCCATGCGATTCGTTTTGTTGTGGCCTAGCTAGTAAAACTAGCAACAGCTAATGTCGGCTCAGCGAGACAGTGTAAAACCGACGGAAAGCTAATGGGAGAAAGTGGTTTGATTTCATTTTCAAGCGCAAATATCTGTGATAAACAGGTTAACAAGTCTCAATCCTTGGCATTAGTTAATCAGCTTTGTGAGGGAACGTTATCTTTTAGGCACTTGACTTGCATAAAGCTGCACTACCCTGCCCATCCATAAAGCCAATCTCTGCTCTCTTTGATGAATATTTGGTTTTGACTCTGTTAGACTAACGTGTTAGAAATTGTTGTAGAGCAGTAACTGACATTAGGTAACCATAGAGTTTCAGTGCTCAACATGCTCAGCATGACATGCTTTTCCCCATAGCTACCATTAAGTATGAATTTGGAAGACATTTGTGACAACGCAAAGAAGGGCCGTGAGTATGCTCTGCTGGGGAACTATGACTCTTCGATGGTGTACTACCAGGGTGTCATTCAACAGATCTACAAGCACTGTCAGGCCCTCAGAGATCCTGCACTCAAAGCCAAATGGCAACAGGTGAGGTAATTTGCTGCTTGCATTTTTCACTTATTTGAAACCTATTTTCAGTGGGATTGTTAGTCGAGTTTCCTTTGCAGTGTAATGCTGAGATTCATCTCTTTTTCTGTTTGTATCCAGGTGAGGCAGCAGCTGACAGAGGAGTATGAGCAGGTCAAATGTATTGTGGGAACCCTAGAGAGCTTTAAGTCAGATAAGCCAGTGGACTTCCCTGCACCTCAAGCACATGAGAGACCTGAGGACCCAGTCGTTTGGCCCCCTCCCACCCCTGCAGAACATAGGTGTGTTATGTGTGTTTGTGTGTCTGCAGGGGTGTAAAGTACTTGAGTAATTGTACTTTGTTACTATACTTAAGTACGATTTTGGGGGATTTGTACTTCACTCGAGTATTATTCAATTTGTACTCTTACTCAATTACATTTTCAAGAAAAAAAAGATTTTTTTACTCCTTTTTGATGTCAAAATTGGCTTTAGTGATGTCGCAATTGGCTTTTGTGGCGTTACGATTGGCTTTAGTCATGTAACGATTGGCCTTTGTGATGTCACAATGGGCTTTTATGATGTCACAATTGGCCTTTGTGATGTCACAATTGGCTTTTATGATGTCACAATGGGCCTTTGTGATGTCACAATGGGCCTTTATGACGTCACAATGGGCCTTTATGATGTCACAATTGGCCGTTGTTATGTCACAATTAATTACGATTGGCTTTAGTGAATTTAGTGAAGTAATTTTAATGCAAAAAATGTCCCCTATGCTTTTTTTATTATTGCAATGGATAGACAATTCTAAAACATTTTAATACTTTTAATATTTGAGTACATTTAAAAGTAGAAACTTTTTGACTTTTACTCAAGTGCATTTTTAGCTAGATACTTCGACTTGTAATTGAGTAAGATTTTGAACCAGTACCCATACTTTAACTTAAGTATAATCTCTGGTTACTTTTTACACTCCTGTGTGTCTGTGTGTGTTAATGAGTGCTGATCGGCCTTCAACGTGCAATCTCACGTCTCTCTGTGTGCAAGGCTCCAAGCTGCGCTGTACAGGGTAGTGCTATTTAAAGACGCAATCTGGCAATTATTTGATTGTACGGTATGTTTTTGAAGATTTTGACTGACCTGGCTTCACTGATTCCTTTATTTTATGTAAAAAAAATCTGAACTAAAAGGTAAAGACTTTTAGTTACACTTATACCACCATTACAATAGAGCTAGTCTCCAAGACCTGCTCAGGTGCCACCTGGTGATCAAGGGTACTCAAGAACATACCTTCGTACCCAGCCAGTGTGTGGAATTAGACAACAATATGAGAAAGCACTCTGAATATTTTGCACATTCATATTTTGCATAATCTGTTACAGCTATAGCAGCACATTGTGACTGACCAAGTTGGATTTATGTTCATTGAAGGGGATGTATCAAGCCTCCACAGAGAACTGGCAGAGCCTATTTATAGTTAATTATGTTGTTGGTAAAGAAGGGAGAAGGAAGTACCAAATAATTACCACTCTACAAACTATTTCCCCTTTGGAAATTAGCTGTAGAGTTTCTGTCTGCAAGTGTGCCCTACTATTATCAGTGTGTGCGGTGTTGTTTTTGTGTGCGTCTATAGGAATCCCACTGCAGCAAAGCGTCCCAACAGTGGTGTGAAGCAGCAGAAGAAGGATTCCCCTGGTCTGCAGCACAAAGGGGCAGGGCCAGGAGTACGTGGACAGGCCAAGACAGACCGGCCAGGACCCAGGGATGTCCGTGGCACCAGGTCCAAAGAGGACAAGCTTCAGGCAATAGAAGTTAATAGTGTTCTCTAGCGGGTGGATGGATGGATCATTAAAGGAAAATCCCCCCCCTCAGATCTTCTTGCACTGTTATATATCATCAATCTGTGATGTTCAATGCATTCCAGGAGTTATTTTGTTTTCCTGGAAGCTCATATTTACGCCGACTCCCATATGACATGAATGCAGCATCAGCTGTGGGTTTTATGTGTAGTGGAGAGAGACGATTTGGTAGTGCTAGCTGTGGTTATTTTCCTGTGTCTTCCCCAGGGAAAGAAAGGGGACGGAGAGCTGAAGAAGTTTGATGGCACGGGATATGACAGTGACTTAGTGGATGCACTGGAGAGAGATATTGTGTCCCGCAACCCTAACATACACTGGTATGGTAGCAAAACGTGTGCATACACACATTCTTAGAGACTCATTTAGGCATTGCTGGACTTATTAACATTGCTGATTGTGTGTGAATTGTAGGGATGACATTGCTGATCTGGAAGATGCTAAAAAACTACTGAGGGAAGCAGTGGTGTTGCCTATGTGGATGCCTGACTTCTTCAAGGGCATCCGTCGCCCCTGGAAGGTACATACACACATACACACACCACACACATCAATGATGCAAGAGTGAATTGAGCTATTGGTTACTGTAATGCTGCTTGATAGACTAAATATGAATGATGTATAAACCATAAATCACGTGTCTCTTGCCTGTTAGACAGATCGCCACTTTACATCCCGATTCAGATTACAGTAATGTGTACAAAAGCTGTGACAGCCAGAGGTTTTAATGTTAGAGGAACCTGCATAACCGTGTGCAACATTTTGTCTCAGGGCGTGTTGATGGTTGGCCCGCCAGGGACGGGGAAGACCATGCTGGCCAAGGCTGTGGCCACAGAGTGTGGGACCACTTTCTTCAACGTGTCCTCCTCTACCCTCACCTCAAAATATAGGGGGGAGTCTGAAAAACTTGTTCGCCTGCTGTTCGAGATGGTAAGTGCGTGCGTGCGTGCGTGCGTGCGTGCGTGCGTGCGTGCTCGTGTGATGAAGGAAAACCTTATAATGGCAAACTGAAACTCTTGCAGTGATGTGACTCCCAAGTTTCTATGACCATGTTTTACTTCCAAGGCCCGGTTTTATGCACCAACGACCATCTTCATAGATGAGATCGACTCCATCTGTGGCAGAAGAGGAACATCGGATGAACACGAAGCCAGCCGCAGGGTCAAATCAGAAGTCCTGGTTCAGATGGATGGTGAGTGGGACAGAGAAGTGAGAAAGTGAGGGGGCATTGATGGAAAGTGCTTGTTTTTGCCACTGACAGGCTCAGATTGTTATGTGTGTCTTGACAACATTACGGAAAGGATCGCTACAGAGATAGACCTTTTTTTAACCAGAAACCTTTGTTTAACCTCTTCATGCAATAACTCACCTCATCTTTCAGATTTCAGAGCGAGACTTCTGTTTCTGGTTAAAAAAAGGTCTATCTTTGTAGCGATCCTTTCCGTAATGTTGTCAGACACTTGTCAGACACACCCCTGCGGATTACATTGCAGCCATAGCAGCCCGTCTCACAACTGCCGACTGAGGCGATCTACCGGAGCAATTCCAAAACTTTTTGTACCTCTTTTGCGGTATAAATGACGAATATGTACAAATAGAGCCCAGGTTTTAAAAATACCGTAATTCCCCTTTAAGCTATGGAAAATGAATGCTTGCATTATGTATGAATGGAAACAGCAATAGGCCTATCGTGATACTGCATAAATGCGCCTTTCCAATAGGCGTTATGTGGCTCAATATGAATTCAGAAACAACAATAGCTAATTGCTGTCTGCTTTGTTTTTCTCACTAGTGTTGCTTCTAATGATGCAAAACAGGAGCAATGCAGTTAACCTAGGTTAATGTTAATAGTGACTTATCTGTTTCCTTCTCAGCTCTCTCTTACAGTTATTACCCCCTTATTATTATTATTATTATTATTATTATTACTTAGTATTATGTTTACTGACTGTTGCTGCTGTAGCTTGTGTTGATGGTGTTTTTTTGATGCAATTATTTCAAAAGAAAGATATAATTGCAGGCAAAATATGAAAAAATACCTGTGCCATCCTGGCAGACATACCCACAGACCACGACCATGAAAGCAGTGCAAATAAGAAAGAAAAAGACAATCAAAAAGCACAAGTAAACACATAAATTATAGAAAACATATTCTATGCAATACTCTTCCTCATTGACTTTGGCTTTACTCGATAATCAGCTAACATAAATGCTCAGGATACTCAATCAAATAATCAAATCTACTTATTATTGATCAATAACATCTTACCATATACTATATTAGTAGAAATATAATATTTTTTTGATATTTGTAGAAAAAACTGTCTAAAACAAAATTAACTTCATCAAGTTGATACACGTAGAATCCAAGAGCTTCTACTATCTTCAGCATTACCGCCGTAGTTCAGATGTAATATGAAGTACATCATATGAAGAGGTGATGCCTGATCTAATGTAGCTGTGGTTTGTGACTAGGTGTGGGGGGAGCCCTGGAGAATGACGACCCCTCTAAGATGGTGATGGTCCTGGCTGCCACCAACTTCCCTTGGGACATTGACGAGGCCCTGCGGCGAAGGCTGGAGAAGAGGATCTACATACCCCTGCCCACAGGTGACCTCTCATCCACAGCCTGCCAACACACAAAACAAGACGAAAGCCAAGTTAGATAGCTAGTCACTATATTAATCCAAGAGGGGTATATAAAGAGGCTGCATACTTCAGCTCAAAACAACGTAATAGAGAAACGATTCATTAATACCTTGGTCTTACTTTCAGGTAAATAGTTTTATTGACTTTGTCACCTACACATATTTACATCGCTACTTCTTATATATTCCTCTGTCATATGACTGTTCATTTTTCTCATTCTGACCTCTGATTAACTGTGTGTGTGTGTGTGTGTGTGTGTGTGTGTGTGTGTGTGTGTGTGTGTGTGTGTGTGTGTGTGTGTGTGTGTGTGTGTGTGTGTGTGTGTGTGTGTGTGTGTGTGTGTGTGTGTGTGTGTGTGTGTGTGTGTGTGTAGCGGAGGGACGTGTAGAGCTGCTAAAGATCAATCTGAGGGAGGTTGAGGTGACTGCTGATGTGGACCTGGACCTCATTGCTGAGAAAATAGAGGGCTACTCTGGAGCAGACATCACCAATGTCTGCAGGTGTGTGTATGTGTGTGTCGTTGTGAGAGAGAGAGAGAGGCGCAGAACAGGAAACAAGTACAGATTCTGTACAGTCCCATGACACATTTGTGGTGATGATATATGAACTTAATTAATTATCAATTTATTTGAATGTGATCTCAGCTTCAGGCTCCCTAGTTCTATTATTTTCTACCTACATATTTCTTCTATGGAGAATATGGTAACGTTAGCCAACATAGCATATTACATACATGCCCCTTTTGATTCCTCTCTTTACCTCAGGGATGTGTCTATGATGGCCATGCGTCGTCGTATCCAGGGCCTGAGCCCTGAGGAGATCCGAGCGCTGTCCAAAGAAGAGCTGCAGATGCCTGTGACCATGGAGGACTTCACCCTCACGCTCAAAAAGATCTCCAAGTCTGTCTCTGCTGCCGACCTGGAAAAATACGATGCCTGGATGGCAGAGTTTGGGTCGGTGTAGGGACAGGTACTAGCCAGAACCTGAGGGACCAAAAAGTTTTAAGGAGCGCTTGCAGCTTTGAAAATGATGAAAATCTTAGAGACGGCAGGAGTGTACGCCACGGACTAGGGAGAACCAGCATGCCAGGGATCAAGATGATAACTTCACATCAGAATGCAAGTGCCTTTGAAAGAGCATGACAGTAAAAGCAGTCAATGCCTTCACTCTTTCGCATTCACAATAGCTGCACTCCTTGTTACTTTGAGACACCAGACACGATTGTCCACGTAGAGTCTGTTAGTCATAGTTGACTGAATTTGGTGACCCAGGGTAGAACAGTGTAAATATGCTTCTCAACTCTACCACTGGTCAGACTTGATACTTGAATGTCACACTTCTCTCTTACTGGGAATATTTACTGTAAGAAGTAGCCTAACATAGATAGACCAGGGAATGCACAGTACTAATACTCACACAGTGTTTTAATGTAGCTGAGTTTGAGCACCTTGAATGTGTTTCCTCCTTGTACTTACTACTGACTGAAAAGACGTCCAAGGGGGGCGTGTATGAGGCAGCCATTTACCATTGCTGATGATCAAATAATGTCTCTTTTATGTCCAGAATCACATTGGGCCTCATTCACGAAAGTTTTCGTAAATTATTCGTAAATTTGACGTATTTTTGTGCGTAAGAATCCACCAACGTGGGATTCATGAAACATGCATTATTTGTTCGTAAAACAGGTGAATGAATGTTCAGTAAATACGCCATTTCAGCCTATTAGGTCTTTTTTTCTACAAGGCCACTGAAACATCTTGTTGTTTTTCATAAAGAATAAACCATTCTAAGAGCCTTACCGCATGTTTCAAAACACACAAACACATTTCCGCATGTTTCCAAACATGAGTATGATTTGATCTTACCAACGAACAAATTCAATGATGAATCAGACTACTGTATGTTCGTAGAAACGTTCAAATCTGATCATAGGCACTTTTGTGAATGATGCCCAATGTCTGTGTAGCCTAGTGACTGATGATGTTTTTGTTGTTGTTTTGTTTTCAAGTTTGATTTTATTTTTTCCATTGAAACAAACAAAAGGAGGCCGGCAAATATAGAAAAAACAAAACTGAAAAAACAGACAGATCATTTTTAAACGTTGCAGACATAGTGCACATACACTACATGACCAAAAGCATGTGGACACTCCTTCTAACTAGTGGATTCAGCAATTTCAGCCACACCCATTGCTGACAGGTGTATAAAATCAAGCACACAGCCATGCGATCTCCATAGACAAACATTGGTGGTAGAATGGGCCGTACTGAAGAGCTCTTCAATGTGGCACCATCATAGGATCCCACTTTTCCATCAGGTCAGTTCATCAAATTTCTGTCCTGCTAGAGTTTCCATAGTAAACTGTAAGTGCTGTTATTGTGAAGTGGAAACGTCTAGGAGCAACAGTTCAGCCACGAAGTGGTCGGCCACACAAGCTCAGAGAACGGGACCACCGAGTGCTGAATGGAGTAGTGTGTAAAAATCGTCTGTCTTCGCTTCCAAACTGCCTCTGGAAGCAACATCGGCACAAGAACTGTTCGTCAGGAGCTTCGTGAAATAGGTTTCCATGCAGCATCCACACACGAGCCTAAGATCATCTTGTGCAATGCCAAGCGTCGGCTGGAGTGCTGTAAAGCTCACCGTCATTGGTGTTGTGAAGTGGAAACGTGTTCTCTGGAGTGATGAATTACGCTTTCACCATCTGGCAGTCCGACGGACGAATCTGGGTTTGGTGGATGCCAGAACAACGCTACCTGCCCGAATGCAAAGAGCCAGCTGTAAAGTTTGATGGAGGAGGTCTGGGGCTGTATGTCATGGTTCAGGCTAGGCCCCCTTTCACTCAGCCTGTTTTTAAAACTTCATTCATTCTTGATCTGTCCATTCATTCCATTTATGTGGATTATGTATTACGATTTTTATTCATGAATGTCAAAGTGAAAATTTGTGAATGTGAAAAGACGCACTCTTTGTCTTAGTTTGAGGTATTGTTTTTCTCTGTTTTGTAGCACTGAAATACTTGATGTGTTTTAGATGGAGACACAACTCCTTTACAGTGGCCTCACCTTTTCTTTTCCAAGTCAACAGACACTTGACTTCTTGACTATTTGCCCCTTGATGCATCTCAATGGGGTTTCAGGGGGCTTCACTCTCAAGCTGTACACTCACATGAGATGCATTGATGGTGACAGATTTGTCACCAAGAAAAGCAGAACTGTAACTGTTCTGTTCTGACTCTAGAGAGTCACTTCTTATGACCATGCCTGGACCATCCTGTTCAGGGCCCCAGGGCCAAGCATCTTCTATGCCCCCGCACTCCATCCCACCCATTGTGCATCTACCTTGTCCAGTGCCCACCCAGTCAGGTACCCAAGCCATCAGGTATGTTAGGCAAAAGATACTACAAATTGCTCAATGTACACCTATTAAAGAAAGCTGATATAGGAGTATGACTGCCTACAAGTAAAGGAGCTTGTTGAGTGATTGGTGCATTGTGGTCCATGTTTTTTTTTTTAGTCACTGACAGAAGTGATGTTGGACATAAAGTAATAGATTGGCGTTATAAAATGTGTTTAGAACAGAGTTGGAGAGTTGGGGGCTGTTAGTACTGTTTGCTTCCATCACACTGTAGCAAAACTGAAATAAATGTAATCATGAAAGTCTGTATTTTAGAATTCTTTATTGGGATCTCTGAAAGCCAAATTGAGCTGTTTTTCCAAGAGTTCAAAAAATCTCTTAAAGAGCAAAACTAATGGAATTTCAATTATCCTACAAAATATGTCTATGCAGGATAGTTTGGTCTGTTTTGAAATTGATCTTAAACAGTGTGACAAGCCTTTGGTCACGGTTGGGACCGGATGGATGGAACGGAGACAGGGTACACTGAAAAAAATGATTCTTCGCCTCAGGAAATACAGCTCACGTAAACTAAGCAATGTTTATTTACATTAAGCAAGTTATACGTTTTACATGATATTTACTTCTATATACAACACAGAAGTTCAATTAATTGTTTTAAACAGAATAGAGCTTAACATATAAGTATAATGGTAAGTAATACCAGCATGTTGTTAAACCTGAGTAACTTTTATGCGACGTTTTAATTCAGTAGGTAATAGCACGTTATTTCCTGTATGAGCTCCGCCAAAAACCGTAACAAGGTGCGCAGATGTCTGCCAATTTGCGAAGCAGCCGGTAAGTTTCAGGTATGCAACTCTTCATTATTCTAATTTAATATCAACGACAAACCCATATTCTAATTAAAGATATGCTGAACATATCATGGGAGTTTGAAAAATAAGTAATATCCCGTTTTAAGTGGAGAGTTTGCCGTTAACTATACGTTAGACGTAACGTTTGCTAGCAAAGCCCTCGGAAAGCACGCTAACATCTGGGCGCCGTTTCACGTACGTAGCTAAGTGAGTTAACCGGATTAGTTTGTTGACAATTTGGGATAAATCTGTGATTTTCCGTTTCACGGAGTTTGCTGGATAATTTGAATATATACAAGTCATCCGGTGAAATCACACACACCCAACAGCAACCCAACAGCAGAAATGAGGGCACCGTTCGTTTGGGAGAGGTTCTTGTTGATGAAGGAGCTATCATTATAAGGAATTATCTTTATAAGCACTAACGTTACCGATTTAGTCGTGAGGGAATTATTTACCTCCAGCAATTAATAGGACACATTGAACGACACGTTTTCTGAAATCTTGTGTGTAACGTCAGTTTGTGAATTAACGTTAGAGCTAATTTAGCTAAGTAAAATATCGATTGTCATCCTGCTAGCTAGCTAGCCGATAAATGGTGTGCATAAAGCGAATGCAAATACGAATGTAATGTTCTCTCATTTTTCTCAGTATACATTTTATGCCTCTGAGGGTTATATCAACCATATTAATGCTATTTTTTTCTCTTGTGTTTATAGCATTAGACTGCCAATTAGCCAGCAGCTTTGTGGCCTAAGAAGCTTGCATCACAGACCTCTGTAAGTGTAGCCTTAAATTATATTAATAATCATTGTCTAACCCAGGGGGTCACCGATCTTATCCACAATGGGCCTGAGTGGGTGCAGGCTTTTGTTCCAACCAAGCAGTAGCACACCTGATTCTACTAACCAACCACTAGAGACTTTGCTAAGGACCTTGATTAGTAGAATCAGGTGTGCTACTGCTGGGTTGGAACAAAAGCCTGCACCCACTCAGGCCCATTGTGGATAAGATCGGTGACCTCTGGCTAACCAAAGTAAATCGTATTTGCCCACAAGATATTTGATATTTTGATCAATCTCATTGTAATTACATATATAATCAGGCCTGCATAGAAAATGTATACTTCTGAATATTGTTCTTATTTTTATATTTCTTTTCATTCAAGAAACGACTCAAGGTGGGCCGTCAAAGAAGTCAAGTGTACAGTTTTGTCTGCATGCACATAATGTTAACAAGTAAGTAGAAAGGCTAAGGCCGCTATTCAATCTATAGGTAGACGTAGGGGTGGACGGTATAACGGTTGAACTGGTATACCGGTAGAAATCCGTGCCAAGGTAGAGATTTGACTCTACCGGATGTACCGGTAGAAGGCTACTTTTAGGCTCTTTGAATGTAAAAATACTTTTTTCACATTTACAAACGTAACACACAAAGCTAGCGAACTGCGCGCTGCCATTTAAAGATAATAAACTAGTTTGTGGAAAAAGACGATGTGGAAAAGTGAGTAGTGCAACGTAAACGTCGACGTAAACAGACGCATGCTTTCTGAAGATGCATGGTGAAATGGAAGGCAGCGAGCATGATGCGGGAGCTCCCGTTCCCGATGCAAACAAAGAAGAAGAATTAGTTAGAAAGAAAGGTGCTTCGTCCATCATCTGGACGTGGTTTGGGTTTAAAAAGTCGGACCTTGAGCAGAAAACTATTATCTGCAAGCAATGTCGAGCAAGAGTTGTTGCCGGCGGTGGTAACACGAGCAATCTGTTTTATCACCTCAAAACAAAACATGTCCGCGAGTATGAAGAGAGTACTAGGATGCGCGCAGACACAAGCAGTCCCTTCCGCAAGTGGTGCTAAACGAAAAACCACAACACAGACGTCGCTAGCCGAGTCATTACACATTCCACATTCCATAGCGGAGTACCTATGTAAGGACATGGTTCCTATACAAACACTGGATCCGAGGTATGTGATGCCAGGTCCAAAATACTTCAGCCAAACTGGAAAAAAGTTTGCATATAATGTGCTATTTATCTTTATAATTCTTTTCTTGGCATGTTGCCTAACCTTTGAAGTTTTTGTTATATACAGTAGAAGTTATTTGAAGTATTGGAATACTTGAAATTTACATTTTTATGTTTTGTTTTTTTTTGAAGATATTTCTTTGTATTGTTCAGAACCTATTTTGGAAAAAAGTTTGCATATAAGGTGCTATTTATATTTAATACAGTGCAGTTTTGCACATTAAAACATTCATAAACACTTAAATTCAATGTAAATTTTGTCATAATATACAGATTACAGGATACTAATGGAAGAGCCCAGTAGAAACCTCATAGTTAACCCCCCGGGAATAAATTGTTAGACTTGTACTGCTCCTAAAGCATTTTTTATTATTATTATTATAAGAAAAACAAATATACCGTGATATATACCGTTACCGTCCAAAATTCTAAATATACCGTGATATAAATTGTAGGCCATACCGCCCACCCCTAGGTAGACGTATTCCACCTTAACGTTCTGTTGAATCAGTGACATGATATCAGTGTTTACATGTTCTGTGGCATTGTTTACATCAGTGGTTCCCAACCCAGTCCTTGAGTACCCTCAGCCATTCCATGTATTTGATCTTCCCCAGTGCTAGCTCACCTGATACATTAGTCAAGGCCTCGCTGAGTAGGTGACTAATGAATCAGGTGTGCTAGCACTGGGGAAGATTAAATATCTGGAATGACTCGGGGTACATGAGGGCTGGGTTGGGAACCACTAGTTTACATCTCTGATGGGTTATTGAAGCCACCGCAGAATGCCAGCAAAGCTTCTATAGTCCAGTCTTTCTCAACCCAGTCCTCAAGACCCTCACCACATATTTGATCCTTCCCACCTCCAACACACCAGTTTCAACTAATCATCAACGGGTTGATGATTATGACGAAATGATGGCCAAAACCTTTTCCTATCGGAGGAAAGAGATAGTGGAAGAAAGCCCTGCCATAGCGGACCTGAAAAAAAGTTGGCCTGCTTTGTTGGAACCCAGTCAGGTATTTACATATTGCACACATGTTTCTATAGTGTGTTTCTTTTATTCGTCGTCTTGCAATTTCTGTTGAATCTACCTTTAGGTAAAATATATGGCAATATAGTTTTTCTTCTTTTTGTCTTTTCAGTCTACAGCTGTATGTATTTACACAAAGCCATAGCTTCCAGTGAACTTTTGTAGTACCAAACCAAATTCAATTATTGTTGTTTTTGTAGAATGAGTGACTAACTTTTTTCAATAACTTTTTTTATCTTTTGTTTTCAAGGTCAAAGAAGAATTCAAAAGAATAACTACCGTCGACCTGGAAACGACGTTCATGGCCAATCTGGACAAGTACGCAGAAAGACTTCTGCAGTTTCACTGAGCTCAAGAACTGAACAAATAAAAATTGAATTGAATTGACATGCTTTTGCTTTTCATTTCAGTCAAAGTACTTTTACATTGAAATTGCAATAGGACATTGATACTACTACATGTTTTAGATTATTTATAACTTAAAAGTCTTAAGTTAGTGGACCTCAGTTAGGTCAAGTAAGTGATCTATATACACTGCATAGAGTAAGTAACTGTAATGTGAAATATAAAGTATACACAATGGGTTCATTTGATGGAACTAAGTTGGCTTTAAGTAATTTTTTGAGTTAGGTACTCATAAATGTGTGTATTATCAACTTACGATTATTAAGTATACACAATGGGTTCATTTGATGGAACTAAGTTGGCTTTAAGTAATTTTTTGTGTTGGGTATTCATAAATGTGTGTATTATCAACTTAATATTTTCTCATCCTTTACTTAGAAATCTCTTAGTTGAAAGTACTTAGGAAGGTGTGTGTAAAACGTTGCGATGGGTTTGCTAAGTAAACCCAACACATTTTTTGCAGTGTAGGAGAAGACAGGCGGCTGTATTTAGACAACTCAAAAAATGGCCCACCGGCCAACGTGCAAAACCAAACAGTCACTTTTCAGTCCTCCCAACCCAGCTTCACTGTGAGGGATTTTAAGCACAGGTTAATTGCGGGACAATCAGCCTAACCTCTTGCAGGTGCGTCTACCTCCCCACTGAGCCTCTGCCCCTTCCCTCCGCCCACAGCTGCTGGCAGAACCACACCCCCCTGCCACACAGTTTACCATCAAAGTTATTGCATGAGCTTTTGATAAAAGAACTGACACGTGAGTATTGTGTGTAAATGATGGAGCAAAATAGAGCTGTATGTTTTATGTCAGGATCTGAAAGTTGGATTATTTCCTGTCAACATATTGGCACACCATAATTGATATTGGCATTATTGCATTGGGCCAAAGCCAGTCTTTTTTGAGATGTCCCACTTTATCAAACCTAACTAAGTGGGACAGTCTCTTAGGTTTTTCAAATGGAAATCCAGTGTTCATTAGGGGAACACCTGTACTTACGCTAGGCAAGGTTCTGGTTCTTGTAGTGGTGTTATTTTATATCAGGGTTCTTAACCTTCATCTGTATCAGGCTGAGCGATCAAAATCGATTCTACCAGTGGCCTCATATATGATGTTCTGCACGTTATTTAATGAAAATGGTCATTGTTACAGGCTACTTTGGTTGGACTAAAATAAATAGGCTATATTGATCATGAAATGTAATTATTAGATTAGATGCCTTTCATTAGATTACTTAGAACACAATTAGATTACATGCAATACATTGGCAGTCCGGTGTGGAGGAGGGAAAGCAGGGAAACGAGGAAGAAAGCTGAACAAATGGAATTAGGATAAAATGCAGGGAGTGATAGGTGAGTATAAAGAAGTGGAGACAGGGAGAGCAGCCAGATTAAGACTCCCAGGGGCACAGAACATCCCAAAAGCAACATTCAGCAGAGCGGGAGGAAGCTTTTTATTGATAAAGAAGATGAGACAAAACTCCCAAACGGTGGCAAAAGTGTTGCCAAAAGATGAGAAAAGAAACTGCATTCCAGTTTATTTAGTCAGGATTTGGTAATGGTAAAGTATGGTGTCACACTTATCTTGCTGTGCCACTTTATAAAATGCTGAATGAAATTTGGCTTTGGGCACACTACACAAATGGACATGTCACGCCTCCTGTCAATTAGATAACAACATGGATCCTTTCCATTTGGTTAGGTAACACCTTGAGGAATTCAGAACTGAATCACGTGTTGGTAGTGTGTTGGATAGAGGTTGATAGCTGATACAGTGTCGGAAAGTGTTGACCTTGTGTTATTTTATGGTCCTTTTGATCTCCTATCGTATAGTATACCTATAATATTCTTCCAGGAAAGAGGATATTATAGTTTTGCTGTGATATTTCCAAAATATCTTTCTTAATTTTATTATAGGATTATTTATCTTATGGTAGTGGTTCCTAAATTGGGGCCAGGGGGTCCTTGAGAGGGTTCCAGGGGGTCCCCAGCCAAATGAAGAGTTTAATTTCACTATGATTTAAATCACTACAAAAAACACCCCAAATTGGAGAACGTATAATAACAATGACTATTCTAATCCTAGCTCTCATCCTCACCGCCATATCTCCCCACGTACAGTTAATTGTACAATCCAGTACTAAATCAACAATAACAAATATTTCCCCATATGTCAGACTCAGTTAACAGTGAATGGAAAGGATTTAACCTCAGAGCGCTGTCGGTGCGTTGTTCAGTGACGCTGTGTGGGTGCAGCAGTGTATGGCTGCAGCGCAACGCTTTTGCAGAGACGTTTTTCCGTCCCCGGTATTATTATTATTGCAGGTCTACGACACAGAATGGAGACCAAACCAGTGATCACCTGCCTTAAAACCCTTCTCATCGTATATTCGTTCGTGTTTTGGGTATGTAGCTGTTCCGTATCTACCAATAGATAAGGCTCATCCTTATAGCCATGATCGTAATCCATTACAGGCTACCCTTTTTTTTGTTGTGCGTGATGAAGGGGTGGACGGTGCCAACATCATCGACGAGTCTACATTTTAATGTAGGCGATTGTAGGCTATAGCTCAATGCCGTTTGCCTTTAGGTTTGACCATGCAGTCTTTTATTATGAGATGCCATCCGCGTTATGTTTAGGCTTCGGGTATTTCTACTGGGCGTCACTGACAGCAGCATAACACAGCACACATAGCATCATGGTTGTCACTGGGTGTAGTGAAGGGATGGAAATGACAGCAGATTAGACTACAGGCCTAGTTTACCCCGCTAGGCCTATTTAAAGCCCATTTATTTAACCATGTAAAATGTGGGGTTGTTACCATAGATTCTTAAAGGGACCTTACACCCATAATACTCTATACCTTAAGATACAGAACTATAGTAATCCTTTAGTACATTTTTAGAAGGATACTATACTATTAATCCCTATTAGAATATTAGAATGATACCACAGGAGATAAAATATAATGTACAATAAGGTCACTATAAACTCACTATTGAATACCACAGAAACCATAGGTCCCTATAGGAATATTATAGTGATACTCCGTTTGGCCTCTCCCAATCCTCGATTATATTCACATTGAAGAAAGGTTTTTGTTAAGGTATTTAGTTAGATACTTGACTGTAAAGCCTTTTGTCTAATTGGAATTCATAAGAAACCTTAAGAAAACTATATTTTTAACTGTATTTAACACTACTTGGAATAAGTATCCCCCGGGTGAGCTCAATGAGAGAACAACTCAAAGTGATGATTGCTCTGCCAATTTCGAAAATGGAAAGTTAAAAAGTGTCTCTAACTCCCTGTTTGGTTTGTAGTGGCTGGGATTCCCCTTTGTTTACATTTGGATTACAAACTGAGCCTTTAAATATTGTTGAACATTAGTGCAATCATCCGTGGCAGACCACAGACTACATAGCTAGCCACATGACTGAGTGACTGAACAGGCAAGAAGTGTAACCAATATAACATGGCTCTGGTCATATTTGGTCCATTTGGACTATTAGGTATAGATAGATATGAGATATAGACATATATTAATATGGGTTTCTATTATCTAATAAGTAAATATAATGTATTAGGACCAGAAAAGTAATCAGCACTCCCCCTACATTCATCATGAACTGTAGGAAGTGGAACAGGCATCAAGACTGCAACTAGTTAAGATCTGCATTTACGAAGGCTTGAAGTGAAGGGCCACGCTCCGTCTGCCCCGCCGACAGCCATGTGTCAGTGTCACAGATATGAACATTTATATTTAGTCAGGACGGGACAGTCCTAGCATTCCCTTATGTCTACAGCGTCAGGTTTCTGATGCCTGTCCAACAAGGATGGCTGGAGTGAAGAAGTGGTCTCCTAATCACTGAGACAGCTCACAGCTCAGTGGCTCCTCTCATCCCCGAGGGCTAAGGAGAGAGAGAGAGCGCTGGCACAGAGTCTGAAGGGGCAGAGCTGTATCGGAGAACTTCAGGCCTCGCCAGCTTGTCACGGCAAATACTGTCTTCCGCCATACTTCACACACCGCAGTTACAAGCAATACAGGTGGCAGACTGTGTTATGTCAGTATATTTTTAACGCACCTTCCTTCTGTTTCACACCTTCTGTTTCGTTATTGAGAAGAGGGAGTAGGGTGACCTGTTTTAAACCCTGTGCTGTAACCAGGGAGGCCGGCACGGTGTTGAATTTCAAACAAAACGTGCCTGGCGGAGCGGTGGGTGGTGTGTGTGTGTGTGTGTGTGTGTGTGTGTGTGTGTGTGTGTGTGTGTGTGTGGAGAGGGGGGGCGGGTTGTAGGTGTTAGAGCCTGTTTGGAATTCAGCAACCGACAGGAAGTCTAGACGACTTGCCCCTGCTCCTCAGCCTTGATTTCCCTGTTGGCTTTAAAGTGAACACTCAAGGATTGACAAGCTGATCCTTGATTTGTATTCAAGGACAGCCGTCTCTTTAGAGGAGAGACGTTTTGTTGTTGATTTGATATTCCATAACAACAACAACAACAACCTCATCAAAAGAACTGCAGCTATTTCTCACAAATGACTATTGGCTCTGACCCTTGCCATTGCAGTACATGACTAGCTCTCATATTGTGTAATCAAGCCATGGATAGAATGTAACTTTGGTCCAGACAATAGAGGAAACTGCTGTGCCTCCATTCAGCCCTTCAGGTCCATAGGTTCCAGTAAACAGGGAGTGAAGAGAGAGGTAGAACGGTCTTCATGCCATTTCTTAAGCCATGCTCTTTATTCATTATTATATAAAGCGTACAAAACGGACAGCAGTCAAATCCAAGCAGGGGGTACAGAGATCCCAAAGAATTGAAGGGTGAAAGGGTGTCTCTTTATTAAGGACCTCAGGCTGTAGAGTTTTGAAATAGGAAAACCAATATGTTCTCCACTTCTTCACCTCTACATGGTTTCTGTGATAAATATGTGGTTCAACTCCATACAATGTCCAGCCACTGAGGATTTCTCATCTTTCATTGCATTTAAGTGTTCAGTAATGCGAGGTCTTGAGGTTTTGCACACGTATTGGAGGCCACAGCTATGTGCTAGGAGAGAAATTACATTTGCAGAATTGCAGGTAACCTGTGTAATTATTCAATAGGTTACGTTTTCCTCGGGGGGAAGTGCTTGTCCTGGGCCTTTAACCCTTGTTATCGCCTCACCCACGGTTTAAACATTGTCTCCTGTGTGCCACAGTGTTGATAGGGAAATTCACGCGTGGGTGTTTGCATGTGCCACAGTGTTAAAGTTCAGTCACTTCACCAAGTTCCCAAACTATTGCTAATGGATTTATCACGAGACCACATGGACGCCTCGTAGCTTTTTACGAGAAATGTAATCAGAGTTGCAGTATGACGCAGCGACCGAGAGCAGACAGACCAGGCTCCAGAGGTCTGACACGGCGAATAACCTTTCCCTGCTCATTTAGCCGAGAGACTGAGGCCTAATTGATTCTGTGTTAACATTGTTGCTCACCTGCAGAAACAAATAATAATAGGTATATTACTTAATCAATTATTTATCTTTGTCATTTTTTTTAATCAAATTCAGTCAAAGAGGAAATTGAAGGGGTTCTGCCGCCTGTTTGAGTCAGAGTAAACGTTTATTCTTTTACTAGAGCTACTTGTTATTCTCCCCGGGTTTAGAGGTTTCGGGAAGCATAAAGACATGTTGTTAAGAATGCTTCCTCTCTAGTGAGAGAGCTTGGCAGCAGGGTGGCAAGCAGGCGCTCTCAGGAAAGAGGTTAGGAAGATGAGTTGGCACCAGCCCTCGATAGAGGCGGGCCATCAGCAGCCGTTCCACACCCCGCTTTCTTTTCCGATTCCAGTAAGACATACCCCAGCTGAGACACACGGCGCTTCAGCTGCCTCGTACAACACGCTCTTTTATCCGCAGCCTTCATTTGAAATGCTAAGAGAAGCGCAACAGGAGGAAGCGTCTCGCCATGGATCAAAGAGCTCCTTTGATTTGCCCCCTTTCTGTGTACATGCGCGCGTGTGTGTGTGTGTGTGTGTGTGTGTGTGTGTGTGTGTGTGTGTGTGTGTGTGTGTGTGTGTGTGTGTGTGTGTGTGTGTGTGTGTGTGTGTGTGCGCACGCATATTCATAAAGCAGGTGATTGCTATCCCATACTCCAGATACATTTTCCTCAAATGTCTCTTCTGTCTCCTGTCTCCTCCTTCTCCTCTCTCCCCTACTCTAATTACTCTCCTTTCTTGTTCCACCTTGATCCTCTTTCTCCTCCTCCCTCTCACTAGGCCGCTAAAATATGGCTATCAGAATATCAGAGAAGTGGATAGATAAAGGCTCTTCCCTGCTTTGATTCTTTTTCCTGCTCTCTTCTTCCTCTTCTGCTCTTTTTTTTGCCCTCCATCTGTCCAACCCTCTCTCCACTAGATAACAGGAGCCATCCTGCTGGCAGTGGGAGTATGGGGGAAGTTGATGCTGGGCCCGTACATCTCTCTGATAGCCGATAACTCCACCAACGCCCCATACGTCCTCATCGGCACCGGGACTGTCATCATCGTCTTTGGCCTGTTTGGATGCTTTGCCACCTGCAGAGGGAGCCCATGGATGCTCAAGCTGGTGAAAGACCAGGGGAGGGAGGGAGGGAGGGAGGGAGGGAGGAGGAGGATATTGGAAAGAGAGAGGGAGAAAAGTGCTGTAGATGTTGATTAATTAGCCTTGGGTCACATGATAAGGGGAATAATGCTTGACCTCTATCTGGGTGAGAGGGATCAGAAATCCAATAGATCCTGCAGGTCAATTTACGCGGTTAATGGTGGTCAAATGTGTGTGTGTGTGTGTGTGTGTGTGTGTGTGTGTGTGTGTGTTTGTGTAAGTGCACAGGCAAATGATACACATTTAGTGTAAGGGAGGTAACCTCCCCCTCCCTCCCTCCCTCTCTCTCTCTCTCTCTGCAGTATGCCATGTTCCTATCGCTGGTCTTCCTGGCTGAGTTAGTGGCTGGGATCTCTGGATTTGTCTTCCGCCACGAGGTCAGTGTGTCTTTCACCACATATCTCCATGCCTCCTTTCAGTGTAGCGGTGCAACTGTATAATATACTGTTATGCTGTGTATGTGTGTGTCTTTTTTTACACCATAGATAAAGGGAACCTTCCTGAGGACATACACCGATGCGGTGCTGAACTATAATGCTGAGAATGAGGCGAGCCGTGCTGTTGATAATTTACAGCACAAAGTAAGACCCACGACACAACAGCACAACATTACCTCAAACATACAGCAACAACATACTTCATCTGCTTTCATTTCTCTCTCTCTTCTCTCTCTCTCTCTCTCTCTCTGTGTAGCTGCGTTGCTGTGGAGTGTATAACTACACCAGTTGGTTGGCCAGTGTGTTTTACCCAGCCAATGGCCTTCCCGCCAGCTGCTGCTTTAACTCCTCTGACTGCAACCCAGAAGACCTCCGCAACACCACTGTAGCCCCAAGCAAGGTCTACCACCAGGTCAGTGTGTGTTTACCTCTCTTCCTGTCTGTCTGCCTCTTGCCTGTCTGCTCCATAGCCATGTCCCAGCAGTGACTAGGTTACTGTATTTACATCAAACCCTCTCTCTCCCCCCCGTTTATTAATAATTGCCCCAGCTACCCTTTCTACGCTTCCTGCCCCCCATTAACACTTCTAACCTTTCCCTGTACCCGCTGCGCACTAACCGGCCCGCTGTGTTTCAGGGCTGCTACGAGTTGGTCACCTCGTTTATGGAAACCAACATGGCCATCATTGCAGGAGTGACGTTTGGCATCGCCTTCTCACAGGTGAGGGTTGAATAAAGGTGAATGTCCTTGTGAGCAGTTAAAGGTGCAGTTTTAGCATCAATAAGTCATTGCCACATAAATCTTGACACATTACAGTACAATTACAGTATACAGTATAATTACCGTAAACAAATGAGAACATCGGCGAGACGACTGGCACCCTCTATTGGCCTTTTACATGATGTGCTACTGGGGGACAAGTAAAACCTCCTCTTTGCGACAGGAAATAATGGGCTTATGGGAAATGTGGATACATTTTGAGAAACAAAATGATACATGTAGCACCTTTAAAATGAAATGAAAACCAAACCCAACCCCCACCCACCCGTCTGTCTTTCAGTTGATTGGCATGTTGCTGGCCTGCTGTCTGTCCAGGATCATTACAGCCAATCAGTATGAGATGGTGTAGCTGAAGTGACGGGGCAGGTGAGTGACGTTCAGACACACCCGAACCCAAAACCCACGCACACAAACACACATAACACATGAACTCATACACATTCTGTTCTTCTCTCCTTGTGATTGCTGTCTTTTCAAGGAGATGAAGAGGAGAGGACAAGTGTGCACCTTGATAAACGACGAGAGGAGATTCCTGAAATGTTAGCACACGCCTGAAGTGGAATTTACCTCTCTCTCTCTCTCTCTCAGTCTCCCTGCCTGAAATCTTAATGTAAGATCTTAATGTAACTTATTGTAAAGCACCATTCCTTAACTCGCGGCTGTTGCATCAAAGCTTTCTATACTATACTTTACACCACTGCTTGGTTGCCCGTAAGCACATATCTTGGATCAGTATAGCCCACTCCAAGCAGCTTTATCAGAATTGTGTGAGTAGACTCAGCAGCGTTGGTCTTACATGGGTGATTAGAGCAAGTTAGCTCCACACTTGGGTGCAGCATGCTCCACTGACTCAGTCTTCACAAGGTCACTGCATGCATCTTTGTACAGAATGACATAAAAGCTTGAAAAGTAATACTTTAATAGATAGGTTTGATTTTGCATTTGATTTCGCTATCGCTCACCACTGTATATTCCTATGGTTGTACAAAATTTTTGAACTGAGGATGGTATTTGACGTAAATGACTATTTGGGAAATAAGAAAACTTGACAACAGAGAGTCATGGGAGAATGGTTAGAGAGCATTTAGACCTTTAGACAAGGCACAACACTTTTGTTGTCCTGAATATGCAATTCAATAAACCAATTCAATGAGAGATTAAAATGTGAAGTAACATGCTAAAATGATCCTATTTCACTATCAATCATATATATATATATATATATATATGATTTTATACACTGATTCTTGAAGGATATTTTGTTAATCTTCCCCCTGTAACTTAAAACACAGGTCTGTTTTACCCCAATGTTAAACCAGTTAAAGCTTCTAAATACACATCAAACTGTTTAGCGGGAAAATAAATGTATTTAGTCCAATGAACCGACATAAACAAGGTCAGTGGTGGGACAAATCTGTTGCAGGTGGCGCTGTAGACCACGTCAGCGGCCAACTACCTCGACAGTTTGAATTGTATGTGGTTATTATTCTTCAGCAGACACTTTGATAGTCGCAATAAGAGTAAATATTTCTACGTTCCTTCTATTTCCCTAAAATTGCTGGAATTTCTCCTTTAAACCAAAGGGAACAATTGGCAGAAATGTAGAAACTTTTCTCCCCATTGAGACAGGTTTAATAAAAATAGCCCGCTAAAATTCCAAATGTCAAGGTATATCTTTAACATCATAGAGCACACTAATGATATTATCACAGCTCTTTGTTGTAAAAACTAATATATTATCATATATTATTATTACTTAAGAGATAGCACAACAAAGAGCTGTGATCATGGAGACATCAAATTATTAGTGTGTTTAGTCATTTAGGGTTATGAATCTTTTGTAATGCCACCTGTCTATTATAGTGGAAAAAAGGGGAAATTAGAGATACAAGGTGTTTGCAGTACTCCAACAATTTCGACCTTGTGTTCATAGCATTCTGTCGGTAAAAATGTAGTGCATCAACATGCCACCATTATCATCATCTCAGTCTGTAGATATGTAATGGATATGTAATTTATATGATGTAATGTTTCTCATTGTAATACGCTAAACAGCATAAGTGTTGTGTCCCAGTTTTGATTCTGATCGTGCTGTTATTCTGTATTTGTTTGATGGTTTGATAGTTTGTAGGATGCTTGCACTGAAATATAGTCGTTGCCAATGTTTTGTTGAGAGTATTGTGCAACATGTGGCAATATTACTGCTTAAATTTTGCTGTATATTTATCAATGGTTTGGTTCACAGCTAATTTACTGTTTTACCAAGTGGTTTTCTATCTCTTTCTCGCACTCTTTCTGTATGTGTGTGTGTGTGTGTGTGTGTGTGTGCGTGTGTACATGCACACCTACAAGCATGTGAGTGTGTGTGTGTTTATGTCTGTCTGACTGTGAGTACGGAAGTTTCTTGTATGACAGGATGTGCGCATCAGTCCTAATTTAGAGGATCCCTGTAGTATTTATTTTTGATCAGCATTTCAGGCTAGTGGCTTTTAAAAACTTCTAAAGCTGTACATTTATTTGGTGAATGTATTGTTTTCCAGCACATTCAAAACCTATTTTTTCCTCCCTATACTGATATAGTAATGTAAATACTAAAATGTAATGCCATCAAGCTTACACATGGGGTCACCAGACACCAGAAATTGCATCATGCTATTGTCTACTTGTCACCATCAGTGGTCTTATTATCAATAAATATTCAGAATAACAGTTTTGTGAGAGTTGAGTCATTTGTGCAACATGTGGAGACTCATCTTACCGTTTTCTTAATAAAAGTTGGTGTCTGATTTATTGTGTTTGTCAAACCGTTTTCTTACAGGTTGTGTGTGTGTGTGTGTGATCCTTGGTTTTACTATGTTGTGGCGCTCCAAATGTTTCCACAAGAACTCTGTTGGACTCGTGTCATCCAGGTTATAGATGACCCGACTAAATGATCACTTGTGAGTGAATGTTTTCCGCTCCGTAATCAGGACAAAGGATGTGTTCAGGGTTAGGGTCAGCGTTAGAATTAGAGGAAGGGTCAAAGGTCAGGGTAAAGGTTAAGCTTAGGCATGGTGAGGGTTGAATTGTGTGTTAATAGAAGATAGCATTGTGTGTGTGTGTGTGTGCGTGTATCTAAGAGAGACAAGGGGAGAGAGGGCAAGAGGCAGAGAAAGAGATCAGAGTCCAAATTCAAATCAAATTCTCCAGTGGCAAGAAAGCCTCCATTACACAGCAGGGAAAACTGGGCTCAACGTGAATCTGAACTTTCCACAACAATGTTGTCATGTTTGTATTGTTGGGGTGCATTTTCTAATAGAGAGCTACATTTTGCATGTGCAAACACCATGGTATGGTGCAAAAACAGCTCTCTGGCCTATTGAATGTGGACAGAGTTGGTCAGAAGAGACACCTGCATGGATGAAGTGGGAAAAAATAGTTTATCAACATATTTTTTATGACATAAACTCATTGTATACATCACTGTAAGTGGTATCGAACGGGTGCAAATTATATGAGTATAAGGTCTATTGACCATCATAACATCAGAGTACCTGCCGATGCTGACCGAGAGAAAAACAGTAAAGAGGCTGTATCTGTAAATGTCGGGCCTCGATCCTCAGCCACATGATGGCGCTTGGGTATCAGCGGAAAACGTAAGTGGAGGATTCAAGCTCCACTGGAGCTCCGCGAATATGTCGAAACATAGAAAACAGTGCGCTCTCTCGCTCTCGCTCTCGCTCGCTCTCTCGCTCTCTCGCTCTGTGTGTCAGTCTGTCTGTCTGCCTATCTGCCTGCCTTTGCTGCGCTGAGCACCGGAAATAAGGAGCGCTGTGGGCGGGAGGGGTGGGGTGGAGGGGAGGCCGTTACCCAGGGAGACCGCTAACCGGGGCGCGCTCTCATCTCGTTACGCAAATTACCGGCAGATCGGCACGGCAGTGGGTCCGCTAATGGAGCGTGCGTGCCGTTGGCTTCCGTGCCCAACCTCCTCCTCACCTCCACCCCCTCCCCCCTCCCCTGACAAGGCTTAATGGGCTATAGGCTAGGGGGAGTCATCCGCGAGGGAAACGCCGCACACACACACACGCACATACCACGCGACGGACACGCGCACATGCACTAACGCGCACACGCACTGACGCACGAACACATTCGCAAATTCAACAAATGCAGCCTGCCGGATGATGAAATAGCCTACTGGTTGTAAGATTATTTTTTTATTACTCAAATGCAGAATACAGAGCGTAGCCTACAAATGGCGTTTTACATTAACACTTTACCTGCACATCTCTGAAACAGTCTGATATAAATGTACATGAAGAAAACAAATTTAATTCTGTCTCATGTCGACTTAAACAGTAAAGCTTCTCAAAATGTTTTTAACAGTTTCTCCGATCTTTTTAACCCTTCTTTCACAGTTTATTTGGCATTATTATGGGATTGCAGGGGGAGAGAGTCTCTTGACTGAGGAATGTGCCATGTACCTTTTTAGTGTCCTTGGTTTGTAAATGGTTTAGGCTGAGTGCTCGTGAAGAACAATTTCACCAGCTTCTAATCACATCACTAAGTGGTTCACGTTGCACCACAACACCACAAAATCTGTTTTCAAAGGGTAATTTCATTTTATTAAAATTTGGATCTCCCAGTTCAAAATGATCTCGTCACAAATTTCATTTTCAAAGGCACGCAGAGGAAGTACACACAGAGAGAGAGAGAGAGAGAGAGAGAGGGAGCAAGAGATAACCTACACCCTTTCCTAACATATGTTTACAGTACATTCCGTTCCTGCATTCTTACTAAGTAAGCAAGTCGGCATACCCCACTCAACACCAATCTATTTTTGATCTGAGTTGTTGTGGCTGTTGATCTTGTTGCTGTTGTTGTTCTAATTGCTGTTGCTGCTTCTCCTCCAGTTACCCTGCTGAACTCAGACACCCATGGCTCACACTTTTCAGTAACATGCAGTTGTGTTGACAAGTACTAGAGTTCCCACTCTAGCTGCCTGTTCCTAGTGCAGCCCCCCTGTCTCTTCCCCACCACCTCCTCCTCCTCCACCTCCCTCTCTTTGAAGCCTATGGGATGATGATGACACCCACAGTAATCGGTGGATGCTCAGCTTCTGACATGACACGCAATCGAGAAACACTTCCGAACTGATCCGAGTTTCTTTGTAGCATTCAGATACAGTACGCCCTCTGATGGATGGAAAGGCCTTTCCCAGGAGGATAGGGAAGGTATTAGGGTGTGGTGAGGTGGGGGCCGATTGACAGCCCTGTTGAGACAGAAAAGCAAGCTTGTGGACAGCAGTGGTCTGCTTTTCTATGCTGACCTGATTTTTTTCTAACAGGAGCTGGGATCAGCTTAACTTTGGAGCGGGGAGATGTTTTGTCCACTAAGTGCAACTATGTTTCCAAGGCAGACCAGGGGGTTTGGGGTGGGAGGCAGAGGGAGAGAATGAACAGGTTTCAGGACAGGGAGTGCTGGTACTAGCACAGGTAGAAAGGGACTTGGAATAGAGGTGAGAGAGACATGCACATAGACAGAGACAGAAAGAGAGAGGAGAGACCAACCCAGCAGGTTTTGTCATTCATGTCTGCATTGTTCACATTCTTGCAGAGCAACAATCCTCCAACACTGATTCAAAAGTACAGTATGTACCCATACATTCACTTTCTGGGCACGGAGTATCTGCCAATACCTCTCTCTTGCTCCCTCCCTCTCACATAATTCCTATGTGCCCATCCCTAAATATTATCTGTGTTTATTTTTTAACTTCATTCAAGCAGAACGTGTTGACATATTTTGATTTACCAACTACAGACTGACGCCTTTTTGTTGACAGTCACACAGTGCAAGAGTTTCCCAGCTTCAGCCTTACAGAAGGTGTTTACTACAGCTCAGATTTCAGGCACAGCATTTCCTCCAGTACTTTGTGTGTTTACCCCTGCAGGTGAAGGTGAGCTATTTCTGATGCAGGCCCTGTGTGGAAATCCCTCTGTTTACCAGCAGTTTATGGTCAGAAGAAAAGGGGGGGATCAGCTGTCCGGTCTCATAAATGGAACCGTTAGGTTTGAAGTGTGACCTGACAACCTCAAGTCAAAAATACTGGCTTATTGGCTTAGTCTGATGTTACCCTGACGCAAAATCATGGGTCATAATCATAATATTCCTAGAGGGACTAGTGTGTCTGTGGTCCTCAATAGTGAGTTTATAGTGAACCTATTGTACTTTATGGTATTTTATGTCCTATGGTATCACTATAATATTCCTGTAATATTCCAATAGGGATTTATAGTGTGTCTGAGGTAGTTAATAATGAGGTTATCGTGACCTTGTTGTACTTCATGGTATTTCCTAAAGTGTCACTATAGTATCATTATAATATTCCTATAGGATAAATATGGATTATTGTTTTGATATGATGTTTGTGTGTGATATAGATGTGACTTGTGCTAGAGACCGCGTGCCAAGACAATTAGTCAAAGGGGGTAGAGGGGACGTTAAAAAACACAGTTTTTAGTTTTAATAAAACACATAAAAACCAGTCCATAAATTAAAGCAATAACCCTAACACTGTATTTTCTATGAGAGCTTTCCGCCGGTGCCTCGTCATTGGTCAGACACGGAGTTTGTCCCGCCTGCGGGGAGATTCATATGGACATCTGATTGGCTTTACTGGGAGCCCGAGCAGTGGTCTGATGGCTTAGTTCATGCATATTCATAACCCGGTCCGCTCCGCCAGGCCTGACTCTGTCTTGTCTTGTTGTCTGGCTCATCGGAAGAGAATGTGGGATGTGGTGATGTAATGTCAGTGATTCTTTCAACGGAGACCAATACACCACCTTCCCGGCAACAGCTCGCACGGTAAGCCCCGTATATTATGAGACGTGTTGACCACTCAATATTGAGTTACAAGCCGCTTAATCACATACACATCACTTCACGTACGACAGCTGATAGATGTGCGGGCACGAAGACGTTTTATTTGTGCGTGTCTGCGGTCTCTGGTTTCAGGATGATCATTTCAAACCACTCCTCTTCTAGTAACTGTGCCTAACACCTCTTCCTGGGTGCTATTACAGGTCATTGGGGTCCGGTTTCAACTGCAGAGGAAGAAAACCTTGACAAACCGGTTCCGGGACCGCCCTTGAGCACGAAACCACCTGCTCTATAAGAGGAGCACCCGAACCTCCAGCAGACAGAAAGAAACACGCAACAAGGAACAACGAAACAGCCGAGCCGAGCCCTCAACGCAGTTTGCCTGACACGAATTACCAAGCAGCCAATCTCTGCTTCAGCATTACAGACAACCAGCCGCTTCTTTAAGCCGATTAGACCGGAATTAGAGCAGGGCAAGCTCCGACGGAAAGAAAAAAAACTACCCCGTGCATTTGACGAACAACTCGAGTCTCGCCAAGATGATGATGCAGATGTCAGAAACATCCAGCCAGAAAAACTCTCTCTTCAGCACCATGAACCGCTTCATCGGCGCTGTCAACAACATGGATCAGACCGTCATGGTGCCCAGCCTGCTGCGGGACGTCCCCCTGGATGAGGACAGGGAATTGGCCTCCCTGAAATCCGACATGGACGAGGGGGACATGTACAGCTACTACCAGCTGCTCAAAAACATCCGCAGAGATATCGAGTGGGGTGTCCGGTGCGCCGCGGCGGAGGAGGAAAGGCGCCACGAGAGCATGAAGATCACCCGTATGAATTCATCGGCATCTTCAGCATCCTCAGCATCATCATTATCTGGGGAGGACGACGAAGAGGAGGAGGAGGAGG
This sequence comes from Hoplostethus atlanticus, assembly GCA_034670405.1. Lineage (NCBI taxonomy): Eukaryota > Metazoa > Chordata > Actinopteri > Trachichthyiformes > Trachichthyidae > Hoplostethus > Hoplostethus atlanticus. Next base: position 2,912,366 of record JAXDDX010000024.1, read on the forward strand.
AGGACTTGGAGAAGCAGTTCCAGTACCACCTGACCGGGCTTCACGGGGTGCTGTCCAAGCTGACCCTACAGGCCAACTGTCTTACGAAGCGCTACAAACAGGAGATCGGTATTGGAGGATGGGGCCAGTAAGCTTCAGGTCCCACAGAAACGGAGATCATTTTGTGGACTGGCCAAAAGGAGTCTGAAGTGAAGTGCATTATCAATAGGCCCTATAGCCACTACTAATGAAATTCACTGTCAGGAATTGGAATGGTAGAGACATTTGCTGCCTATTGGCCTATTTGGTGTTGGTCTACACTGTGGCACAGGCTGTTGATGTATTGATCCTAAAGAGAACAGTTGTGTACTGTATACCCAGGTTCCCTTTCCTTAAATGCTTTGCACTCTGGTGGTACGCGCCGCGGAACATATTTATACATTTATTTAACGATGTACAAATTATTATTACCTCACACTGTAGGTTTGAGAACAATATGTTATTTCAAAGTGGAAGAAGTATACCCTGCATGAACTACAGGACCAAACGTGGAACGCCCCACTGGGGGAATATTGACGCGAGAATTAGCTCTTTCAATGGTGCTGATGATGTCAATGTGTTCAGATGTATTTGTCTTTGTATGACTGGTATTGCTTCCTATTTGATGTGTCTGTGTCTTTAAATTATGTTTGGATAGAAGGAGGTAGATGCTTGCTTGATGCCTATGATCTCCCAACGCCCTACACGATCAATGAACTGGAATCAACTGATAATTCTTATTTATAGAGAATAATGAAGGTTTCCACGAGATCTATTGTTGTTACTGTTGTTTTGTTGCTATTGCCAATGTATTGCTGGAGATGCTCCAATCCAAATGTCAAGTTAAACAAAAGCTTTTGTATGTAAGACTCCTGTTTTTGTACTGAAAATATATGTTTCTGAAATAAACTTTTTTTATTGCATTTACTGAGTTTGTTATGAAATATTTTTCATAGGAGATAACCATAAAAATAACCATGACATTACAGAAATAAACAATACATGTTTTTTTTTCATGTGCCTTTACATAACATCAAGACATGTATTTACTTCAACTGGCCTCTGCTAGTCTTTTCTACTATCCCCTGGAATGAAGTGTTAGTACAGGGAATGCTAGTAACTTTTAATAGAGGTTTCTGACCGAAAACATAAGCTTGTAATTTCCCATTTAAATAGTACTTCTAACCTCGAAGCATGTTTTAGACATGTTTGAGTATTTTGAAGTTTCATCACCTCTTTATTGGAATGTCTTCCCCCCCCCCCCCCCCCCCCCCCCAGCCTTAAAAACAGGTTGTTATCTGGCTATGGGAAATTATTATTTTCATGAATGCCATTCAGAAACAGCATGCATGCATGTTTTTGATCCCCCCTTGACATGAGAAAAAATGTAAGCACCAGTTTTATTGACAGTTGTGGTGATAAAGCACCTCACACAGTCAAAAGTATTTGGCTTAAGTTGTTTGCAACAGCATAATTTGCATGAGCGGCATCTGGAATGTTGCTTGACAATCTTCAAGCCCTGGACAACACCTTGAATTTATCCTTCAACCACTTCAACCGAAACTCTGGAGAGTCTGTGCAGTAAAAGGACACTGTGTTGTCAAGATGTTGAACTATGCAACACATGTTGGCATAACTTTCTTTGAGTGCATTCAAACCCATGTTCTTTCATTCCTCACATTCTGATCATGTCTGTCTAAAATGTGTTTTTCTTGGACTAGAGTGCATTAGCTCTTTTTATTTATGAATTGGGAACCTGAATCTACTGTTGGATTTTCATCTGTGTGCACACTGAGTATCTTTTGGAAAACATTCTGCATCCCGGATGTATGTATAACAATTACAGTTGTAAAATATTACAACTGTAATTATTTTTACATTTAATTTGAATATATATTGGAGAAAGAGGATGAGGAAGAAAAAGACTGTGTCTGGTTGTGTGCATGTACACATGGCATGCTGTTTCATTGTGGTCCATATGGAAGAGAGAGACACGACTCATTGCTCATTGTTGTGGGGGACAACTGACACTGACAGCCTCCAAGGCCACTAAGGGCAGTGGGTGCAGCTGGAGTTTCAGAGTCACAATGGGTCATGCTACACACCCACTTGCCTTTTATGTACTCTCTCTCTCTCTCTCTCTCTCTCTCTCTCTCTTTCGCTTTCGCTCTTTGTCTCTGTCTCTGTGTCTGTCTCTGTCTGTCTCTGTCTCTCTCTCTCTCTCTCTTTCGCTTTCGCTCTTTGTCTCTGTCTCTGTGTCTGTCTCTGTCTCTGTCTCTCAAATTCAAAATGCTTTATTGGCATGACAAGGAAACACTTATATTGCCAAAGCAAGGTACTTAAAATACATTTGTAAAACATTAATAATGACTAGTGATCTAGTGAACTAGTGAACTAGTGATCAAATGAAAAAAAAGATAAATTAAATCAAATTATCACACACATAAATCCACACATACATACATGAAAAACACACAGCGCAGTGATGAAAGCACCTGTACTATTATATTCTGAAAAATGTCTCATAGATGAGGTTAATACGCCCCATTCCACTTTACACATTCCAGTTCAGTGGAAAGACAGTTGCAGAGAGAGTAGATCATATCTGAATGTGACACAGATACACCTTGAAAATTCCTCCTTTTTTCTATCTTAGACTGTTTTCAGGAAGTGTAGGCAATGGCCTCTAGTCTGTTTATCTTCTTGTTATTTCTCTGCAGACTCCGCTGTCCACATTTAGGACAAAGGTGACGTAGCTTGCTGCTTTTGATTGTAGATAATGTCTTTGGTTTCTAAAAACAACCACTGAGATAAGCTAATGATCAGAAACACAAGATAATTGCTGTAGGTCATCACCAAAGTTATAAATTCAGTGTTTTAAGTCACTCTCCTTGAAAATAGTGTGTTTTCAGGAGATGTCAGCATCTAGTTTAAAGGCTCAGTCCGCTCAGTGTTATGTTCAAATCTAGGTTACATGCTTTGTAGGCCAAATTTGATCCAAACAGTAATGCATACAAACTTATAGCACACCTATCTTCACACAATATTGTCTTTCACCTCAAAATGCATAAAATAGTTCCCATAATTACAGTACTTTTGTGCTTATATGCAGTGTGTGTGTGTGTGTGTGTTGTGGGGGTGTTTGAGGCACTAAAATCTGTCATACTACCACTCACCATTACAAGCAATACTGTTGTAACAAAGCTTGACATGCAATTTAAATTTTTGTTTGCCCCTAATTTGAAGCTGTCCTGAAGCTTTGTGCCAATATTAGAAAGAATTAGGTAGTACATATTTACATAGTAAATATGGAAATAGTCGGTTTTGACCTGAACATTGTTTTAATTTAATTATGTTTCACACCGCATTGTTCATTTATTGTTGTAATTGATAGCACGTAACAACTAACCATGGTATTTAAATGTCGACTTGGCTTCTAAGGCTGTAAACAGTTGTGTTACTTCGGTTAATACTGGAGTAATGCAGACCTGGTTTTTGACTTAAGTAAGGTACAGAATGATGAGCTACATGCAAAAATCCAAGTCGTACTGCTACAGTGACTCGTAGCGTTAAGCGATCTTTTTTGTCCCTCAGTGCGCACAGTAGGAACAGGAAGTATTGGAAGTCTGTGTCAAAACATAACAATTTCAAGTAAATTTCTCTCTAAGTCTTTGCCAATAGACATGGATAGTACAAATCCAATGTCACCGAAAAACGATTCACGCTGCGTTTTCTTTAATACAGATTCAGAGGACTATCGATGTGTAAGTAACGTCAGAGTAGCCTCGATATTAAGGTTAGCTTTTTAGCTAACTGCTAACGTTAAGTGCTTGCTAGCCAGCACGCTCTGCTGGCTTTTTAAAATATTGACTAACGTACGCCCTAATTGAAAAGTTTCGGATTGACTGGTCGATCAGTCGATTAACTGATTGATTAAGGGCTGACACTCGCATGACTGCTGAACCGTACAGCTGAGCTGTTTATCATCTAGCATGCTAGTTGCATTCATTGGCCTTTTTAATATAACGTTAATAGCAAGTAGTCCGACATCTGCCCATTGTTTCTGACACTAGCTTAACTAAATGCTCTACTAAGATGCGTTTTAAAAGCCAACTAGCTGAATAACGTGTATGCCAGCTTTGTGTTTGACAGCTGTCATTACTGAAGCTCAATGGGGCACGTTCATTACCAAGCTTCAGATTTGAGCCTTAGGCACACATATGCAGTCAGTCTTAGCTTGTTTTGAGAATCCGGTCCTAAAGGTCCTTATCTTGAAATAATTAAAAGTGATAATGGAACCTGTTTTGTTAATTGGAATATAAATAGAGCCCGTATTTACGTGTGTGAGAAAGAGGATCAGATAATGTGTGTGTGTGTGAGAGAGAGAGAGAGAGATCATGTTGATGATGATAAGAAGCTATCAATATTTTTCAGTAACTTCTTTTGTCTTCAGAATAACCTACTAGGAAATACCATACTTAATCAGCCCAGTAGCGGAAGTATGGCTGAACTATGACAGACCAGAACCAGCTATGTCTGGTGCTGGTGAATAGATGTCACTTTGCATGCCAAAAGCATTTGCCTTTAGCTTGTCATCTGCTCTCTTAGCGTAACTATCACTGAAGAATGCTGCAGTAATGTGGTCCTGCCGGAGAGCCCATGTTAGTCAATCCAATAGAAACCAGCCACTACTTACATGATTAATAGCAAACAGTCGATCACCCACTCATTGTCCGACCATCACATTTTCATTTTGGATTTGAAGTATTACAATTCAACATTAAAATCAATAGTTATGAAAGTGAACAATTGTCCCTTAAAGCTTGACACAAAACAGCAATGTGTGTCCTCATTCTCTGTTTGTAATGAGTTGAACACTGACTTTATGGGCTCATAGAAAGTTGAGAATTGACAGCCAAATGGAGCTCTGTGTCATTTTAGTGCAGTATCAGTCCTCAACCAGAAAATGCATCCAAATGCTTGCAAGTCACCCTGGGTACTGTCCCTGTGTCCACAACGTTGGTTTCCTGTTCATTGTCAGTGGAGCAACTCCAGGTTTTGGTTTTGGTTCTCTGGTTTCTTGCTATGTTAGAGTATATCACGTTCATAAGACACTGAACTCTCCAATTTCATAGAAGGAATGTGTGAATTTTTTTGTAGTTTGGATTGTCCTGGAATTGACAATTTTTTGTATTGTCACTTGATCTTGGGGTATTTCTGTACTGCTAAGTGGGCCTTAATTGATATAGCTTATGGTTTGCAAAGCTGGTTGACTGACTGTTGACTGGTTTTATTCTGCAGGACTTTGTAACTTTATCACCCATATCCATATATACTCATATACAATTCATATACAGCAGAGGAGCAAGTTTAGGACTTATCAGTCAGGTTAATGGCAGTCCTGTCCTCCAACTGTTCCTTAAGGGCTACAACGTACGTGTGTTATGTGTAAAATGTTGCACTTGCTGATTGTATGGCCATACCCGACTCATACTTTACTCCCAGCAGACCCCTCAATTTCCCCCGAGGCTTGTGTGTGTGGAGCCTACTTGAATAACACGGTTTTCTTTCTTTCTTTCTTTCTTTCTTTCTTTCTTTCTCTCTCTCTTACTCTCTCTCTCTGTGAGAAGCTGTCAGATTAGTTTCGGGTTGGATGTGGGCTAAACAGTGTGCCTAAATTATCACTTATGCAAAGTATCTAGAGTCTCCAGGTCTGTTAACTCATTTTCTTACCAGTGATCTATCTCTCATGTCACCCAGTTCTCATTTAACAGCCCTCTGTGTTTTACAGTGTGCTAAAATGGGTCAAAGTCATGTGGAGGTATCATTCAAAAAGGCCCCAAGCATCTGCAGCTGTCAAATGCTGTGCATGGCTTAGATTCTTATTAAGTGATTGTTAACAATAAAAGTCCTAGTGCTTGGGCTACTGTGAGTGTATGCAAATACCATTTTGTACACACACACACACACGCACACACGCACACACACACACACACACACAGAGAGAGAGAGGTTTGAACAAACAGCAGTCTTCCAGAACCAGTAATTTCTAAACCAGTTAGCCCAGGCTTCTACCTATTCTTCGAGTGTAACTTAATACTTTTTTTCCCTGACATGCATATGAGTCTCCTGTGGTGTCGATTAATCTATTGTTTCTGATTTACAGGTGGTGATTTTAACAGTGAAACGAGCCACAGGCACCTTCTCCTTAGTAGGATGGTGAGTATCTGCAACTTATCTCTTCTCCAAATGTTAATTTGTGTTTTGCACTCTTGACTTATGTTTCACACCGCATAGTTATAATGGTCTAAATTTAGGGATGCATTGGTATTGGATATCCTGCTAAGACCAAGCTAAAATGGGATATTGATGTCTAAGAATTTCCCCATTACTAAAATCTGACTCCAAGAGCCAGGTATAACATGTCTGAAATTAAAGCCTTGATTTTTTTTTGCCTTTTTCTCACTCAAAAGTATAATAAATCTCTCTAAGGGTGAAATCAATGGATTATACGTCAATATCTTTTGTCCAATAAAGCCAAAGTAATGACATAAGTCTATATTGTTCATTCAAAGTTGTCGATGGCCCCAGTGTTCTGAATTGGACTAGACAGCAAGTTTTGTACTTGGTATTCGTTTTTTCCATTGAAAAAGTGTGATCGGTGCTTTCCAAATGAAACTGAATGGTTTAGTTCAGAGTTTCTCGACCCAGGGCTGGGTACCGGTGTTGGTCCCTCCGATCCGTGGCACCTTAACTGACAAAGATGCAGGTTGTGTTCGTTTCAGTTTAAACAGGCACTAGTTTCATGGTAAGTGGTCTCCACAACTGCTTGCCATTTGTCAAGATGGAAAGTTTTAGAATTTGGGCGGTAACAGAAAAGGTTATCCGAGGATCTGCAGGGATAAGTGCCGCAGTGTTATTGTGACCTATTTAAGAGTACACAGGACAGTATAGCATCATTAAAGCAGGAATAGGCCTGTCCTCAAATTATTGCCTCTGCAATTAGGAAGAAAAATCTTACTCTAATCTTGTCTTCCCTCTCTTTCCACAGCTTTTTCATGCTGTTTGTGATCTGGTTGCTGCGCAGGTATCACTCTTTGGCTCAGGTAAATTGGCATCACATCTATGTATGGATGGATGGATGGACGTTAGTGGCTGTGCGCGCGCGTGTGTCCTTAATCTGTGTGTTTTTGTTTGCTTCAGTGCCATAGGAAATCTGTTCAATTAGTCATGACAAATCTTGGTATAATTGAACAATTAAATGCACAGATTAATCAATTATGGAGTTAATCGACTCATGGTCTGTCTCTGATAATGACTGCTGTCTTGTGCTTTTTCCTCTCCAGTTGAAGGAACTGGTATTATAGGCCTAGGCTACACTGAGAGTTATTATTGGTTAGATGCAGGATTGATTTTTTTTCCTCACATAAATAGTTTTTTTTTTCTCGGATCTGAAAAGATTTGGATTTTCTGACGTGTATTAGTAGTCATTTGAGGTGTGATTGTGCGGTGGCATGTGTGCAAGCCCTTGTGCTGTGTGTGTGTGTGTGTGTGTGTTTGAAGCCTGTCCAGCCAGTCTGTCAGGTTTAGCAGCACTTCATGTTATCCTCCTAATCTGAAGTAAATGACAGCTTAACATGGTGCTCTGACGGATCCTATTACCTCTGGACCACAGAGCGTTTAGAACCAGGTCGCAGGGACCGTGGCCTCACCTCCTTCCCCTCCTCCTCCTCCCCCTCCTCCTCCTCCTCCATTTCACCAGCTTTTCTTCACCACATCAACCCTCTCCTCACCTCCATCCCCTTGCAAAGGTTATCCGTCAGTCGATAGTCTTTAGTGCTTTCTGCCCTCCTTCGCTCTTTTTCTGTCTCCCCTCCTCCTCCCTCCTCCTCCTCCTCCTCCTCCTCCTTCTTCTGTAGCCTTGGCAGGGTCGTCGCTGGACACAAATTGATTGCGCGCGCTCGTGTGTGTGTGTAGATGTGTGTGTGCGTGTGTAGGTGTGTGTGCGCCTTTCTCTGTCTCTCTCTTTATGTGTCTGTGTGTGAGAGCCGTAGTTTGTTACCACCTCTGTGGACCAAGTCAGGTTATGGCTGATTGCTAGCAACTACCCTCTCAATATTCTGGAGCACACAGATCATTGATTCTTTTCATAGAGAAAGAAATATAATAAATTCAGTTTGTATAGAAGGAATTAAGGAGCGTCTGTCTTGTCCAATACTTTGATAGAGTTGTCACTAGGGATGCCATATGCCAAGCACTCATGCACGTCTTTGATCATTTGCTGTGTAATTTGGCTTTCTCCCTAAGTGAATATAAAGACAGTAGCATGGTTATTGGAGATATTTTGTTAGAGCCCTCCTTCTCATGCCTCCTCTCTCTCATTTTCTCTCCCTCTATGCAGAAGATGATTCTCAGCCTGACAGTAGCAGCCTTCTTCGACAGTGTAGCATATGTCATGGTGAGTCACTCTGTCTGATTCAGCACACACACACACACACACGCACACACACGCACACACACACGCACACACAGTGTTGTTTTTTTTTGAGCGCTTGTAGAAATGTTTCCCTCTGCTGTCCTTCCTCCCCCAGGGCGATTCCCACCCAGAGGGGTCTCTGTGTGACTTCCAGGCCTGGTGGTTGACTTACTTTGGTAAGATAAGAATCCGTTTCTGACACTGGAATTAAAGCTTCATTAGGCAACTTTGCACGTTGGCGTCCCCAAATGGCAGCGAGAGGTAACTGTTTGAATCATAAGGACTGCATTACCCAGGAATCTTATTATGTGACGTCAGTAAACTGCGAATTCCCCTAAATTTGCTCTTTGTTGTGGCTGATGTGGGCGGAGGGGGTGAAGAGGTCCAGCCATCGGGAGCGCTTACTTCCTGCTGTTGAGGAGACAGTTTTGGATTTCGCTCTTAAGTTTAGATTCGTCACTTCCTGTGTGTGGAGATTCAATTAGGGGGGGTGGGATGCTCTTCTTTATTGCAGCTCCACTTTGTGAATTTAGGCTAAGATGGGTGAATTTAACCATACAAATCTTGCCTAGTGCAGCTTTAAGCTTCACCAGCACGCCGGGGAATGTATCTCATTCGCCTTACTGGCTTTTGTTGCAATTACAGCCCCTTTAGCCTTGATTAGCATTAGGATTCTTAGTTAGGACTGGCTGCTAATAAGACACTTCACCAGGCTTGTTTTATTGGTCTCACAGGCAGACACACACACATACACAAACGGATACAGGATAATGGGCGGTGAGTTAGTGCTGCAGGGTCGGTGCGTGTCACCTCGGCTTATCATTAGGATCCTCAAGCTGAAGACAAACGGCTGTACATAAACGCTGGCCGCGCAGCCACTTTGTTCTCTCGCAAAGCATCCGGTCTAGCGGGATCACGTAGCGCAGCGCCGCTTTTAACTCAGACCAATAAAAATGTATGAACTGTATTTGAAATCGAGCAGGATGGGATCAGGGCCGGTCGGGTACAGGCGTTGAAGCTTGGCCTGTATGTTGTCACGGAGTTACGTTAAGTTGCGTTAACTACCTCAGTGACTGATGGGGATTGATTGGGGGTAATGACAGGGAAAGCCAAAACTTCTCCTCTCTTAGTCACTGCATGCTGTTCCTGAAGTTCCGTGAGTGTAAAAGTGTGTTTGTATATCCGCGTGTGTGTGTGTGTGTGTGTGTGTGTGTGTGTGTGTGTGTGTGTGTGTGGCAGAGGCTGTCTGTTGTGTGTATGTTAAGTATGTGGCTCGGAGAATCCATCACTCTGACGGCTGGCCCTTCCTGTTCTGTCAACTACAATACAGACACGCACACACACACACATACATGCACACACACACGCACACATACACACACAAAGGACTGAATGCGAAGGCGGAAAAAGGGAACCGAGCTTTCTAGACCTTCTCCCTCGTCTCTTACCGTGCGTTCATTTCTTACACTCTCTGCTTCTTTTCTTCTTCCCTCCTTCCTTTTTCATTTTCAGTTCTTTCGTCCTTTTTTTTCAGTTTCTTTACACTCGCAGTAGTCCAATCCTTTCTAAACTCTCGCCTTCTTTTTTCGTTCTCTCTCGCCCCCACTCTTGCTTTATCTCCCTCTGCTTTTCCATAGTTCA